>AXZN01000008.1:600000-981941 GCA_000498155.1 Shiraia sp. slf14
TTGTATCAGCATTGGACGGGACAGATATGTTGGAAGCGTAAGCTTCAACAGTTGATTGTGCTGCGGCTTTGGGCACAGTGATCTCGAAGAAGCGGAGCGTATTGTCTTCCCATATTTGAGCATATTCATCCGCTAAATCCTTCCAATCCGGATGGTCGGGGAAGAAGCCTGCTCGACTGAGTGCAGCAATTGCACGGAGACCAGCGGGCGCAAGAGCGACATTGACGTCGTACGGTATGTGTCCCCCTCCGAGGCCAGTATTGGAGTCTCGCCACTGTCCGGCTGGTTGACCGGGGCGAAGATGAATCAAGTTCTCCTGTGTCTGCTTCTCTACAAACGCTGCAGTGGATCGCATGATCTTCTCAGCTGTAAATTGGGCCAATTGAGAATATTTCAGACCCTTGTTCTTCGCCAGGAAAGTTGCGGTTGTTTCAAAAAAAGCATCTGCACGATCATGGCCTGGTTGGGTATCCACGAAGTATCGTTGCATTGTGATTGGCAACATGAAGTCTGCATCGATCATCTTGTAGTCGCAAGTGGGTTCTGATGAGTTTAGACCATCCTGGCGGTTTAGGAAGGTCGCAAAATCACCTATGACTTCTTCATGACAGACGGTACCATCCTTGCGATCTATACGCTCGAGAACAGCGCCGATGACCGCCTCGATAGCATCCTGGCTGAGAACAGACTGCATGAGAAGCAATGTGATCATGCTGTCGCGACCAAAGTAGGTCAGGAAACGCCAAGTTCCAGCGAGTAGCTTGCCTTTATATGAGAGGAAAGACAGCGAAGTGGTTTGATCTGGATTTTGAGCAATCAAACCCTGCGAGGCTTCATTAAGGACTTGCTGGGGAGCTAGCTGCTCAAGTTGAGGATAATTGAATGATGCTTCGAAACGATATGTGCCTGTTCCCAAACTCAAAGTCCAATCTTCGCCACGGTTAATGGTGATCTACATTGTCATCAACCACAAATCACGACTATACTCATAGATCTGTTCACTCACCTTTTCCGCGTTATTGAGTGGCGTAAACTTCAATGTTGTAGTTGTGACGCCGTCAAACCAAGTCCTGTTAATTGATGCACTGCCGTCTTCGTATTCAGCGAATCCAAAATTGTTCTGGAAGATTTCGTCGATGCTTCCGCCTTCAGCGTAGTTCCGGATGGCACGCACACTACCAAGAACAGGAACAGCAAGGATCGATGAATCATTGAAGCTGATTTCTCCAGTGACACCGACGATAGGATTTCCATTTCCTGAAGTTTCGTAAATTGGATCCACTATCTCGCCGGTGCTCGCTGATTCCTCTAAACGCATAGCGAGCGTACCAGCCTGACCACTTGCAGGTTTGAACAGTGCATACGCCCCGCTGTTCCCAGCTGGCCATGCTACGATCAATCGCGGCCTGACGAGGGAAAGGTCGTCCCCAGCGCGTGGGCTTGTAACAAGGACATGCGCGCTGGAGTGACAATCTGAGTAGAAGCGATTATCGTAAGACCCATCCTGGATGTGTAGTCTTGAGGCAGGCTGAGAACATGAATTTGGTGGAGCATACTGAGTAACGGCGGTAGCAATGAGCGCTGCTGTAGCCACGAAACCAAGTAAGACCATGGTTAACCTTATGATATCGTTAGCACTTGGTTGTAACATTGCAGATTTTGGTGGATAGAGACTTTGTCACTTACTGGAGATCTACAGGAAGCCTTCAGTATGTAGAAGCTATTGATGTTTGCCTTTTGATTGATGATTGTGACTGGTGCGCGTGAACTGTGTGGTAGACGACTCAGTCAATTTGAAAGGCAGGCGCAAAGCTTTAAGTCGGCTGACGAACCCAAGGCACCAACCCGCTGCTTGAACTAGCGGAAAGCCTTGACTCTGGTGGTAACATTCACTATGTTCCTTGTACGACAGCGGGGTTCTTGGTCGGGTGAAAGGTCTTGGATGTAAAGGAAAGACTCTAGATGATCAATTGTGTTAAAATAGGCAGGAGATCACACCAACTATGATCTAAATTGTACCAACTCTTATAGAATTTCGGCAATCGAACTTTAGCACCGCAAGTCTCCTTTTGTCAACGCTTCCGAGTGCGAGAGTGAACCAACCCGCCCGACTGTGCCACACCTGCCATCTTTCACGGCGCCTCCAACTCTTCCCAAATTGCGTTTCCGCCTTGTTCCACGAGGCATTTTCAAGTACGCCATGATTGCCCGTCAGTGACGGTTACTTGGGTCACGATGGTAGGGTTGGTGTCTTGATGATCTGGGGTAGCTAAGACATGGTTGGACCTTGGGACGGTCCGATGATGTTGCGACAGGTACGCTTTGCCCAAATCATGCCCGATCAGCACGGGGACTGCATCGCGCGTCACAGCATCACCTCCAGAACATGTTTCTGCGGGCGTAACCAAGGCAGGCGGTGTAAAATGTACGCTTCGGAATTGAGCAAACGCTCATGAGCAAACATTTTGAAGTTTACAGGGGCGCAGGTGATCTACGCGACCCGTGACATCCGAGAAGACGTCCTCACAAGTGTTATTGAGATTTGCACGTTGCAGTCAATACCAAAACGGAAGGTAGTCCTTGCGACAGCTCACTGGTCGACAACGAATCCCACTAATTAGCATTTTCGAACATTTATGTTCATTACCATACTGTGTATGTTCACTAACAAGTACTTGAACCTGAGCAGTTCACGTGGCTGCATACTCGGTACTTGGCTAAATTGCTGAAACTAGAGTTCGAAATATATTGCGATTAACCACCCAATGATACAAGATCGCCAACATATAAACACGAATCGGGTATTCGGGGTAAATTTAGGGAAGACGAGTTCCACAGCTATATATGCAGCCTCGTAACGTCTCTTCACCGGGCCGGTGGAAAGAAGCAGTTATATGATGCTCCGAGATGAGCTTACGCATACAACGGAACACAATGTCTTCAAAGATGCTTGATTCCTGCAGACTGCTTTTCTCAATGTTACAACAATGAAACTCCTCACTACTCTTTCCTTCGCTGTCCTTGCTTCAGCTCATGGTCGAGTGGCCAATATCACGACCTCGAATGGCACGGTCTACCAAGGTTGGAACCCAGAATCTAAACCACCCCTCCCTGAACTCGCAGCGTGGTCTGCCTCGAATCTAGGGAATATATTCGTTCCTCCATCGCGCTTCAACACATCCGACATCATATGTCACTTCAACGCCACACCAGGCTCGAGACATATCGATATCACAGCCGGTGACACACTCAAACTCCAATGGAACGAATGGCCAACCTCGCACGTAGGGCCCGTCTTGACATACCTAGCCGCATCCAACTCAACATCCTCCAGAATCGATAAGAACGCCCTGAAATGGGTGAAAATCGATGAGCTAGGTTGGGTGAACGGTACAAAACGGCACAATCTCGACCTTGGCGGGACTTGGGCAGCAGATATTCTCATTGCCAACAACTTCTCCTGGATTGTCAAAATTCCTGACGTGTTGATTGAGGGAGATTATGTCCTGCGTCATGAAATCATCGCCTTGCATACTGCAAACGAAGTGAATGGGGCACAAGCATATCCGCAGTGTTTGAATCTAAGGATATCGAGAGGAAAGGCAAAGTTGACAAAAGCTTTAAATGAAGGCGTGATAGGGGCGAGTTTGTATGATATTAAGGACAAGGGTATCTTAGTGGACGTACATAAGAACATTACAGGGTATGAGATTCCAGGGCCAAAGATGTGGAATGGGGCAATGAGGACGAAGCAACCAAATGAGAAGCGCTGGATAGAGAAAGACTGGCAATAAGCTCAAGCACAAAGCAATGCATGTATAGAGATAGAGAATTTGCAGAGGGGTTTGAAAAAATTCTCCAGCGAACCAGTACAATAGAAGGGCAGGTGAATGATTTGAAGAGAATTGACAAGTGATACCCACAACCTGCTTGGATGTGAACCAGAAATTGCGAATCAGACAAAAATGAATTATAGTCATTTCCTTAGTAATCCAAATAGAAATTTGGGAATCCTAGGTAAAGAGTCATTCGTGCGAAATACAGCAAAGCACTTATTTCTTGGTGATGGTGGTGGAGTAATTGGTCTGTGCGTAGTAAACAAATGTGATGAAGCTATGACGCTTGCTCACAACAATGGAAAGCTCGCTTCACCCACTTCATCACCTGCCCACGCGAGGCGCGCATCCTCCCTAATATTGCGCGAAGACTCCCGCACTCCTCATCACCGTCTCTGCTTCTTCCACGATCCTTCTTCGATGGCGCCTACAAAACTTACCGACCGACCTGAACCGTTGGTGGTGCCGCGCTCTCACGCGCCGGTCCGGTCGCGCCTGCCTCCCGTTCTGCGCATCCCCATCCTTGTCGTGCTGAATCTCGGTATCAACGTTGCGCTTTGGAGCGCTGCCTCCAACTTCCTCAATCCAGAACTCGGCCAAATCAGCAAGGTGCCGCGCGAAGACGATGTGGTTTCATTCTATTCGCCTGGTGCGAGAGTTGCCATGCGCGTCCTCACCACCTGGATGACATGGTATTTTAGCTACGACTGTATGGAAACGCTCTACGCTTTGAACAAGCACATAACTGATCATAACAGTCTACGATGTCACTGCGCTTACTGTGCTTACACAAGCACCGTATGCCTACCTTTTGAGCACCTACTACAACATCTCGACCCTTACCATCGCAGCGCACATGGGTATTGAAGTCCTGTCGTATGCGATACCAACATACCTTTTGCGCCCCCGCAACATCATTCATAAGCCAAATGCGCCTCTACGCAACCGCTTCCTTATCAATAGCGTACAAGTCCAGGTCTCTAATTCGCTGCTCGCTATGGGTGTGTACATTGTTGTACTCTGGGGCAGCTTGAAGACGGGCTTCCTGAACCAGTTCCTCGTCACCTACTTCGACGTTGCCACCTTCGAAGCAGCTCATGTCGAAACCCCTGTTTCGATTCTTGCGAAAGTCTTCCTTTCTGGCATTGCAGCCAAGGCCTTTTTACTCAATCCCTCGATTGCTGCCCAGCCCCCATCTGGCGCAGAAACGCCCAACGACTTCAACCCTGCAACCTCAGACTTGAAGCAGACAATTAAAGCGAATGTGTGGTACTTCAGCAAGAGGACAAGGACGCTCATCCAACAAACAATCATCCTGAATGCATTCCTCTTTGCAAACACTATTCAACGGTGCATGACATTGAATGGTACCGAAATTTCCGGCGCATCAGGTTATGCCGGTCTGTGGGTTGGCGCAAATATCGTTCTTGCGCTGTGGTATACGTGGGTTGGTGATACGAGCCCGAATTACGAACCCTTGTAAATGGTTCGAGGGAGTTAGGTTTTGCCACGATAGGATGTCAAAGGGGTCAAGCTTATAATATTTTCCGCTAGTCGGAACTTAATCAGATGTTAAGGGAGAGGACATATCAGAGCGATGTTGAGGCTGTTGAGATACCATTCATCTTTGTTTCATAACGTACCTTCCATTTCATCCCTTTTTTCTCTCTTCATGATGTGTGCCTATTCGTCGTGAATATGCTTGATCTTACTCTAAGGAAGAATTCTCTGCCGTACAAGCTTTTCGGCACATGTAACGTCAAGATAGGCTTTTGTGGAGCCCCCGCAATGCAGCGGCCAAAGTTGCTGCATCTACGTAGGTAGTGTATTTCAACAACCTGAAAACCACGACCATCAACGAATTACAACCTCTACATCACGATCGGATCTCCGAAAACTGTGCCGTCTCAACCGGCGTCCACGCCCACGTTCAACGCCACAAGAAGAATAAGATGCGGCTCAACACTACCTAAGGCTATTGAATCAACCAAAACCCACCCCACGCGAGAAACTTTTCCGTGACCGCGGCAACATACTTCCCTGCCGTAACCCGTTACCGACCAGGCGAAAAACCCAGTGACCAACGATCATCGACGCCATCTACGCTGGTGGAGTCCCCGCATTAGTCGGGAAATAACTACTTCAGGCAAGTTTCCCGCCGATGAACGATGTTCCAACCAACGAGAATCTTGGAATGACGGGCTCCACTCAAACAGGGCCACCCACGCGTGGCGGCATCCCAACAGTGATGTAACGTGGGCGAGGTGACATGCAGTGTGGTAATAAGTCTGGAGTGTGTGCGGTGCGGAGAGAAATTTCTCTGGTTCGTGTCTGTGTGTCGTCGGTGTTTGTTGTGTGGAGGGACCCGCAAGGATATATACCGACCGATAAAGTGGAAAAGAGGGGGATTTCCTGCATTGACTTTTCTTGGGGTTTATAAAAGGGACTTGGGGTCCCCGGAAAAGTTTCTTTCGACTCTTTTATTGTTTGGGAGTTTGATACCCTGGGGTTGATTGTGATTATGGCGTCGTCATCTGTGGATATCAAAGATGGTGCGATTGATGCGCCCAAGAGCGTGGAGAGGGTTCCTGTTACGGGAATTGCGGCGAACATGAGTCCTGAGAGGAGGGCGCAGGTGGAGAAGAAGTTGAAGCGCAAATTGGATGCGAGGTGTTCGCTTTTCGTGCTGATTTACATCATGAATTATCTTGACAGGTAAGAGACTTCGATGTGCAAATGCAAGTATGGAACTAATTGAGGGTTAGGAATAACATTGCTGCTGCGCGCCTGGGTGGACTTCAAGAAGATCTCAATATCAACAATACTCAATATGCTACTTGCTTGAGCATTCTATACGTTGGGTATGTGACTCTTGACTAAGTTTGCATTTACATCGCTAACGACCACAGATATATTCTGATGCAAGTCCCATCGAACATGATCATCAACTTGATCCCCCGACCATCTCTTTACATTGCGGCAGTCATGCTTGTATGGGGCATGATTTCAACACTTTCTGGAAACGTCACCAATTTCGCTGGCATGGTTGCCATTCGCTTTTTCATCGGCTTCGTCGAAGCAGCTTTCCTACCCGGTGCACTTCTCATCCTGTCCAAATGGTACACTCGCCGCGAACTTACACTACGAAACGCCATTCTATTCTGCGGCAACCTCATTTCCAACGCATTTTCCTCGCTCGTCGGAGCAGCCGTTCTGTCCAACATGGAAGGTACTCTTGGTCACCGCGCTTGGAGATGGTTATACTGGATTGAGGGCGCAGCTACCATGGCAATCGCCATTGCTGCAATGTTCATTCTCCCTGATTTGCCACATAACTCACGCGGCTTCACCGAGGAAGAGCGCGCTGTGGCTGTTCTACGTATGACTGAAGACGTGGGTGAGGCCGACGAAGACTCTGCCGAACAGTCTGTCTTTTCTGGTCTGATCATGGCAGTCAAAGACGTCAAGATCTATGTCATGATGTTGACTTTCACAGCTTACGTTGTGGGATTGTCTTTCAATGCCTTCTTCCCAACGCTTACTCGCACGCTCGGCTTTGGATACATTACCACGTTGCTCATGTCTGCGCCTCCATGGGCGTTTGCCTGCGTTATCTCACTCATTAATGCATGGCACGCTGATCGCACTCAAGAGCGCTTCTGGCATATCGTTGGACCAATTATTGGTGGCCTCGTCGGTTTCGTCATCTCGATGTGCACACTCCACACTGCAGCACGTTATGTTGCGCTCTTCTTACAAGCATCGTCCTACGCTGGATTCATTGTATTCTACTCCTGGATCTCGTCCTCTTTCCCTCGCCCACCTGCCAAGCGCGCTGTCGCCATCGCCATGATCAACGCATTCTCTCAGCTCGGCAACATTGCTGGATCATATGTTTGGAACATGTCAGATAATGGCTTCCGTAACAGTTACGGTGTTGTCACTGCCATGTTTGGTGTTACGATTATTGGATGCTTCATCTTCAAGATGATCTTGGTCCGATTGAATAAGAGGCTAGATGACGGAACAGATGCATGGGTTGTGCATGGAGATGTTGCGGAGCAGACTGCTAGAGTTGAGGGAATCAGTGTTGAAGAAGGACAGAAGATGATGAAAGACTTCAGGTATCTCGTATAGATACCTGTATTGCGGTAGGCTATAATAGCTCAAGTTGATCTTAATAATCTTCATCCATTTGAAAATTATATCCTCCAATCTCCTACACGTGGATCGACAATTCAACTATTCTCGTACACAAAACTTGACCCCACACTCCCAACCCACCTACCCCTCGGCCAAAAACCCTCCGCATCTCGGCCTACCTCGCACCGACTAATCCTCCAACCACCACTCGTCATAACCTTAACAACTTAACAACCCTACAACACCAAACAAATACATTCCCTTGCACATCCACACAACTCAATTCACAATGTCCTCCACCAACCAAGGCCCCCGCCGAATAGGCCAATTCCTCTACCTCAAACCCTCCTGCATCGCCGACTACAAAAAGTGCCACGAGCAAGTCTGGCCCAAAGTCCTCGAGCAAATCAAAGATTCAAACATTAAAGATTGTACATCTCGCCTTTCCCTTTTCCCCTCCTTCCATTTTCCACCACCACCTCCTCGTCCTCGTCCTCGTCCCTATCTCCCTAACCACCCACCTTAGACTCAATATACCTAACCCTCCAACCCCGCCCCACGCTCTTCGCCTCCTTCAAATACGTCGGCAACGCATTTGACGAGGACATGGCGCGCATGGCAGCGAATCCCGTGGTGAAGGAGTGGTGGGCGATGACGGATGGGATGCAGGAGAGTCCGGTTGAAGGGGCGGTGGGAAGTGCAGAGGGGCCAGGCTGGTGGGGGCAGATGGAGGAGGTGTTTTTTGTGGATTGAGGTAGGGTGTGTGGGGATGGTTGAGTAGCATTGGGATTGGGATTGGGGATGGATTAGATTCGTGGTGTGGTGAATCTATTTTGATCAAAGCCTCCTGAAGTCACTCTGTGGGATTGGTTTATAGGAAGACATAAAAGTGGATGTGATTTCAAATTAGGGATAAATGATGGTGCTATGTATATTTTGGGTTTATGTATTAAAGCTTTCAAAGAAATACGCTAAGGAAAACCCTAATTGACTCCGTTCTTATGCAGCCCGAACTGGTGATGCTATCGTTCAGTTTAGGGTATCTACAACATAATCGACAGTACTGATAAGTGAGTTGCATTGAAGCCTTTACTTCTTCAAGGCACCCTTGCCGGCTTTTGCGTCCTTGACCTTTTGCTTTTCCTTCGCGGTGTGTGGAGCGTCCATGCTCTTGGTACCAGCTTTGGGAAGGAATTTGCCGACACGTTCTTGATACACCTTGTACTCAGGATATTTTCCAGCACTGAGCAGCTCAGTCAGCCATGTGCTGGCCTGGAACAAGATAAGATATCCGAAAGCTCCAGCACAAGTCCAGTTGATGTAAGTCCAACTCTCCAAGCAAGCCCATTGGTACAGGCATACCCAGAACGCTTGCTCGGCGGCGAAGTTAGGATGGCGGGACCAAGCAAATAAGCCAGTGGTGTTGAAACCGCGGTCAAGTTGTTCGCGAGTGTAACGTTTATCGGCGGGGACCTTGGCCGTCTTGTTATAGGCAGCTTTGGCCTGGTGGTAAGCCCATTGTTGCCCATCGGCGAAGAACTCGAAAACTACAACTAATAACATTGTGCGACCGAAGAAAGTATCGTACTGTGAGAGCTCATCCCCGGTGATTTGTGAGCTCAAAAGTAGTACGTAGGTTGGCGTCGTGATAAGCCAAAGCAGCAACTGCGTTTGCGTTAGTTGTCTTGCTGCTTTCAATGAGCGTAAAATGGTTTGCTCACGTTCTGTCCCAGA
Organism: Shiraia sp. slf14; assembly: GCA_000498155.1. Lineage (NCBI taxonomy): Eukaryota > Fungi > Ascomycota > Dothideomycetes > Pleosporales > Shiraiaceae > Shiraia > Shiraia sp. slf14. The sequence goes on from AXZN01000008.1 coordinate 609,714, forward strand.
GAGATGAATGTGACGTTGAGGATGAACATTCCAGCAGAACCGATGTAGTCTTTTACAATGTTCCATCGATAGTCTTCACTTCCAATTTGATATCCGCCTTTGCGCCAGTAATTGAACGTTAAGCGCAGACCCCAGATTACGGACACGGCCATGACATGGTTCAAACGGTATGTTGGAAGCCCATTCATTGCAGCCCAAACGGCGTAGTGGACATTGTATATGACGGGCAGTATACTCCACAGACGATCGACTTGCGAGTAATTCTTGTTGAGCTCTGACGCAGTGAGCACGAAGAAGGACATGAACATTGAAAAGGCCAGTGCCGTTATCAAGGGATTTGTTGATGTATAGATGTTTCGTAGCTCTTCTACATCGGTAATGTGAGCAGCGATTTTATACGGGAGGTCGGACAGCTGTGGAATAAAGGGCTCGACTGTCTTGTGGTAGTCTGCGCATTCCTCGAGCGTTTTGACCAGCGGCAGAGCCAGGTCGAGGTAGAGGCGTGGATCAGGCATTTTACGGTAGATTGACTGATTATGAGCGGTCGTGTGAAGACCCTCGAGATGAAGGTTTGCGTGGAGATGGCGATGACCTCATGAGTCGTCGTTGTTCTGGAGAAAGCTGGCCGGCGCGACTCCGGTTCGCTTAACCATTTGGGCGCGTCGGTCCCCGCCAGTCTGTGCTTAGTTACCGGCGTAACGCGACTTTAGATAGTCTGACGCGTCTTCACATGACTTGGCTGTCCTCACACAGAACTCTATGAACTCAGTGACCATCCCAAAGCATGGCTCGAGTGCTATGTGTTGCTGAGAAGCCTTCCATAGCGAAGGCAGTCGCAAATCACCTAGGTGGACATGCCAGAGCTGTATGTTTGTCTATGTACGATTGTACGCAAGGCTAACAGCTGCTAGGAAAATGCTCAAGGTATCCAATGGGTCAAAAATTACAAATTCGACTTTCGTTTCCAGCAATGGGGGCAATGCTCAGTCACATTCACATGTGTTGCCGGTCATATTGTGGCACATGATTTTACTGATCGTTACAGAAAGTGGCACTCATGTCAGCCATCAGAGCTATTTGAGGCTCCGATTGTGTCTTCGATAGCAGAAGTTTGTCGTGGCCGCTCACAAGTTAAGACTTCGCTGACATAGCATAGGACAAAAAGCTCGTTGCGAGTAACATTGAGAAACAAGCCCGGGGTGCGTCGATATTATTCATCTGGACTGATTGTGATCGTGAAGGCGAACACATTGGGACAGAAGTTCGCGATATTGCACTTAAAGTGAATCCAAGGTTACAGGTCTACCGAGCACGTTTCAGTAATATCGAGAGAGCGTATGTACTGGAGTGTATATGACTGGGCTGTTACTAACCTGTACAGACATGTCATCCAGGCTTCACAGAATCCTATTCGCCTGGATGAAGCGCAAGCAAATGCCGTAGCAGCCCGTATGGAACTAGATCTACGCCTTGGAGCCGCATTCACTCGTATGCAGACTCTAGCACTGCAAGCTATGATACCCGTTCAAGGTGAGGAGCGTGGCAAGCTTATCAGTTATGGCTCCTGTCAATTCCCGACCTTGGGCTTCGTCGTTGATCGTTATCTGCGAGTGCGCAACTTTGTGCCAGAGCCATTTTGGTACATCAAAGTTGCTCACAAGAAAGACGACATTGAAGTCAAGTTCAATTGGCGTCGTGGACATTTGTTCGACCGCATGGCAGTAGTTATCATTTTCGAACGATGCCTTCTCTCAAAAACCGCCAAAGTAACCAAAATGGCGAAGAAGCCTACCAAGAAATGGAAGCCACTACCATTAACTACAGTAGAATTACAGAAGAACGGAAGTCGATTCCTTCGTATGACCTCACAAGATGTCATGAAGATTGCAGAAGACCTCTACACTAAAGGCTGGATCAGTTACCCACGTACCGAGACAGACCAGTTTGATCCTGGTATGGACCTCAGAGCCCTCGTTAATAAACAGACGCAAGACAATCACTGGGGGGCATTTGCACAACAACTGATGAATGGCGGATTCAAGCAACCTCGTCAAGGCCGCAACAACGACAAGGCACATCCACCTATCCATCCGGTCAACTACGTAGCGCCTACACAGCTGAATGACAACGAACGACGAGTGTATGAATTTGTGGTTCGCCGCTTTTTGGCATGCTGCTCTGAAGATGCTTTGGGAGAAGCCACTGATATTGAAATTGAATATGGAGGCGAAATCTTCCATGCACATGGGCTCACAGTCATTGCACGAAACTACCTTGACGTCTATCCTTATGATAAATGGGAAAGCAGCCAGAGTCTTCCCCAATACGCTGTGGGGGAGACCTTTGAGCCAACAGAAGCGAACATGCACGATGGCGAAACGACAGCGCCTTCCTATCTCACTGAGCCAGAGCTTATTGCCCTTATGGATGCCAATGGAATTGGGACAGACGCTACCATGGCAGAGCACATTGCGAAGATCAAGGAACGCGAATACGTAATTGCACGACCCAAAGGCAGTGGTGGGGCAGTTGCGAACGATGGAAATGGCGCTGGCAGAGGCCGTGGACGTGGACGTGGTGGTAGAGGAGCACGAGGAGGAAGGGGAGGACGAGGGGGAGGAGCAGCAGCAGGCCAAGCAGGTGGAGGAGCAGCTGGGGGAGTGCAAGAGTTCATTCCTACCACGCTGGGTGTAGCATTGATTGAGGGATACGACAAGGTTGGGATTGAGACATCACTGAGCAAGCCGTTTCTCCGCAAAGAGGTGAGTAGGCGAAAGCGAAATCTTGGCAGATTGACGCGCATACGGCAATACGGGCATGTTGGCTGACACCACTTTCGGTAGATGGAGGTGCAGATGAAGGCGATTTGCGAGGGCCGCACTACGCGCCACGATGTGGTTCAACAAAACCTGGAGCAATATCGAGTGGTGTTCAATCGCACGGCGCAGCAGATGAATGTGCTCAAAGCTGTAAGTGAAATTACCCCACGGTGGGTTGTGTAGTGCTGTCGCTAAGATCTACCGTACGCAGGCCATCAGGAAGTATGTTTTGGGGGAGGCGAATCACGAGTGAGGCATTTTGCACGCATCAAAGGACAAAGGAAGGCGTTTGTTGGACAAGGGCAAGACAAGGCCGACACAAAGCATATCAGAGCGACACGTGTGTCTACTCGAGTGTTTCCGAGCATGACACCAAGGCACACAAGGGAATTTTGGCTGGGGCCGTTCCCCTCACTGCCCCTCATCTAGCGCGGGAAGCGAGATCGGAGAGTAGTAGTCAGTAGTAGTCAGTGGTAGGGTGAGAATGGTGGGGTGGAGGTATGGGACCCCGCGCGGACGATAAGGCCAATAGGTGTTGGGGCAGCAGAGGCATGGAGGGCTGGCTGGCGTAGGCAGTGTATGGGCGTTATGGGTCTCGGCTGGGATCGGACGGAACACATGTCTCAGCAGTGCAAGTCAAGCCCGAGAAGTTGTCGTGGATGAGGTAATACAGGAAGTATGGCGACATGATTATTCACGGCGCTGAGCAGTGCTGACACAGGCGAGTGGGCAGGCAGGACGAGATTGGGCGAGAGGAAGGGTGGATGACAGGCTGCAGGGCACAAGGGAAGTTGGAAAAGCCCTGCTTCTGTCGCAAGCGGCTCTCTCGCAGGTGACAGGCGGACAAAGTGACAAGCAGACCGAGGGGCGATGGGGGGAGAGCCTATGACGCCTGGATGCAGCCCTCCTGCAAGACAGTCAGCTGGCCGCCCGCCAATCAGAGGCGGCGTTGGCGCACGACCCGTCGCTTCCCGCTCAGATGCGTCTTCCTTGGTTCCGAGCGCAGCTGCGACCGTGAATTGCCCTTATCTGCGCCTGACTCCTTGCCCATCTCTCGTCAACAACACGCACACAACACTCTCGGAATCTTGAATATTCACTTTGGAGACTTGCTGCCCTCCCACTGTGCCCTGTTCTGCCCTTATTTTGGCTGCTCTTGTCTGCCCTTCGCTATCTGACGCGCCTCACACTCGACTACACTCGCTCGCCGCCAGTCCACGTTGTTGCGGAGCATCGCCGATCGCCAGCGTTTCGGAACGACAAGCTACATCGCTGCAGCTTGCCCAACAACCACCACAACAAGTCATCGCTCGCCCTGCTTGCTCGCTGCATACGTGTCGCATAAGGCTGCTCCTTTACCCTCTCTGCTCATATCACCGCCATCTCCGTGCTGCGCCTTACAACGCCGCACTCTTGCTTTCCGTGTAAGCTGAAGACGTTCAGGTAAGTGCAAGCGTCACGGGTCGCAAACCTGATATCCACCACACCTCACAGCCTATAGCATCGACGCATACTGACTTAATCTCTCTTCTTGCAGCTTCCTCACTCCTACCTCGACTTCGCGCCCTGCTCGGTCAGAAGGCGCCCCTTTGACGTGAGTCACGCACCACGTCAGCCCCTTCCTCGCTCGAATATGGCTGCCATCGCCCAGAAGCCTGTGTCCAGCATCGCCGCTGCGTTTGCTGCTCAGGCCTCGCGCATTCCCATACACCATGATGGCAGCCATGTGCCCTCCAACGGCGTCCTGCCCACGCCCCCAAGCTCCATCTCCCCGACTCTGCCTGCCCACAAGCGTCGACCCGTGCCCATAGCTGGACGGCTGCACACACCAGAGGAGGGAATGGACATCGATCTGCAGGACGCTGTCGAGCATGCTGCTGCACAGGATCAACCGTCGGCGCTGTCCAAAGAGGCCTTGGCTGGTCTGGATGCGACGCGCCAGATCACTGCGCTCATGCTGGCAAAGCACTACCTTCCAGATATCATCGTGGGTCACGGCGCCATGCCCATCCGTGAGATGATGGCGCATCTGACCCAGTCGGTGCCAGGTTTTTCAGGCCTGCCTCCTGCCAAGGCTCGCAGGCTAGTTGTCGCTGCGCTGGAACATCGCGCTGGTGGTGGCTTGCATGGAGAGGTCAGGTTTGAAAAGGTTGGCTGGGGACGGTGGAGCGTTGCTGGTTCAGGCTCTGCTGCCCGAGGCATGCCTATCAACGGCTCTCGCTCTGGGAATGGTTCCACACCTCCTGCCAGTGTCGACAGTACCAGCGGCAGCCTGAAGATTCCCAAGGCGCATAACGAGCGCGACATGTATTCGGGAAGCTGGGTTGGTGGGTCCTGGTCGCCTCATCGCCTCGACGAAGACGAGGAGATGGCGGACCAAATGTCGCTGGACGGCTCCGGCGACAGTTCCGACTCGGACTCGGCATCGGAAATGGATCTGGAAGCAGATTTAAACGACGATACCGACGAAGAAGACTGGTCTCAAATGGGACCAGAAACACACCGCGAGACCCGCCGCGGGCCGCGCCGCGAATATCGCGACTACAACTATTTAAGCCGAACGCAAACCAGCAACCCGCGCTACCGCAGCGTATCGGCCCAGGCCCACTCTATGCCTCTTGGACGCACTGCGACGCCCAACTTCAACCCCACTCTTGCTGTTCCTGTTTCTACTGCATCCCGTGGCAATCACGTCGTGAACACGGGCACTTCTGTTTCTACTACTTTTAATGCATCACCCGGCGTCGCTGGCACAGGAGCTGAGCGTGACGCCATCGAAGCCCTGCTTGCCATGGGCTCCATGTGAGCCCTTTAGCTCTTTGGGAAACGAGTTCATGGACGACATGAAGATACCAAACAAACCACACATTTTTAAACACACACATTGATAAGACATTCAACATTTTGCATTGGGAAAAGGGGAGCGTGGTTCGGTTGGCAGTTTTGGTTTGCACGGTATACACACACATCACATTTTATTTTCTGGAAGTATTTTGGTTTTACGTTGGCATTACACACAAACCCCTTCTCGTCGCTTGGACTGCGACTCGAGAACGATCCGTCAAGTGCTGATGTGGATCATTTTGGTATTTTGGGCCCTTTTGTTTCCTCTTATTCATTTTTAGTATCAAGATTTGCTTTCTGTGGACGCATGCGGTTTTCATTCTTAACAAACCTCAACTCTATACACAACAACAACTCAACACAACACAAAGAAAACCCGAAAGGGATCAACCATCACCCTGACTGATTCACCACTCAACGGACTGGGCTGCTTTAGTTGGAGAAGTATGCTTGACTTGATCCAATGTCGTGTAATATCCATTGGATTCAAGGATGGTTGGGGTGTCTCAATTGATTAGAAAGTACTAGTACCAAGTAGCTTTGGGAAATGATATACTGTATATATGCATTGACTCTTGATGAGACTTGCAGAGTGTAGTAATAGTAATTGTAATAGTAATGATAATAATCATCATCAGGATAGAATATGATAGATTTTATGTTTTGATTGTGTGTTGAGTTTGATAGTGAGTGCTGTGACAGTGATAATGGCAACCATACAGATAAATTAAGAAAAGAGGAGAGGCGAACAGAGAAGAGGAGGAAGAGCAGAGTTAATAAAAGCAGACTTCTATCCGCCAAATTGTCAAGGAAGGGTATATACTACGAAGTCGAAAAACTACTTTTCCCATCCTTTCCCTTTCCTTTTACCCAAATGCAATGAATACACACCTACCTCCCTCCTGCCTCCTTCCTTAATCTTCCTCGTCCCGCTGCCATTTCCTTAACCCCATACACCACCCCAACCCGCCTCATGACAATTAGACAAGCAAGAACAAACAATTATTGAGCAACAACCTCAACCCACCCCTCTCTATTCCTCTCCTTCTCCTCGCCTCCATCCCCCTCCGTAAGCTCCCTCGCCATCTTATCCTTCGCGCCTCTCCTGCGCGCACGTTCCCTTACGCTTTTTTCCTCCTTTTCGCACTCGCGAATGGCTTCGACGACTTCGAGTTCTTCGAAGCGGGCGTCTTGGAGATTGAGTTTCTGCCATTGCGGGTGTTTGGAGCAGCGTTTCTTGAGGCAGATGGATTCTTTCATGTCGGTGGGTGTATCGGATGGGGTGGATGTGGAGAGGGAGGAGACTTGTTCGGGTGTGGGGGATAAGGTGCTGAATTGGAAGGCGGCGCGGCCGTGGGCGCTGTTTCGCCAGGAGAGGAATTCGGCGTCGGACCACGAGAGGCGCGAGTCGTAGCCGCAGAACTCCTTGAGTTTCATCTTCTCGCGCTCGGCGACGCGGGTTGCTTGTTCTTTGGCCATGCTGACGAATTTTTCGCGGTCTTTGAGGACTTCGAGGCGGTCGTTGAGTTGTGTCTTTTCATTGTGCAGAGCATTGAGGCGTTCGGTTTCGCCGACTGTGAGAGCCAGTCCGTCGATGCCGTTTGTGCCGTTGAATGCTGCCTGAGTAGGCGACGCTGTTTGTGGTGGGGTAAGGACGCCGTTGCCTAGATTCTTGAATGCCTGAATGTTGGGGGACGAATCGACGAGTGCCTTCAAATCCTTGGATCGCAGTACGCCACCCAGAGGTGTAGGCTCCTCCTCTTCTTCAACGTCTTCTGTCTTCCCTCCCTTCTTCCTTGGCTTTTTCGATTTGCCATTGGCACCTCGTGCACCCGCCGTCCGCTGAAGTTGTTCTGTCATGAACAATGTGCCACAGGTGTCGGAGCAGTATTTACTCTCTCTATCCTTGGTCAATCTCGCAGGTTTTCGACATGCTTCCCGTCGGCACATCGGTTTCCATGTTGTATGACCCCTTCCATTCTCTTCACATAGCGGACAAATGAACTTGTCTACTAATTCCTCGTCGCTCTGTTTCATGTTCACACAGTCTCCATGGAACCAGTCGTCACAGCCACCATCACACCCAATCATCCATTTATGGTTATCAGGCTTTTTGCATATACAGTACAGGTTGTGGTCTTCTGATGAGTCGCCATCGTCGTCTGAGGCGTGTACTTGGGAAGAGTTATCTGGTGCGGGTGATGATTCGAGGCCTGGCGTGCCAGCTTGTGAGCCCTTCTTGCCGCCCCTACCTGACGGTTTGGACGAACGTCCGGTAGGAGTAACAGATCGTGCATTTGGGTCGGCATCGGTATCAATCTTACGCTTTTTCGATGGCTTCATAGCCTTGGCAGTGCCCTTCTTCTTTATTGCAGACGCGGATGGTGCTGGACGTTTCTTCGGATTGAGAGATGCTGGTTTCGAGTCAATTGGCGAGGGTATGCTTTCAGCGACACTGGCCGTTCGTTTTGTGCGTAAGCCAAGGTCATTCTGTTTAGCAATCTCGAGCGCCTTGAGAGCATCCGAATCTATGTTGTCGGTTGCAATTGACAGCTGGGTATCCAATTGTGACGGAGTTGACTCCCTTGGTGTGCCAGAGGGCTCGTTCTTGATTTTGGGTTGAGGTGAAAGTGGTTGTGCATCGTCATTGTGTACCTGGTGGGAATTGGTAGATTGGACGATGTCTGATGAATCGGGTTTGAGGGCGTCCCAAGGCACAGGCTCGTCGTTTTGCGGATCGGCTATGGGAGCTTCACCGCCCTCGCTCGAACGTGACGAAGGCGGCACATTGTGAGACACGTTCTGCGCAATTGGCAGCGACGCGTTGTCCTTGTCAGTCGTTTGTTCCTGCAAAGCCGACGACAAATTTTGGATTGGGGCAAGGACTGGGGCGGGCGACGAGCGGGACATGAGCGATTGGCGGCGTTTCTGCTCTTCTGGCGACTTGGAGCCGTGGTGGTAGTGTTCGAGGGTGGGCGAGTGGATTTGAGGCGGTTCGATGGGCGGTTCGGGTTCGACAGGCGCGTGGTGAGAGCCAAAGCTGCTGCTTCGTCGTGGCGCGTTGGACGAGTAGGAAGTTGGCGAGGGCAATTCGCGCGCGGGCGCCGGGGCAAACTGCTGGCCGCTACCGAGAGTAGCGAGGGTGGTCAGCGCATCGGCGGCTTCGTACGTCGTCGTCTTGGTGAAATGCTGTTGAGGAAGCGATTCACGGCGCTCAGTTGCCGCCTTGGGCTCGTGGTTGAGTAAAGAGTCGAGGTTCATCATTGCGAGAGAGGCACTTCACGCGGTCGTCTGCGTCAGAGCTGGCAAGCACAGTGTCGCATTGCGTGAAAGCGCCAAAGAGCGGTAACAGGCACAACAGCACCAACGGAAGTGAGGGAGCAGACAAGAGGAGAAAAGACGGGCCAGCCTGCAGCAGAGGGAACGGCGGTTTCGACCTCGAGCTGCTTGGCAGACGAAACTATTGGAGAGGGGCGAGCTTGCATGCGACCAACCGCTCCACTGCAACCTGCCCACCCACTCATCCCTCCTGCACTGCATCGCTTGCACCAACTCGTCACGCTGACAAATCACTACAGGCCGCCAGGCGCTGTCCGCAGCTGCTTCGTGGGTGTTGGCACGGTATCTGCGCATTTCTATGTGTCTGTACATGTACCTGACCGACCCTCGTTGCTGGATATGCATGAAAAATCGACTGCTCATGTTTGGCCACTGCGCTGTATGATGTAACCGCCAGCACTAACTTCGTAAGACGCTCCACCCCCAAAATAATTCTCTCAGCTCGCCTCGCTACTACAGCACTCCGGAAACTCTGATACCGTGTCTGCACTCGACATGCATCCAGCTCACCCATAGCCCCCTCAGTCAACGTCGTCGTCATCACCGCGCCTCGGCCGCCCTCGTTTCCGCCCCAACGTTTGCGATGGACCAGGTGCTGCCTCTCCAGGGGTAGCACTGCTATTCAGAGCCTCAGCCACGTTCAGGGTCCTCTCGATGCGCTTCTCGAGCTCCTCCTGATCTTCTTCGTCGCCGTACATCATCTGAACAAAGTTCCTGAACCCCTCATGCCCGACCTCAACCTTGCCGCGCGGGCCAACAATGTAGTCAATGGTTTCTTCGCCACTTGAAGCATCCTTGATGCGAACAATATATCCATCCTTGATCATGAGAGCAAGGATTTTGTCCTTGTTTCCTAGCAAGGTTGAGTGATCCAGGTTTAATCGCCTGAATGCACGGTCTAACTTGCCCTCTGCTATCATACCACCAGCTATGGTGATGAGTGCAATGACCATGGTATAGAGTCCAACATATGAATCTTCTCTGTTCGCTTCGTTCTCTTGTAACGGCTTTGATGGGCCTATAATCTCGGGTATGCGATACTGCGCTGGCAGGATGGTTTGGAGCACCCATATTGCGCTTGTTTTATTTTGCGAATCCGAGGCAGCGGCAGCTATGAAAGTTAGATATGCAATCTATATCGAGCAACAAACTTACCGCGCTTTTGTCGCATAGTGACTCTTTCCGCTTTGGGCAGCTCGACCATCTGCACTCCGAATACATCCATGAGCTCAGTATTGGCCTGGTTGAACACGTCTTTGAACATTCGTGCGTGTGAACCAAGAACTTTAATTGTCAGCATTCGTTGAAATCGTAGTCTGTGTTGATCTACCTTTCTCGTTGATATCTTGCCGTTTGATAGGTTTCCTCGAAAACTCGCAAGACAACGCATATCGCACTAAGCCCTTTGATAGCTGCTCAAGACTCCCACTGCCATGGTCTGGCTCTTCGTCCTCCATATCGACATCTTCGTCGTCATCCTGTGGATCATCTTGCCGCCTACGCTGTGTATATGTGGGGGCGGGGCTTTGGTTTGGTATGGCCTGTGTATGTATATTAGCACAGTGTCAATATGAAGGTATAGCAGCTGCTGAACATACCTGTTGTCTTCTTGAATGTGGAGGCATTTTGGGTATCTGATTAGGAGCACAGGCTCCAGCCCAATTCCCATAAGGCTGAGACGCGTCGAACGCGCCTCGGAACTTCACCGCGCTAATGGCCGTGCTTGGCATCGACATCATTGAAGAAGGTCAAAGCTTCGTCTCATGCCATCTGCATAACGCCCATTTGCATACTACTCGATGCGCCCACCATGATGCCCATACGACTCGCCGCACGTCGGCCAGCACTTCAATGCCTCAATAAACCACCAGCGCCCATTCGCCCGCCATTACGGAATGCCTCGCGATATGCGAAACACAATGCTGGCGGCACACCAAACCTCATGGGCGCCCGTCATGCAAGTGAAGAGTTCGTCTCCGTTCACCGCGCAGATGCGATTCGTCGCGCCAAAGCCATTAGAAAGAGGAATTGGTTGGCTCTTGGTGCCGCACTATCCATGATTGCGCCCATATTCCTGGTCCGGCTTTGGGATGTACCACTAGAAAATGGGAAGGACAAAGACGATGGCGAGAAGCCGAGCAGAGGAATTATAGATATGGTAGTGGGACCTCCTACAAAGACAGATGCACCGCGCAAGGCTGCAGACGAGTTTCAGGGCAAGAAGGTGGTCATCGCAGCTGGCGACAAAGTCATTGCTGCACCAGTAGATTCAGAAAACCCACAAGCGTCGGATGTCGATGCAATTGAGCTTGTTGAGACTGGCACATCCTATGTGCCATACTTCCCGCGTACCATTCAACTTCCAACCGATACAACAGGTCCGGAGCAAGTAGGCAGCGATGCAGAATATCAGCTCCTGGGCCTCGGCATTAGAAAAGTCTCCTTTTTGAGGGTGCAAGTATACGTCGTTGGTCTTTATGTCAAGAAGTCTGATATAGCCACATTGCAAAATCACCTCATCAATACAATCAATCCCAGTGCCTCAGCCCTCATCCCCGGCGAAAAGGATGACCTTCGCCAGGCACTGATCGACCCAGAGAAAAGCAACCAGATCTGGGAGGCCATTCTCAGTCGAGAAGGCACAGGCGCAGTCGACATGGCGTTCCGTGTTGTTCCTTGCCGAGGCACGGACTTCAAGCATCTCCAAGATGGCTGGATGCGTGGTATCGCGTCTCGCACTGACGAAGTTCGACGAAAGCAGGCAGAGCTCCTGAGACAACAAGCTGCCGAAAACAAGCAAATCAGTCTTCCCAAACCTGTCGAAGAAAACGAATTCTCTGATGAATCTTTTGGCCTCGCTATGAAAGAGTTCAAGAACATCTTTCAAGGCAAAGGCAAAGCGCCTAAAGGCAGCGTCATCATCCTCACGCGCAACAAGTCTGGCGCACTCAGCGCTCTGTACCAACCCGTTGTGCAAAAAGACTCAAAAGAGAAGATGGGGAGGCCAACATGGCTGGGCAAGGTCGATGATCCTCGCGTCAGTAAGTTGGTGTGGTTGCTGTATCTCGGCGGACAGAATGTAAGCTCTGAAGATGCGCGGAAAAACATAGTAAACGGGTGTATTAGTATCACTGAAAGACCCGTGGGTACTGTAGAAGGTATGGTCCAATGAAATTACCACATGTCTTGAACATGCCTTTTTGACATCACTTCGAAACAAATTCTTCCAACACATGTCTTCTGCTCACATGGCGAATGCGCGCTATACTCTCCAATTGGCTGCCCATGTGAATGTTCTCATATAGTGCAAACGCTGTCTCTCAAGGAGCGGTCAGGGGTCTGAGGGGCATAAATACTCCTCTCTGCCTTCTCCAAGCTGTTCTTCTTTCTTTACTTCTTCATGCCTTTATGATTTCTTCTCTTTGAAAAGCCTCAAATCTCGGGTTCCATGCCTTTTCCGAATCGCTTCAGAAGATAAAAATGATGGTCTTTCTCTCTTTGCTCTCTCACCAAGGTCCACTAATTCTGATGAACCTGTCTTCTTTGGAAAATAATCAGGCACCTGTGATGGGGTCGTTTTGGAATGTGGGGAAAAAAACCTTGAAGCCTGAGATATTATTGGAAATCCTTCATGTCTGGTTGCGTTCCTCTGTCTCTCTTCAAACGTGGCACAACAAGAACTATGGTCTTCTCCTCCCCGGATCCAGCGCGAGAAGAACAATTTTGCAGTACATGCCCCTTGATGTTCGACGGACTTTGTTTCTCTTCTTCACATTTACAATGATATTGATGGCATCATGATGAATCTTGGACTTTGCGAAAACATGCCATAATATTCACGGATGTCTGGCGGCGTCCCTATGCTCTGTCATTCAAATTGACACTGGACAGTTACAAGGCCTTTTATCCTCTCTGGCTTCCACGTCGACCAAAAAAAATCCCACGCGCTGGCAAAACTTCGACCTTATGTTTCATTCAACATTCAAAAAGCTTGATCAATCTATGACTTTCTGATGGTCAGTTCTTCTGATTGAGCCAAGACTGTGTTACAAATACAAGATGTCCACCTTTCCGCCTCTTTCTGGAGTGTCTTCCTATCGAATCCATGAGAAAGTTGTGTTCCGAAGTTTCTATGAACAGTCCATCGACGGCTTTCCTCACTCTTTGGCATCGTCAGAAACTTAGTCGGACGGGATGATGTTGGTGCTTTACCTCTTTTCTTCGACTTCACAAACTACCACGTAATCTTTCTATGGATTCCCGTCTGTCGGACAAATTCGCAACAATGCTACCGCAACCAAATCTACGTCATCCCCAGACGCAAATCAATACCATGCAATCAACCAGTCTTATGTCATCCTGGACTCTATTTGTCAAGAAATCATCGAAGGAGGTTTCCTGCCATTTAATGTTTGAAGTTGCCAAAAATACTATCAGTCAACGACTTGATGTGTTGCCGAGACTTCTTCTCCTTCTCTCCTTTCTAATCAAACTCCTTCGATGATCTCACATACCTGTGCCTACAGTCTATCATGTTCGCACAGGAACTGAACTTCGAAAACTCCCATTTGAATGAAAATTCTCTAAACGATGAGGCAAATTCGGATGCCTTCCTTTCGCTGGCTCCGCATAGGAAACAACGATTGGCATGAAAGATCTTTCGGGGCATAAGTTCTATCAAGTCCCTTGATGCTAGCGCAGAATGAACGCGAAGTACTCAACAAAGTGGCACCCATCGCCTTTTCCGGTGCGCTTTTGGTCGCTGCAAAGAGATTTCGAAGGTGAAAATGTGCTTTGGGATGGCTTATATTTGCCATCCCAATACACCGTGTTTTGCATTTTCTTCGGCGTCCACTGAAAACTGCTTTTCCAAAATGTCCATGTTTCGAAGATCCGGTGTTGTCCACACCGAAAAACCTATAGTTGCGAGTGTATGTGTTGAAGCCCGCAAAAAAGCCATATTCTTGAAATATGTTTGAGAACCTGTTTCTTTCTCGATCGAAATAGTAGCGAATCCAACCCATGTTTTCCTTCGACCTTTCGGCATTCGAAAATGACGGACAGCCAATACTCATGTTTGAAGGCTTCGCACTTATCCCAGTCGACAGATATGTGGCCGTCCAAAAACTTCCCTATAACGTGTACTTTCCGCCACTTCTAGTATCCCTCTCACCACACCAGAAACACCTCGGCGTGGATCACATGTTCTTTCTCCCGGAGCGGGAGGGGTGAGCGACTAGTTTCATTGAACAGGCACTGTTGGACCTACATGACCATCAAACTTTTCCTCGACGACTGCCTAGTTGATAAAAGGACAACAACATTTCGGGAAATGAGATTGAACGCACTCATGTCGGCCAGTCTTCTCAATGTGGATTCAATTGGATTATGTCTTGATAAAGGAAAGCTATCACACAAGATGAAATGGGCGTTTCTGAACTACTTGCTTGAGATTTTATAACTGAAAGAGCATTTTGAAGTCAAACATATGGTGCTCTCGAGGGATTCGAACAAGAGTAGGAGTGCAAAAATATGGAGACTACCTAGGCATGCCGCGACTCGTGCCAAAAAAAGATGACGTACTTCGCGATTTATGCCACACCTCTTGTCCAGCTGCAGGTGTGCTCCTGTCCGGAGCACCAAGATTCACTCATCATTCTGCTATGGACATGTTCCGGCTCCGTGTGGATGAAACCGATGGCTGAAACCACCATTTGACCTAGTTATGTTGATATGTGAACGTTTGAAGCTTTTCGAAAAACATCACCACATCAGCGGCATGGGTATCGCTCGTGTCGTGGGCATGACTTCTTTTAAATAAAGAATACGGAGCCATGATGTTTGCTTCTCGCCGATTTGGAAACCTGAGTTGTTCCACTGAAAATCACAACACAGATATCCTAGAACGCTCTGTGGCTCCACTCGGACCAATGTTTGATTCTACATTCTTCCTTTCGAGCTTGAAGGTATTATACAACATGCGGTGTTTGATCAAAAAAGAAGCACGCAATACTTGATGTTGTCGACGAGGGCGATCGCACGCCTATGACCAAGTGCAATGGCCCTGACATATGGCGCACCGGAATTCAACGTCAAAGTTGAAGCATTCCTTTTGATGGAAAGGCCGAAACTTCGACAAGTCCACTTTACGGGAAAGTGCGCTGTTTCGGACGTATGAAACATCTTCACGAACCCGCTATCGATCATGAGTTTTTGGCTTTAGCGGATTTTGATAGACATTGTGTAGCCAAAACTGCTGAGATGTCTGATGTTGAGATCTCAGGCTTTATTACCGCTATGAATGTCCTTTTCTGAGAAGATTGCACACTCACCTTTTCCATGCGATATGATCTTCATAAACGGCCGACTCAAGATTTATGAAAAAAAAAAAAAAACGGTTGGCACATAGTCGGACGAAGAGCCGGAGACGAGCAGGATGCACATGCACCCACATTCTGGACTTGGACGAAACTTATTGGGATAACAGAAAGAACTATACACATGGGCATATGTGGCAATGATCAACGGAAATCCATTTACGCATGATCTTTGGGTCAAGGAACTGGTTGCCCATCGGACTATTACCAGATCTAATATGTCCAGATGGGGCTGTATGCGAGCCGTGATAGCTCTGCAAATGGAATAAACTGATAAGGCTCGAAAAATGTGGTTTTGTCAGCTCTGGGAAACTGCAATTCACAGTTATGGCAAACAGCGGTCGATTATCAAGCAATCAGACCCAGACCTATGTTGCCTCCGGTCAAGAAACATGATTGTTTGTTTTCTCCGGGCTTCCCTACAAAGTCATGAGAGTTCTCCCTATGAGCTTTTGCTATCTGAATATGATTTCAAAATCAAATGGCAATGTGTTCCATATTTTGCGAAATTTCGCGCTGCTCAAAATGATTTCACTGCCGCCTGCTTATGCACTCCCGTTATTCTTCGAGTATCTTCGCTAAAAGTGCGGATCATTCTTCGCAATAAAGAAGGCAGAGCGGAAACCCATTCTTCGCGTCTCTCGTTGCTATTTGGAGATCGTAGCAAATGATTTTGACTCGAATGCCTGAAAACAAACCTAACGTAGATGCGAATGCTTGAGAGCTCAACGAATGTGTTGGCTGAAAAGGTTGGATTGATACTGCTGCGGCTCCGAAGTCAAAATAACAAACTTATGGTCGCCAAAAAGTATGGCCAGTTTGGGAGAGGAGTGTTTACGCCTTCAAAAGCTTTATTCCTCAGCGTAATGTCGAGTAGCTGGCAGAATCCAAGCGACAACCGATTTGCATGACACTTTTTACACTAAAACCTGGGAAAGAAGCCAACAAAGATATCTATGGCACTCGTGAAGGAAGTTTTCGAAAGACAAAATTTGCTGGACTTTCTTCATGATGAGTAACAAAACAAGGTTCCGAGAAAGAACCGTCATGGAGATGGACGGGCATATACTAATTGTAACATACTATTGAGTTTGTTTCGGATCGCCTTTTTGAGCTTTGTTAAAATAACATAATCTCTCGAGCCATTCGATATATGTTTTTGGATAACTTCCTCACTCCGTAATGAAATATTTCCTAGGCATGCCAAATAATCGGCTTGCATGGCAATAAGCCATGTGCTTTGTATTGATGAACGAAGAGAACAAGGGGAAAAACACGAAAGCCATGGCTTATACACGCACCACTATCAAATCATTATGGCAATCAAACAATAGAGAACGTGGCCTTTAGTGTTCGAAGATCTGACTTGCTTGTATCCGCCAATGACCAGCAACACTACTTCTATGATCTTTAAGCACAACTTCTCGCACAATATGTCCATTTCCAAGCACCAATAGTTTCTTCTTCATGAAAGCAATCGACTTCTTAGCGAATGACTCACAAAGACGAGAGTGTCTCATCGGGACGAAGTAGATGTCGACAGAGAAAATGGAGTTCCAACAACTTCATGTGAAGGAGCTTTGAATTCAGGTTTCAAACATAAAACAGCCGGCTCTACTTCGTCCTGATGAGCAGATAGCAGCAAAGCTTTAACGCCTTCATGTGACGAGTCTGGGAATCCCGGTTTACAAGAAGACAACAGCCCACAAACATGTTATATGATATCACTCACATCAAGTATGCTTCGAAACATAACGAAGCGAGTGTATGAAATCATTCGATGCTGAAATACATGGCTTAAAGGGTCGACAAAATGTTGACACAAGAACGATAGTCCTCCAACAGGTGTGGCAAATTTCTGGAAAGTCTGCAACATACACTAGAAGAACATTCGTGATTAGTACATGTCTTTCCTTTGACCGCTCGGCCTGCAAAAGAGATTGTGGATGAAAAACTGAAGATTCGACACCAGGTGGGGTTCAAGGAGCCATCGTCAAAGAAAAGAATGTCTTCAAAGACGACAGAGACAACAGTAATGGGGAGAAAAGTCTTCCTTGTACCTGAACATAGCGCCCGCTAAATCCTATGGGTCCCTCTGTCTTCCCATAACTTTTGATGGCTTTGTATATTCTTATATGAAGATTAAGGCTCAATAAGCATAAGACATGATCTCAACGAAAAATCTGCTGTTTGGGACCATGATGAAGTGTCTGTCTCTCTGAAAACTATCTGCAATACCTTCCAGTGCCTGTCGAAAAGACATGAAGCCAATGAAAA
This sequence comes from Shiraia sp. slf14, assembly GCA_000498155.1. Lineage (NCBI taxonomy): Eukaryota > Fungi > Ascomycota > Dothideomycetes > Pleosporales > Shiraiaceae > Shiraia > Shiraia sp. slf14. The sequence continues at coordinate 627,370 of AXZN01000008.1, forward strand.
TATTTTGACTTCACAGCTATTGCTTTCATTAACACTATACATGGAAAGCAAGAACGCGAAGAAGAAACAATGGAATTTGCCAAACACGGCGAGCAAGGCCTAAATGGCAAAGAAGGACTTGGGCCAATGCTACCTGTGGAAATGGTTTGAGGGTACAGTAGTGTATGCCCACGACGAATGCTGAAGATCGTATGTCTTTTCTGGAAGCTGTCGCGTTCTCAACCGATGTTTTGAAGCGCCTCGTTTCAAAAGATGTCGCTATTGATCGAAAAAAGCCCCCAACCTCCGATCATGATTTTAATGAACGAAAGAGACGATGGGAGGTTTCTTCTTTCCATTAAAAAGAGCTATCGCGTTCATGGAGACCAAAAATAGTACCATAAAGTCATGAGACAGAGTCAACGAGGATTATGAATCATGATTTGTTTTTAGGATAACCGATTAAGTTTCATTGAGGCTGGAAATAATCCGGCAACACTTCGATGTGGCGAAGTTCCAATCCTCCGGGACAACAAAAACGCTTGCACTCTGTTGCATGCTTTTTTCGGAGTGTGTGGCGTATCGTTTCGCGTCATGAAACTGCGGCGCAAATCGTGTATGCGACGAATATGGAAATCGATGAAAAAAGAAAATTGAGCCATGCATGTCACGCATGCTTCGCTACCTCTTTGAAACAAGAGAACGCCAGATTGTGCATATGATGTTCTCTCTTTCCCAGATCTAAAAATATGGATACCCAAGTGCATGGCGCATCCTTTGAATGCTCCGGCCGTAAAAGTTTCTTGTCTGTCACCAACATCGCATCAGCGTGCATCATTGTTTTCAAAGAAAGATGACGATATGTTGCCGCATGTGGCAGTTCTCACTCTCCGCGCCTCTCTTAGCAACACGAATGCATTCCTGATGTCTCAGACAATTTGCCAAAGGAAAATCATATGGTGGATATGAACTTCCCAACCAATCACGCTTTGGGGTTGACTGTAAGCAAAATGGCCCTGCTAGGCAAGATTATGGATTCCGAGAGAGGAGGACTAAACCTAGGGCTGCTTGTAATAATCAAGTAAAAGATAAGAACGGAAGCCATTACATGCTTGTTATAAAGGATAGGATGATAAGAGAGATGAATGACAAACAACTTGCAAGATCGCTTGAATATGTTCTTTGTATTAGATGAGGTATACCCGGGTACCTGTACACATAACCAAATAAGTATAAGGAATCGTGGGATCAAATATGCTAAAGGAAATTCCTCGAGGAGATGGATGTCAGTGTCAAGGTCTTCAAATAACAAACATATGAAAAGGATAGGCCAATTGAGGAAGAGCCTCTAAGATACACTTGAAGACAATCCACATATTATGAAATTTACTTCTTTATGCTTCAGACACTTTGAAGTGTATGCCAGTAAGCGCGCCATTAACTACGTTATCTTGCATCGATTACAATCGCGCCAAGACAACATCATGCCTTCTAACCCAACTCCTTTCCGTCATAGTTTCATCTGGGTTCTCCCCAGGATCCACATCCTCAACCCGAAATAATAATTGAATTTCAGGTGGATGTCTGGGGTGGGGAGGGGAATCATCTCGAAATATCGCCACCGATGTCACCGTCTTGATGCCCAATTCTGCCTTGTGTTGCAGCAGGAAATAAGCCATTGAGGCACCCAATGGCGATCCTAAACAGAGCATCAGCAAAAACGAAAACAACGCACATCAATGCCCGCAGTCACGATGAAGCTTCAAGAAGGAATGTTTACCCAAAAGAGCCTGAAACTCAGCACTCTGTGCATCATACTGTGCACCAGGCCAATACGGCACGGTCGGCTCTGGTTGCTCTGGATGCGTGTTATGGAGGATAAATGCGATAAGTTGAACAGTTTCGTCATTCAACACGTGGTTCAGAAACCAGAACCTCAGGTTTCGGGGGTTAGGATTGTGCCGCAGCCAGTACGCAGCCATGATATCCGAGGTAGCTCGAAGGCGCGGCAGCTCTCCGTCTGAGACTGGGCGGAGCCAGTATTCGGGGGCGGCGTAGGAAGGGCTCTTCAGATTTTGAGCAAAGATGACTTGGCATATGTAAGTTTTTGGAAAGATATTTGAATGGCCGGTTTCATAGTACCTCCTTCCGTGGGATTGAGAGTGAATGTGTTGAATGCGCCTGTGCCCTAGGTTTTGTTAGGAGGAGGAGGAAGGTTTCTCGTCTGTGATTTATACTTGATATTCTTTTCCATCGACATAGTACTTGTGTTCCTCATAATCAATGTCGTCATACTCATCTAGGAGGTCTTCATCGAAGTGGTTCAGGTTAAAGGCCACGTTGTTTCCACCAGCATCACGATGTTTGTAACTGACACCAAGACCTTCAAGCGCCCTCTGTATCCTGTGGGTAGTTTCCGGATTAGAGTCCTCAAAACCGGCGTGTATCTCTTGATCGAGTTCGCCCTCCATCCAGCCCCATTGTGGGATCTCACCTGTGGTACGTATTTAGTTTACTCGTGAGACTAGAATGGAATGTGTCGTAACTCACTCCAAAGAGGTCCTTGCCATTGACTACTTGCCGACTTTGGCGTTCTGCCGAAAGGATCAGGTAAAGCGTTACCAGCTTGCTCATCTGTCATCATCAAAAGGCATTGGAACCAGTGGCCTTTTCGACGATAATATTCGAACTCCTCCGGGGTAGCACGGTCGTTCGGGTCCCACGAACCAGCCGTTTGAACATCCGGGTTTGGGGCAGGATTGCCGTTACCAGGACCAAGTTTAGTGGCGTTCACATGTTGTAGGTGCGCTGGAATGGTATCTGCGAAGGAAAAGACCTCACGCGCTGTAGATTTCAGGGCTTCGGCGAAGGCGGAAACAGTGAAAACGGCGAGGATGACACTGACAGAGAGGAACTTCATGATGCGTGACAAGTATTCTGAACCGGAGTTTTGTGTGGGGGAATTGATATACGCGTCTGTCGCGATCGAGAAGTGTTTGGAAAGATCTGTGGCAACGGAGAGCCATCCCGCCACGTGCCCGCTTAGTGAATGATTTAGGTGGTTCCCGTTGAAATCACAAGCGCAAGTAGTGAAAACTTATCTTAGAGATTGATGTCACACAACTAATTCCATCGTGGCAAATCCGTCAAATCAGAATAACCCAACAAGATCATTCCGCGTTTTGGTGCTGTTACATAGTAACAACCCGGGTACCGCACTGGTCAATCACTCAGAGAAATTGCTATAGTTCCGTCAGTACATAGACCTGTCTTTAGCTTCTTACATGCGACCGCCTAAATTGGAACCTCAGAACCGACAAAATTGCCTGCTGAAATGACTACAAGTTAAAAGGCTGAACAAAAATACAACCGCAATACAACGTCGACATTAGCAATCTACCAACAACCTACCAACAGCGAGGCAGGCAAAATACAAGGACGCAAAAGAAAGGCTATTTCAAAAAAGAAATATAAAGGCTAATCGAATAAGCTGTACTCTGCTACATACAGACTCCAACTCCAACCCGTCTTCACTTATCTCTCTCTATGTCCTTCCTTACCTCTCTTCTTATCTCGATCTTGGCAACAACCCATTTATAAAACATCCTTGGACATCTTGACCTACCTATAGAATAAAAAAAAACCCTAAATGAAATCACATATGTGCTCCTATACATCTTAACCTTGAAACTTTTTTATTCTTAATTATAAATATGCAAATATATAGATAAATAATCTTTACATCTATACGAGATGCTTCCTAGACCTTAAAGCACTTATTAGCATCTGCAAACAAAGAAATAAACAATTGTTACGACTTTCACGAGTTTTTTTTTATACTTGAAATTGATCAGCAAACATCGAAACATTCCCAAACGATTCAACACATCACCCATCTCACCCAACCCTCTTCTCCCCGATTCCTTACCCAACCCTAAAAAAAATCCCGATTTCTAATCCCTTACCAATCCTCAAAAAACCTCACTCACTAAATACATCCAGTTTCGCCAACACAGCTTCGCCAACTCAGCTCAGCCCAGCCATCAATTCCAAGCCACACAACCACCCGCCCATCCGCTCACAAGTTCCCACGTATTCACAATGATCAACATCGCCATCATCGCCCATTTATCCGAATATCAAAAAGAAAAACAAACAAACAGACCTATCGCAAACCTCCCGACCATAAACCTCGCGAGAATCGTGCCGAGCATGAGATGCACGTTGCGCGATCCAAGTTTGCAAGATCCCAAGATCAGCAGTTTAAAAAAAAGCGTGCAGAGAGACAAAGTATGAAAAAGACGGAAAAAGATCAGCATATTACGTGAGAGACTTTCACAAGGGGAAAAAAAAAACTTCGCAGAGTAAAACTGGCGCCGATCAAATTGACTCTGTTAAGGTAGTATTCACTTTTTTTGATAATGAATAATTGATTGATAAACAAGACATGTATATTTCAGCCTTGGAAAATATCTAGTTTGCTATTTGGGCATCCTTCTGTATGACAAATTAGGCTGAAAGGGGGGTGAGATGGGTAAATTAGAAGGGCTTGGAAGTGCAAAGGTTACTCGTTGATTACTGTAGCATGTGAATATAGTAAGACGACAGGGCACTTTTTTTTGGGTTCAGCCTCGGACTACGCACGTAGCAGGCTTACCCCGCGTCTTTCGCATTAGTCTTTCTCGTGCAGCTGTCGTTATAGATCCCGAGAGCACTTGAGAAGCTTAGAAGACAGGTCGTTCATACAAGGCCGCGTACATGCAACCTATACGCAAACTCACCGTGTCTGTGCTTGTGGTTCTCTCTCGTCAGCTCAGCATGGCCGGGCGGGTAACGGGATGGTCCACACCGCCGTCCACACGTGGGGCAATCCACAACGGTGCCGGCACGTTGGAAATCAAGCTTACCTTTTGTTCTACGCCACATTACTCCGCGGGATTCAATACCATGCTTGCCAATATTGCTACCAACTATTGCGAGCGGCGCAGTCAGCGGCGGTGAGAGGTAATCTTGTGTCCCCCCAAAGAGTCGGTATCATATCCTGTGAAGCTGAGAAGAGCAGACATTTTTCACTCCGAGTTTTAATCCTTGGCTGCATCTGCGAGTAGGGTACCGAATCGCTGGGTCGCATGCGAGGGGCGTACAAACGTAAGATGTAAGAGGATAGGTATGTGATTGAATGGGCGTTCAAGTGCAGCGCGGCTGTGCCCACCTCTGCATACGGGGGATCGAGAAACTTGCCGAAATTAGCGTCAGATTTCTCATCGGCAAGGTGCTATTTTATATCGATACTACAATAGCAACACGATAGGCTGTCATCATTTTCGCAGCTGCGCACTAGGGAAATGTCGTCCCGATTTGGAAACTGGCGCAACGCAAGGCTGGAATTGGCGTGTTTTGTGCAGCGTTGGTAGAAACTCTGATGTGCAATATCGTATCCAGAGTATTTTCGTATGAGCCACTTCTCAGATGGTCGCAGAAAAGGCGTCGCAGCATGCTGCAAGATAGGCGACGCGCGTAAGGCACAGTGCATGGTCGGCAATTGCAAACTCAACACGTATTTTGTTGCTGCTTACGCCAATGATGCTGCTGCGATGCTTTCTGCCCGAATGCTCGGAAGGTTAGTTTTGTGATTGGTCGATTTAGCTTCTCATAAGAGTTTATCATGCAGTAGCTAGCGTAGCGACTGCATCCCCGGCAACTACTAACGATTAGTAGTAGTCCATTAGTAGTCTGGCAAAACAATTGATGGGTTCGGAAGCCATCACAGCCTTTCCATTATGCAGGAGATTGCGAGTTGCCAAGGGCAATTTCATCCCGGGTAACACAACAGGAGCGCGGCAGCGGAAGCGTATGCGGGCAAACTGGAAACCATTTACCAGGGATGAAAACTTATCGGTGGTATGTGGCATGTAGGACAAACGATCGATTACGCGACGTGCCGTCACCTGTGGAGCCGAAGAATACGCAATGGGACTGTACGATGGCAACAAATGCTCATGATTGCCAAAGATGACAGTGTCAGCGTCTTTGTGATGCCCGAGGTCCAGTGTCGGCAGGTGTTAGGAGTTGGCTGACAGAGGCCGCGGAAGTCGGGCTGGGCAGGCGCGATCTTCAGGGACACAACCAAGGCAGTTGCGACCAGTTGGAATCATTTGCGCAGATCAGGCTGTAGCAAGACACACTTGGTGGAAGGAAGCCAGAAAGAAGGATGGCAGGATGCAGACTCTGACGTGAAGAGCCAGTCGAGGATTGTGTTGCTGATCCCAAGATCTCAAGTCGGGGGTGGGTGGAACGTTGCAATCATCACAGGTCGTATCTCCCGATCGAGACGGAGGCTACCGGTCGAGTGTTGCATCGGGCTGTGTATTGCGCCAGGGCCCTGTCTTGTCAAGTTGATAGTGGCAGATCAAGTTGCTCATCATCGACTCAGAACATGTTGCCCATCGACTCATGAGAAGGCGTAAGGTTTGAGCGTAAACGGAATATTTGTCCAACGGAGAAAGTCCCGTTGGTTCTCGGCGATGCGGCTTCCAACAGCCAGGCGAAGGTCCACAGCTCAGTTGTTCCACGTGTCGGCAGGGTTGCCTGAGCAGGCTGTGGTCTTCTTCGAGAACAAGATCCCTGTTGCGTTACCATCGGGGTGGACAGCCGCTGCAGATTGCAGTAGCGTGCCTAAACTGGTCGACGAAACCGTTCGCCAGAACCCACTTTCCCTCCTCCCCGCAAGCCAAAATCTGCCAGTCGCAATTAAAAGCTGTAGTTTTTTTTTCCTAGATGGAGAATCCCGCAGGACAGCTGTCAAGTGCGACACCTAGCAGGAAACGGTGGACTTGGGACGGTGATGCTGCACGCTACAATTCCCATGCCATGAGCTCTAGGAAATCTTTCTTGCCACGGCCCGCGTTCAAAGTTAATCCAAGCCATCTGTGTTGGGCAACTGTCCTTGTGCTGACCAATGACCTCGGCTTGCCTGCTTTGCTTATGCGCAGAGCAACTACCCTGGCCACCATGCTTGCTGATCGATGAATCGCGTGGCATCTGCCTCATCTTTGATCATTGCTTGGAGAGGCTGGTAAGATCGAGAAGGGATGCTGGCCAGAGAGACGTGGTAGGTGCATGTCTCATCAGTCAGCGTCTGCAGCTGCATCCCTGTTGATATGTCGTCGGTAAGGGGATGGAAAAGAAAAGGATAGACGAGGCTGGGTGTGGCCAATCACGAAGCCAGACGGAATACGAATTATATTATTGGCGATAGGGACACGCAAGTAGTCGACGGTTGTGAGCAGGTGCCAAGCAAGCACATGTGCGTGACGGAAGACGAGAAACTCTCCGGAAGACGCCAAAAAAGCAACAACTTACCGATGAAGGTCACTATTGAATGCAAAGAAGAATAGAGAAAAAAAACGTGGTGGGCGACCATGAAGCGAATACAGATAGAATTTTGGATAGGCAGGTCTGACTGTGCGTGAAACGGGGATCAGGACAGGGGGGGTGGCAGGGTTACCGGGTGCAGATGAATCGCAGCGAACGAAAAGAGAAAGAAGGAGCTTTTATGACGGTTGGAGCGTGCTCGAAGGCTTGTGTGAGTGATGTGATGACAGGGAAGGCGACGTGTCTGAGCAGAGAGCAGCGGCGGCCAAATTTCGCGCACCAGTGGAGTGATGGCATGTCGTCGGGAATCAGGGTTTTGGCAGCGTCTGACGAAGAGGCAGCAAATGGATGAAACAGCGTGGCGGAGGTGTGCTGGATAGGCTGGCAGTGACATGTACCAGTCAGCCAATGTAGGGCGCGGCAGGTCAGACGTCTAGGCTGGTTTGGGCATGCTTCCAGAAAGTAAGGTGCATAGAGAATAGCCAGGCGAAAGTGTGTGGCGCGCGGAGGATCCACTCACAGCAGCCGGGCGGGCAACGCTCTCATTCCGGCAGCCAGCGCAGGTCCGCGGTGGTGTGTGCAGGGAGGAGGGCGATTGGAAGTGAGAGGCGCGGGTGTTGCCAGGCGGGAGGAGTAAGGCGAAAGAAGCAGAAGCGTTGAGCTAGTCAGTGGGAGAGAGTTATTTTGCAGGATTTACTTATTTTGAGAGCAGCACGGAGGAGGGGGTGGTCAGAGAGAGGGGAGAGATAGGAAAAGAGGGAGAGAGGTGGAAAGAGTGGTGTGGTTCTAGCTGGAAAGGCAAAAGGGTGCTTTTTTGCGGCGGAGGGAGGAGCCGTCCAGTGAGCGAGGGAAGGAGCGATCAGAAAGTTTCCTAAAGCAGGCAGTGACGATGGGATGGGCAAAAGCAAGGCAGGCACGAGTTGGGTCAATAACAACAAACAAATACACAGTTGGGGGTCATGTACGTATTGTCGTGGTGCATTTTCAACAAAACCACGACGTCGCAGTCTTTTTTGTTGTGGCGATGCAGGCCACCCAGCAACCTGGGCGACGGAAGGCATGGAGTGGGCAGCTGTCAGGGCTGCGATGGCCTGGAGGGAGTGCAAAAGAGAGGCGTGTGGGTGTGTGGGTGTGGGCGTGGGCGTGTGGTCGGAGAGAGTCAAGTGGGCCCACCGGGGAAGGAGTCCCGCGGCTTGACGGCGCTTCGACTGTGTGTGGTCCCTACGCTTTCTGGCATTGCTTTGCTTTGCTTCTGGCGCGGAGCCGCCACCCACCAGCAACACGCGCGGCACAGCGAGTCAACGCCCAGTGTCTGAGCAAAAGGGCAGACGGCACAGAACGAGGTGATTCGAGCGAGGTAGGAGTAGGTAGAATAGGGAAGTGGTGGGCGTCTCATCTCAGCCTGTTTGTCTGTCTCACACAGCGAGAGGATGACATGACATAGTATGCAAGAGAGACGTCCCAAGTCAAGCCAGAGAGCGGTGACGGTACATGTCAGGTCTACACAGACAAGTACTGTATGCGTGGTAAGACTCACAAGTCTTCAGCGTACCGGTATGTATGGTGTCGTGGCCACTCTGCCAGCACAGCCGTTTGGTGCAGGACGGGCCTGCAGGTACGGGCGTTAGTGCTCTTGTGGGCGCAGGGGTCAACCTCAGTCGTGGATTTCAGCTGCGCAGATCACCCTGGCTCCCTGTCTGGCAGCGCACAATTTCTGCCACAAGCAGGCCCGAACTGGGCGGACAGGGAGCTAGTTGAAACAGCCCCGAAGACCCGTCTGCTCCCGGCACGTCATGTAGTCTGCGCTTCTGCTTCCTGGAAAAGCACAGGGCTCTCAATTTCATTTGTCTCGCCGGTAGCCAAGCCCTTTGGGCAAGTCGGTCCCAGGCCCCTTATTCTCGTTCCAAAATATATCAGGCAGGGCGCCCTCGGCCTGGAATTCTACTCCCATCTCATCTCCCTTTGAGCTACTCACTCATTCCAGCTCCATATCTCTCCTCCTCTCGCCCTGCTCCACTGCCTGGCTGTAGTCGACTCCTCCCATCTCCTCCAATCCCGCTATTTAATCCTCCGTGCCCTTGCAAAGGCCCCACTGTGTGCTGTTAACGACACCGCCTTACCGACTGGACCACTACTACTGCAACTACAACTACCACGACTACCACCACCACCAACAACCGCCACACTCGTTCACCTTTTCTATTTCTTCTCCCTCGTACAGGCCACTAAGCGCCTCTACTCAGCCCCCCGCTGACAAGCTGCATCAATTATTTTGTAAGTTTTTCTTCGCCGGAGTTGGGTTGCCTATTCCCGACTTGCATGTGCAACCTCCCGCTGACATATAAACCAGTCGACACACCCATCAACAACATGATACTCAGGGAGTCAGAGTCCAACAACATGGGACGCGGTGCTTACGATACCACCGGCACACCCAAGCCCCCGCCACCACCGCCAAAATAAATATCGTCGTCGACCATCGACTATCTCAATGGACCTGTTGTTTGTTTTCCCCACCAATTTATTGCCTGCATCTGTGCGCGCGCGCTGTGCATTGCCGACTGGGCGCAGCAACTGCACTCACACGCATCATGCAGCAATTCTCTGGTGTTCCGTTGAGAACAGAGGGATGACAACTCGCACATCGTAAGTGATGAATCACACCTTACCTTGCATGAACACCCTGACTAACCAATATATGACTGCAGCCCTCTTGTCTTCCTCCAATCACCACCCTCCCTCCTCCACCGACCAACGCAACGCCACTCTTACTCCCGCCAAATCCTTTTTTCTTACGCCCATCCTTCCTTTCGGACCTACCGTTTTAATACCAGCGACCACTTGTTCGATTCATTCCAGCAGCCTAATACCCCCATGTTTCTCTCTCTGTCTCCATGAAGCGATTTCGAGCGACTCTCGGCAACCCTTGTACCATCCACCCCCTTGCGTCCCACCGATTAGCGACAGTATCTCTCCTTGCGGCAAAAAGTTCTTCTTTTCCTTCTTCACTCGGCGTTCATTATAGACTAGGTTGGGCCCAGGCATAGATACCAAAAAACGGACTTTTTCTTTTCTCTCGGGCACAGTAGCATATATGGGTAGAGATGCACCTCCAGCCTTCATTGGCTTACACGGCGGGCATCATTTTGTATTTATAGTCGGCGCGCTGGGTCGGACTGCCACCAGTCCACGACCAGCACTACGAATTTGCTTTCACACGACGGCCTTCGGAGCGGTATTTAGATGGGCCGCCAGCCCGTGGCTTTTGGATTAGATATATTGCCTGGGCCTTGGATAGGTGTCTCGCGACTCCTTTGGCAGTTTAGACTAATCGCAATCTTACCATGCTTTTCTCAATTCTCGCTCTCTCCGTGTCTTCTCCAGATTGATTTTTGTGCTTTTCTTCTTCTTCTTCTTCTTTTTCTTCTTCCATGACGCTCGCGTGCGTTTGGCAATGACCTGTCTCATCCATTCGAATGGCACCGCTGCAGTCGCACATGTGGCGCCGCAGATCCCCGTCACGGACGGATCGAGGCGTCGACAGCTATCATTTGCTGGTACCGATCCGTTTCGATACCGACCCTTGCTTGTACCACCGTTGAGGATGGGGGGATGGGATGGGGGTGGGTTTCTGGGTTGGTTACCAGACAGTGCCGGTTGCTGCATTTGGTAGCTGCCAGCTTGGCGGTGTGGAGACTGTACCCCACGACATGGCGCGCCGAATTGCAACCTCCACCTAACCACAGCTTCCCATTGCCAAACCACTTCAGCCACCTCTACTTCTGGGTGTGGTCACAGCAGTAGCACCCGCTCTCGGCCCATAGCCGCATCTCGGAAACACCCCCTCGACCGTCGTCTGTCTGCCTGCCATCATGGCTGCCATCAACTGGCGTACCATCAACATTGACGCCTTGGATCCCGACAGCCCCGCCAACTTCGACCTAAGCTCCCTCACGCCCGCTGTTGCGCCCGTCTCGACCGCCGATGTTCAGAACACTGCCCAGCAAATACGGCAGCTGTTGCGAGGTGGAGATAATGAGGGAGCCCTTCAAGGCGCCCTGGAGAACCCACCCTATGGTGCTGACGACAAAGGCAAGGTACGTTTGTTGCCCTGCTACTACCTCAACACCACCAACGCCTTGGGTCTATCGAACTTCGTATAGTGTAGAGTAGAGAAAGCTACCATCGTGTACATGTCTCTCCGCTTTCGGAACCCCCTTGGGGCCACAATTGCGACCCTCGTCTCCCGATCACCAGGACCAACTCCTACACATGACACAAATACATACACATAGAGCATGGCTGACCCATTTTGCCGTTGTAGGAAGTCTATCTTGCAACTGTGATCGAGATTCTCCAGTCCATACGACAGTCGGATATGTCACCAATACTCAGCCGTATCTATAGTGCACCTGGCGGCACCGAGGCGTTGGACGTATTGATGAAGTACATGTACGTCAGGACCCTTGTTTAGGTCTCCCTTGCCCTTACACAGCGATTGCCTTCAGCTCTTATCTCATTGGCAATCACTATCCCCCAACTTTTCCGCAATTGGATTACATATTTCCTATGGCTGTACCTGACTAACGGTTCTTGGCGCATAGCTACAAGGGCATGGCACAGGCTTCACCAGCAACCACCACGCGTAACATCACTCCACAAACAACAGGTTTTTCACAAGTCCACTCCCGTGGTGGAGGCGAGGGAGGTGGTCAAGCTATGAGCGTACTGCTCAGCTGGCATGAGAAGGTATGATTACACCATGTCTCTTATCAGCCAATGTTCTGCTCTTCTGGAAGCTTCACATAGTTGCACCAATTACTTGCGACTAACTCTGTCGATAAACAAAACTTGTTGCTGACGCTGTGTAGCTTGTAGAAATAGCAGGGCCTGGTTCCATCGTAAGGGTAATGACGGATAGGCGTACGGTTTGATACGACGCTTGCACTTGTAAGCTTGCACATGCATTCCTTCAATGACGAGGAATACGGGTGGTCGCCCGTGTCACGACTAAGCGGATAGCAATGAACGACAGGGCGTAACCAGCTCAGAAAGAATCCACAATCCAAAAGGACACTTCCACAAAAACTCGTTTTCGCCTCACAATATTGTCCATTACTCACAAAATTCTTGTTCGGCGACTCTTGACTCGTTATGACGCGGATAAACTCAATGTCACAACTTCGTCATCCTCATGTTTTTTTCCACTGCGCCGTAATCCATGTCCTTGTAATTTTCCTGAAGGAAGTGCACTGACTTCTCCTTTTTACCGGCCACACAGAATCGTCTTCAGCCCTATAATCAGCAATGATAATCTTCTACGAAGCTTCCAATTTCCCAGCCACGTCGAGACACGGGACATTACCACATCGCGCTAAAAATCGTCCCATCGACCATGGCCAAAGCGGCGACCAGTCCGGCGCGGCTCAGCTTCCGCGACGAACTAGCTTGGCCGAGATCAGAACCTCACAGGCCACCCCTTTCGTTCAACGCTAATTGGAAGATGAAAAGTTTAAACAACGTTGGGAGATGAAACGCCCTCTATTTGTGGTTTAATCACGCACCACGCGTGACTTTGGAAGTGAAACGACAATGAAGACCAACCTCTGACAACAAGTGTCATCTTCGCGTGGCAGGCTAAATCCACCAGGCTATACCCTTACCGAGCACGTTGCAGGCAATGCCGCGAGTGGACCAGGAAGGTAGCCCTTGTCTGTGTTTGATGTTCAAACAGGCTTCTGGAAAGATAACATTCATGCATAGGGCTGCAGTGACCCAACCGCCTGGGAGCCCAACTTTCTGATAGCACGCGATCATCTTAATAGTCGTATCGCGAATCTTTGCCCGACCTGCATATGCTTGCTTTCACTGTAACATGTGAATTGCACGTGTCGAGACATTTCGGTTCTTGCGACAACGCTTCGACATATGCTTCGGATATACGTTGCGTATCAAGGAGGCCCAGATTTCACATGACGGCCATGCAATGCACTTCCAAACAGGCTTCAAACAATCGACGCATAACAGGCGTTGAATGACATGCATATCTCCACTTTGAGCTCAATGTCCACTCTAAAGTTATAGTATACCTCTGCGTCACCTTAACAACGCCGCTTCACCCCATCCGGCAGGAAGTCTCAGCGAACAAAATCGAGTACATGATCCGTTCTATATCCCACACCCGATATGACTAGACTACCAGTATATCCCCTAGCATCTCTCGCGCTTGTTTGACCTTCCCCCCGTCCCTTCCATCTGCAGGTACCCGTTGTCGTCGCTTCATGGGCCTTGCACGAGGCCATCCCAGCCAGCCCTCTTTTTTTCTTCTGCACATGCCCTATCCTGCCCCTCCTTCTCTTTCCTTCGAAAGACAATGACAAGGGCAGATGTGTGCCCCTATGAGCACCGAGCGCTAGGGATGGGAATTCCTAGTTGGGATTAAAGTTGCAGCATCATCCTTTTTTTTTCTTGGTATGGGCGTGTGGCGTCTGGGGGAGATGCGGCGAAATTGTTGCGTTAAGTGTGGAGTCGCGCGGGGATCGTAATTATTTGGACCCTGGATTTAATCGGCGATGTTTTTGTGCATACCTATCTTTTCGAGAGAGTGGTCTTTGGTGGTCTGTGGTGGAAGGCAGTTTTGTTATCATAGTTTTCCATTTTACTTTTTGGTTCTTTTGGTACGGAGGTCTTGTTGGGATGGTGGTACCTGGGAGGGTGTGGTGACGTGAGTCGTGGATGACGGGATGTGCCGGGTTGGTTAGTGTGTTGAGGATTGTGGGATCTGCGAGGTTGTTTGCTTTTTTGTTGTTTGTGATAGTTCCTTTTGGCTTTGTTTTTCTCTAGTAGGTTTGTGAGTAGGGGGAAGGGGTGATTTGTTGAATTACCACTAGGTTTAAGTTGGATCGTGCTAGTTCATATAGTGTGATGGATGGTCGTGAAGGAGAGTTTCTTGAAGACGTTGTTTTTAGAGTTGATTGACAAGTATATCATGAATCCAGGACTATCAGGAATAAAGAAAAATAATGTTGGGGAAGAGCCGATCAATCTTTTCAGATATAAGCAGATATGCTGGAAAGTTAGTGGTGGTCGACATAGCATGTCACGTGCTTCTACCCATCAAACTTGAACAATCGTCCGCCACTACCGCCACCTCAATGCTTTACCATCATCATTTGACATCGATAGTAAGCATGCCTAAGCTATTGCTCCACCACCTTTGCATGACAAAAAAACTTTAAATGTCGGGCGCAGCACTGAACGTCGTGTGATAGAGCTTGGAAATCATAAAGCTGCCACTTTCCAAGGTCTTGGTAAAGTACGTGGTAAGAACAGTCTCACGCCGCAAAGTTCAAAAGTCTTGGATTTCAGTATTTATCTGGTCTAGGCTGTTGGTGACTCTGATATACAAATCATGCAGGGCCGAATGAACACCGAGGGTAGTAAGCTTTTATTGGTAAGCTTTCATTCATGTCGCCTTTGCCAAACAACATGCCATGCACCACAGAACCACAAAGGTAGCAATCTCGACCAAAAGATGGAATCGGACATTTCTTACACTAAGGGTCTCTGAAGAAAAAGGGTAGACTATTCAGAAGCATACTGGTGTGCCCAGCGGAACAAGCCTTCCAGCCATGCGGGTATGATGTCATGAGCCGCACGCAGCCCACCAAACCTTCACCCCACACCTCACTCCAAGTGGCCAGCACATTGCGGCAAAGAACCCGCACCACAAAACGATGCCACCATGCCATGCAGAATTCTTTGATTGGCCAATTTTACGGCACGAGATACGCCGGAAGCATAGAATAAGCTCAGCGAAGACTCGCCTTGGTATTGATCGACATTGGCGGACCCTTGCGGATGTCGCGATACCCTTCCCAAGCTATCTGAACAACGAATAGATTCGCCAACTACGATGCGTGACGTACAAGCCCTAGCGTGGCGTGACTACTTACTGTCCTCTGTAACTTGCAAGCACCCTTCCCTTCGGATTTTAATCGCTTGGTCGTTCGTCCGTCTTTCCACCCCACCCTTGCGCTTTGCACACTGCACCTTGATTTCAAAGCCCTCACCAACCCTGAAGTGCAATTCCGTTGAGGCAAAAGGGCCGCTCAGTCATACCTACTCACAACAACCACATCACGCAACGCACGTGGTTCGTTCTGGCTGGGAGGGGTTTTATATCGCGCAAAGTCATATATCACCTGGCTGTGTCCGGACTTGTTTTGGATTCGGGTTGTTGACTTTTCCCCGCGCCTTTCCGAACAGGTTAAACTTGCTGTGGTGCAACTTGCATATGGTTGTATTGGAACTTTCCATTTGAGTTCTAGCTATAGTTATACTTACCTCGTGTCTTACTATCTGCCACTTCGTTACAACTTACGCCAACACCTTTCCTCCGCACGGAGGACACACGACTTCAGCTCAACTGCCCCTTCGATAGACGGATTCCGAGAGCTTGAACAGACGCAATGGCGGTGATATGGGGCCTTGATTTGAAAGAGATGCAGTGGGGGAAGTTTAAGAGCAGCTATATGTGGAATAAGGATTATCATTTGAGGAGGACGAAGTTTATTATTTATCAGCTTGCCATGATATTCTGCGTTGTGAGCGAGAGTTTGGGAACGGCGGCTTTATCGGGTGCGTATCAATTATACTCCCTCACTCTTTACAAAGACATGAACACTAACAAAGTGGTAGACTACGTCGATCAACAAGACTTCGTCGCGAAAATCAACCCAAAAGTCACAGTGCACAACAATGACTTCGTAGGAATAGCCTCCTGTACGTTCCGTCCTTTTTAGAACCTCCACACTCCTCCATACAAAACTAACTCCTCACTTCCCCAGACAACATCTTCGTCGGCGTCTACGTGGCCACAATATTCGGCTCCGCATTCTTCTTCGACCTGTTCTGGCCCGAACGCAAGGAATCTCGAGGCGTGAAAATCGCCTGGAAACTCTGCTCTGCATTCGCATGCATGCTCACCATTGCCTGTGCAGTTGCATACACAGAAATCGTAGCTCGAAGAAGCGCATACGTAACTGGTACCAATGCCGCAGAAGCACAACGCTTACTGGCATTGTATGGAGGAAGTCCACTCGAGTACTCTGATAATGGACGTGCGATTGCTAGTGTAGTGTTTTTGTGGCCGGGGATGGTGTTTACTTTCGTTAGGTATGTTACCTTGTCTTCCCCTCTATACCCTTTCTATGCCTTTCCCTTCCCATCCCCATCTTCTCCATTTTATCTCCTCCCTCCCATGTCCCCCCCCTTCCTCTCCCAAAAGCCTACTGACACCACCCAGCACCTACCTCCTCTGGACCTCAATCGACCACATCGACATCTACGGCCCCAAATCAACACACGCACGCCTACGCGACGGGCCTCCAAAAACCGTCTTCGAAAGCCCCGCTGCCAACATGTCGCAAGTTGGCGTTGATGATTTCGGCCTGCCTAGACCCCAACATACGTATGCGAGGCCGGAGGTGAATCGCGATGGCGAGATGGATCCGGAGGTGGAGGCGGAGAGGAAGTTGTATGCTGCTGTGTAAAATTCGAGGTTGTTGACAGGGAAGGAGGGCGGAGGGTGTGGGTAAGGGGTAAGGGGTACTGAGTAATCTGTTGTGTGTGTAGTGTGGATTGATAAGTCGATGATGTTGATGATTGGTATGATATAACATGGTATGACATGACACAGCAGCACGTCATTAGAATGAGCGAGCGACTGAGCATTGTAGGAAAGCAAAGAGAAGGAAACGCGTGTATGAAGTACGATTCTGTAGACGTATGATTTCACTTAGCATACGCGTGGCGTTGGAATTGGGTTAGGTCTTTGTAGACTACTATTGCTACTATACCATTGTTAGTATTCCGTGCAGTATGGGAGATGGAGCGGTTTTTTGTGTGATATGATGAATGTGTAGGGAAAGACTTCAGTCGAAATGAACTGAATTAAATAGTTGAATATTCAGGGCGAGGTTTGTGCGTGGAACGTGAAATGCATGTGAATGAGTATGACTGATATAACTATGTAGCGTACGTATGTATGGACAAGCGGGAAATAGGAAGGTAATGTACATAGGAAGCAGACGTATCCGAGGGTCAGAACGAAGGAAAAGGCAAGGAAATAGCAGTAGACAAAAAGGAAAGTATGAAACGATAAAAAATACACTCGACGAAAAGAAAAACGAACCATGAGAGAAATGGGTATCAACCCCCCAAAAACAGAGAGATAACCACCCATTAACAACAAAAGAAAATTGCCAACATCCCATCATCCGCACATTTCCCATCAAGTCGCTAGCACACTGCTCTCGACAGAAGATGAATAAAGGAGATGTCATCAAGCTAGACGTTCCCTCAGTCATCGTCCTCTTCATCATCCTTCTTCCCCTCCACAGTCTCAACCTCGACCTCTCCCTGCACCTTACCCTTCGCATCCCTCGTCGTAAACTTAAACTTGCCCCCCTCCCAAAGATCCTTGAACGTAAGTTCCTTCGTCCTGCCGAGACTCTCAATCGCACCGATCCTCTCAAGCGTGGCTTCCAGGAACTCTTCGAATCCTTCCTCAGAGCAAATCTGCTTGAAAGCGCGTTGCATGGGGACGGAGTCGGCGCGGACCATGGCGTGGGCGTCGATGGAGAAGATGGAGGTGTTGTGATGTTGCCGGATGAAGTCGGAACGCGTCATGATGTAGCGGGCGCGATGGAGGGGGATTTCCGGGAGGATGTGGCCGATGCGGGAGTCGTAGGTTGCTTCCATGGAGAGGGAGGCTTTGTAGAGGGCGTTGGCGAGGACCATGGCTGTGGACTGTGACGGGTTTAGTTATGTGTTATGTGGGGATCTAAAGATGGGAAAGCTTACGGCGTATTTCTGCTGATCCATGACATCGTCGTCCATTTCTTCACCGAGGATAGCGCAGTTGTTGAGAAACCAGATTCTTTCCATCTCGCAGATGTGGTCGCACATGTCGATCATGTTTTGGGATTTGGCGACGCGGTTTAGAAATGTTAGACGGCCTCCTATCTTGTCGTATACTTCTTGGAGGATGGATTCGGAGGGCTTTTCGCCCCAGTATTTCATGCGATAGTTGCGGAGAGCTTGCATTGCGCGGTCTTTACAAAGGTCTTTGATTTGGTGGACTTCCATTCGGGTTGCGTGATGCTTTAATCGTTCGTATACCCAGTATTTGTCGGAGTTGATGATGACTGTAGCTAGATTAGATGCTGCCCATTGCTCGGCACGTTGTTGGATGAGCTCGAGTAGGTCTCGGCCATCTTCGTCGTCTCGAATCAGATGTGCTTGGTTGATGATAAGGATCAATGGTCTGCCCACTCTAGCTCGTCTTCTGAGTGCTACTTTCTCGAGTTTGTTGAAAGCGCGTTCGATGTCCAAGATAGCTCCAGCATCTCGAGGACCTCGGATAGAAAATAAGGACCCAATATTGTCTTCATGATATTCAAAGTCCAAACAACGACCAAGGCGAACGCGGAAAACTTCAAGATCGGCGTGGGCTTCCATCATAGAGCAGCCCTCTCCATCGATTTTGGACATGGCATCAATAAGCATGGAACTTTTCCCAGTTCCCTTTTCACCCAAGAGCAGATGGTAACGGCCTTTCGTTTCACCCCATACAATCTTGTTAATTTTGTCTTGCTCATCACGTGGTATCCATCGATCGCCATCATCGTCGTTATCCTCACAACTAAGTAATTCACTGCGAGTAGGTTCTCTGGGCACTTCTTTACCACTTGCAGCCATCTCAAGGACAGGATCGCCTTCCCTGAATGCATTTTCCATCTTTTCAAGGACGTGCCACTTGTAATACTTGGTGTAGCCAATGCCTACACAGCCGAGAATGAAAATGCTGGCTCCTGTGGTAGCTGCTGCTTCGAACATTTTCCATCCAGTACTTCTCCATTGGGCATTCTTTGCTTCACGCCGATTCTCCTCCTCCTCTTGCTGTGCATGCTCTGTTGCATCGTCCACTGGATTGGGTGCGTCATTTCCAGGAGTTGGCGGGCCGGTTTGCCCAGTTAGAGAGCGCACAAATGAGGGTTGGATAGTACAAGTCTTTGCAGGGCCAGCCTGCTTTATCCTAAGTAAGCAATAATGTGATGGGCGATTTTGAAAAGCGACATGGGTCCGCGCAGCCGAAGTCCTCAAAATGGGTCGTAGCATTAACATTATTCACAGATTCCCGTGTCTGCTGGGATAGAGTTATCGCGTGAGGGCACACGTGTCAAGGGGCAGCGCAGGTTCAGGCGCAAGAGAATGGAGAAAGAAGAAAAGGGAAGGTTAAACGAGAGACCAGCACAAGATAAGGAGAGATGCACGAGGATGAGGACTATGGTAGTCACAGTCGTAGGAGCTATCGCAAGCTGTTACGATGCTGTTACTGGGAAGAGGTTCCGCGATGTCCGCCCAGACATTGGCCAGTGCGCCGAATCCGGTAGCTGGAGCTTGAAGCCAAGACCGTGACATTTTGGGTAGAGACAACCGCGAGGTAATTGTCGTGGTTCTGAATGGCCGCGAACAAGTCTTCTAGAAGAGGAAGAGGAAGAAGAAGTCAGAAAGAAGGCCCAGCAGGCTGGAAAAGACAGTCAGCCGCATAATGGCAGTCTTGGGGGCCGTTCGTTCCGGAAGTGATCCTGGCGGCCCTCGGATGGAAATGCGGGCTAGCGGCTCCAGCCGGACATTTTTGGAGAGAAAAAAGTTTTGGAGACATGACGGCTTGTGGATCGCCTACCGACCTCGAACCACCTTCAACGCATGCCCAATTATTCATTAATGCGTTTTCCTAGTATTCTTTCTTTCGCAATTCCATCTGGTCCCCCTTCCCGCCGCCATTGTCCCTTGGAGTTGTAGTTGTTGCCGCTGACAGTCTCCGCAACCATGGCCGCCGCTAGCAATAATGACGCTACCAAGTCTGGTGAGTGAGCTTCACCCCTCCACACGCGACCCCAGGAAAATACGGAAAAGCTGCTTTCTCGGCGAGACTGCAGCCTCATCTAGTTCATGGCTAACCACAATGATTCGGCAGAGGTGGCTACGACGCCCAGCAAAGAGCAGACGGAGAATGGCCAGGCAGAGGAAGGTGCAAATGGCCAAATGCCTGACAGTACGTGCAATTGAGCAAGAAGCAACAGACATGAGATGGAAAGAGCTAATGGCGTGATTGAATAGACATCTTCCAGATCAAGATCAAGCTCCCCCACGAGCCTTTTGAAATGCCTATGACGGTCCGCACACATTCTGCCAAAATTAACAACCAAAAGCTTATAATTCCAGATCTCGACCGCCGAACAGGTGCAAGACCTCCGTCAATCCATCATTGAGATGCCACACACCTTCCAGTACTCTTGCTTCCATCTCGAGCACAAGGGCCAGCGCATTAACGACTTTGTCGACCTTTCTGAGGTGTCTGGGCTGGGACCTGATTCGACACTCGAGTTGAAAGAGGACCCATACAATGAGAAGGAGGCTCGGTTACATGTCATTCGCGTGCGTGAGCTCATTGGCGCTGCTGGTGACCGCACCGATGCACTACATGGCATTCAGGCTGGTTTGTCTCTACATGACACTGTTGGCCAGGACTTCGCTGCAGAAAAGCCCAAGGAGGATGGACCTGAGCAGTCCCCTTTGGCTGACTACGACTTCAAGGCCCCTGGATCCGTACAGACCCTCCTTCCTCCACCACAGGACGCTGCGCCCAAGTGCATCAGGTCGATAGCTTTGTCGGCTTGGAACCCACCGCCATACCATCTCCGCACAAAGGGCCACCTTCTCTATCTGGTCGTCACCACCAATGAGAACGAGCAGCACCACATTACCAGCCATGTCACTGGCTTTTATGTTAACAAGTCCTCAAATGCTAGCTTTGACCCTGCGCCACGACAAGGACCCAAAGCTCAACATGCACACTCGCTCCTTGGCTTGCTTGAAAAGCTCTCACCGTCATTTGAATCGTCTTTCCAGCAACTGCTGGAGCACAATGCGAAGAAGGAATTGCTTACCATCTTCCAGCTTTCGAATGCCATCCCTGCCAACCCCTGGTTGGTACCACCACCAACATCGTCGCTTTCTACACATCAACCAGATCTTGCCCGGACACAGGAGAGTTACCTAATCTCTGGCGTTGAGAACACCGACACTCTCCGTGACTGGAATGAGGAGTTCCAATCCACACGAGAAATGCCCAAGGAAGCTGTCCATGACCGTGTTTTCCGCGAACGTCTCACATCTAAGCTCTTTGCTGATTATAATGATGCGGCCACCCGTGGAGCCATGTTGGTTGCTCGTGGCGAGATTGCGCCATTGAATCCTACTGAGGCAAAGGACGCTCAAATCTTCGTCTACAACAACATCTTCTATTCTTTTGGTGCCGACGGTGTTGGTACATTTGGCACAGAGGGTGGTGATGAAGCTGCTCGCGTAGCTGTTGGCAAGGACGTTTTCGGTGTTCGTGCCGTCAACAACCTTGACATCCCCAACTTGTTTACCTCAGGAACTGTGGTAGTAGATTACCTCGGAAAGCGTATTGTTGGACAAAGTATCGTGCCTGGTATTTTCAAGCAGCGCGATCCTGGTGAGCACCAGATCGATTACGGTGCGGTTGAGGGCAAGGAGATTGTTGCTGATGACAAGTCATTCGTTCCTCTGTTCGAGCAACTATCAAAGGCACTACGCGTCAAGAAGCATCCTGTATGGGACAAGGACAACGTCCGCCATGAACTCGAAGGCAGTGTAGAGACCAAGGGTCTTATTGGCACAGATGGCAGACGATATGCGCTTGATCTTTACCGATTAACGCCTTTGGATGTTGCTTGGATTGAGGCTTATTGGAGCGAACCTAGCAAGGAGGGTGAGTCCAAGCCCGCAGATAAGGACTATCCTCATCGCATGGCTACTCTGCGCCCTGAGTTGGTCGAGTCATACGGCAGGCTCAAGCTTCGTGAGTACGTCAAGAACGAACTCGACAAGAAGGCAAAGAAGGCAGAGGAAGCAGCCAAGAAGAAGGAAGAGGAAGACTCCGACGAGGATAGCTCGTCCGAAGAAGACTCTGACGAATCATCGGAAGAGGATTCAGATGAGTCAGACTCAGACTCCGAATCTGAAAATGAAAAGGAGAAGAGGAAGGAGAAGAAGGCCAAGGCTAAAGCAGCAAAGGAGGCTGCCAAGGCTGAGAAGAAGGCAGAGGGAGAAGCTGAGCAAGACCGAGTCGACATTTCTGGCTTCTCATTCGCCCTCAACCCTGATGTCTTTTCTGGCCAAACACCTCAATCAGACGAGGACAAGGCAGAATGGGCAAAGGATGAGGCTGAGGTCCG
This sequence comes from Shiraia sp. slf14, assembly GCA_000498155.1. Taxonomy (NCBI): domain Eukaryota; kingdom Fungi; phylum Ascomycota; class Dothideomycetes; order Pleosporales; family Shiraiaceae; genus Shiraia; species Shiraia sp. slf14. The sequence goes on from AXZN01000008.1 coordinate 650,055, forward strand.
TGCCGCCTGCGAGCATCTCCAGTCAGAGGTCATCCCAAGGTTAATCACAGAGCTTAAGGACGGCGAGGTTGGCTTCCCCATGGACGGCCAGTCCTTGAGTGCGCTCCTGCACAAGCGCGGTGTCAATATCCGCTACTTGGGCAAAGTTGCTGAGCTGGCTGACAAGCCTGATCCCCGTCTCCAGGCTCTGAAACGCCTTGTTGTGCAAGAGATGATCGCTCGTGGCTTCAAGCATTTTGCCAACTCAAAGCTACGCAATGTTTCGGCTCCGTTCGCATCAGCCTGCGTTGCACACCTTCTCAACTGTCTCCTTGGCGCTGATGTGAACGCCAAGCCTGTTGCTGAGAGCGACGAAGAGGTCAAGCAGATGTTCCTTACAAACCAGGGCGACTTCAGCTTTGAGAAGCTCACACCAGAGAGCCTCAAGAAGGAAGTCGTAGCACAGATCGCGTTACGTTACCGTTACGATCTTGGTGATTCATGGATTGAGGCTGGCAAGCAATTGCAGCTTCTCCGTGAGGTTTCGCTCAAGTTGGGTCTGCAATTGCAGAGCAGGCAATATGCTTTCACCAAGGAGGAATTTGCAAATGCTGCCCCTGTCCAGACACCAGCTGCACCACAGACCAACGGTCACTCGACTTCTTCCAGCAAGAAGAAGAAGAACAAGAACCCTTCGCCTCCTCGTGCTGATAGCCCCGCTGTCACCCTGCCTCCACAAACATTCCATGCTGACGATGTTTTGAACATCGTTCCCATTGTCAAGGAAGCTTCGCCAAAGAGTTTGCTGGCCGAAGAAGCCCTCGAAGCTGGTCGTATGTCCGTCGCACAGGACCAGAAGGAGCTTGGCCAAGAGCTGCTCCTCGAGTCACTCCAGCTGCACGAGCAGATCTATGGCGTTCTCCACCCAGAAGTCGCTCGTGCTTACCACACTCTGTCTAACCTGCTGTTTAACCTGGACGATAAAGCATCTGGCCTTGAACTTGCTCACAAGGCTGTCATTGTTTCCGAACGCACGCTCGGTGTCGACCATGCCGATACTGTCCTTGCGTACTTGAACTTGGGTCTCTTTGAGCATGCTTCGGGTAACACCAAGGCTGCTCTCGTCTATGTTCGCCATGCGCTTGAGCTCTGGAAGATCATCTATGGCGCTGACCACCCAGACTCGATCACAACTCTCAACAATGCTGCTGTCATGCTTCAAGCCATGAAGCAGTACCATGAGTCTCGTATCTGGTTCGAGGCATCACTTGCTATTTGCGAGGAAGTGTCTGGCAAGAACTCCATCAACACTGCGACACTTCTTTTCCAGACTGCCCAAGCCCTCGCCTTGGACAAGGACATGCGTGGCGCAGTTAACCGTATGCGTGAATCCTACAACATTTTTAAGGATGTCCTTGGCCCTGAGGATCGCAATACCAAGGAAGCCGAGAGCTGGCTTGAGCAACTCACTCAGAGTGCTGTTTCACAAGCGAAGCAGTTGAATGACCTTGCCAAGGGCAGGATACGTCGCATTCAACTCACTGGAAGGAACCCTCTACGACCTGCGGCCCCAACACCTTCAGCAAGTGACGCCGCAGCGGCAGCCGGTGCTCAACGAGGCACTTCCAGCCGCGTTGACCAACGCAAGATTGAGGATCTGCTCAAGTACATCGAGGGTGACTCGCAAAAGACCCCCACGAAGAAGAGGGCACAAGCCAACCCCAAGAAGCGCACGCAAAAGTCGTAATCGCGGATACCAGCAATGTAACTTTGCATGATTTCGATTCGCACTATTCCTCCAGCGCCTTCGTCCCATCTTCTCGGCTCCACTTTTACTCCCTCTGTTCCCGCACTCCTCCGAAGGCCCTTTACGTCTCATCTCTTGCTATTCCTCCTCAACATATTTCCCTCACGCTTTATTTTTCTGGCTATTTATCCCCCTTTTTTGGTTGTGTTTTTCAGGAGTCCGGCCATGAGTCACGACATACTTGTAGTACTAGCATCTTCTCTCTCACACACACACTCTCACACTCTTCTTTTGCTCCGCGATAGACATGGGGGGGAAAAGGTTGGGGCGGTTTGATGACTTGACTATGGCTATGGTTATGGCATTTGGTGATGGTGATGGTGATTGGCAATGACTATGGCTATGACTATGGTGGCATTGGAGTTGGCATTGATGAATGGTGGGGTGGGAGGAAGGAAAGGGTAAAGGAAAGAAAAAGCATTGAATGATGAATTGTATGTAGTGTAACAAAATATAAAGGCGATAAGTTCTCTTCTCTTTAAGATTTGGTGTTTGGGCATTGTGGTGATGTTTTTTGTGTTTGTGAGGGTGGTGAACGTGAAGTGGTAGATGGGATGGGGGTATGTTTTTTTTGAAAAGTATTATGGGAGTTGGGCTTCAGAGTTGGAATGATCGGTGTTGCTGAAATGATAAGTGTGTATTGTTTTGTAAGAGAGGTAGTCTTTTGAGCATGAATAAGTGTAGATATATGCTGTATGTGGCTAAATGTCAACGGGAATAGTGTGTATTGTGCAAGTGAACTGGCCCATGAACCATTGTGGTGCTTAATATTGGAAAGGTTTTGCTTGAGGGTAATTGAGTTGGGCTCTGTGTTCTATTCAGGGTTTTGGATTCCGTAGTGTAAATTTGCTGGTCCGGTTAGGCTGGATGAGGGATGTTATTTGCGTACAATGGTTAGCGCTAATCCCTGGCCGGCCTTCCTAAAGGTATGAAGGCGTGTCAGGTTATGGGCTTAGCGTGTTGACTCATTTATGTCAAAAAGTAAGTTCTGAGATGAGGCTAGTTGGCATTTGGTGTTACGTAGACAGTGGACGTGTTGATAAATTAGAAAGTGAATTATGAGGTATAGGGAATTTGTGAGCAATTTCATGGGAATTCAAGTATCTGATTACATGTTTGATTCATCATCGAACCTCTATGGGCTCAAGTTTCACTTCTCCTAGCTCGAGCTGATGTAACTTTTGCTCCACGATGCGATCATCACATCCGATAGTCCCAACAAGGTTGTAATGGTCATCGACTTTTCGGACCAAACAAATCTTATCATAGCCGGTTAAAAGCACTATGTGATCTCCTACTTGTGCCTCTGGAGGCACTAGAGCGAATTCGAGTCCGGAAGTCTGCGCCACACGAAAACCACGAGCAAAGTCATAGATATGGGTGAAGGCTGCGGAAGCTGTGTTCAAATCCATCAAGGGAGTTCCGTCAATCAGTTCCAAGTTGAGTTGTATCCTGCTCCGTAAGCAATCATCGTCGATATCACCTTCGGTGTATGCACCCATCAACCCTTCCACGTCGCAGCATATACTCTTCAAAAAATCAACGCCGAAAACCATATCGAAAGTCTTTGTGCTCCACTTGGATTTTTCAAGGAGTTCCTTCCTTGTATCAGGTTCTTTGAGGAGTATATATTGCAAGATCCGAGCAAGATGGAGCACCTCTGGTGATATCCACAAGAAGTTTTCGTTTTTGGTAGGAAAAAATGCATTTGTAAGTTTTAAAAAAGGGTGTCGGTTATCTGTATGGGGTCGTTCCGTAGCCTGAAATGCACTCTGCAAGATCTTGAAGATTGAACCCACGAACTTCGTCTCGTAACTCTTTGGACTATCTCGCATTTTGGAACAGGTTACATCGCTGAGGGTTTCGAGCGATGTGACGAAGAGACATGTAGTGTGCAAGCTCTGGCTGCGAATCGAAATATCCGTTATACTTCCTATGGAGCCTTTCCATGATCTTCGGCTCTGTTGCGCCCCAAGGGACAGACATGGAACTAAGTATGGCTCTCCTTTGGCGGCACAATACGGAAAATTGGGCGTCCACGAAGGGAGGTCGTGTTCACCGGGATTTCCGTTGCTGATGCCTCCGAAATAGAGGAAGTTTAAGGGTATGTCGTAGTTAGTCTCTGCCGCATCGATGCATTTGAAACAGTACTCAATATAGACAGATGCAATAGATGTGGTATCCTCATATCGAGGAATAATTCCCATATCTGTAACCCCCAACAGAGCATATATGTGGTCTTTTGGATTGGTTGCTTTGAGCGAAGCTCCGTAGAAACATAACGCTTGCATCGGATCGATTGCGGTGTACCCGTACATAGTCACCCGGGCGACAACTACATGGCCCAAGAATGTAGAGTTAATTGATCGAAGTGCACCCCAGGAGCTCAAAGAAAAAGTGTCTGGTTTTGGTAGTTCCGTAACCTTATTGACCCATAGCCAGATAGTTTCGAGCAGATGGAACCCTATTGAATGGTTCGCATAGAAGAGAACTACCTTTCTGGACAAGACAAGTTCTTGGAAGATCCATGCACGCTTCCAATACGCCAGATGAAGGAGGGTATCGACATCCTCCTGGAAAGTAGGATCCCAATCTGGAGGAAACTGTGGCCCATCTCGTCGATCAAATTCATGGGATTTCTTGGACATAGGGCCGTGAGCCCTTTTTGGCACAGGCACATCCCCGAGTAATTCCATGGCCGAACTAGGGTTACAGAATCTGTTAAAGTTCTTCTTCTCCAGATAAGTCGCTATCTCACGCCACGATTCAAGGGAGGTTGGGACTTTTGAGCCCAATGATATCAAGTCCAAGGAGCCAAACGTCATCGCCGAAGAAGAGTATATCTTTTCCATAAGGGGAACCTGATGATTCTTCTCCACGACATCGTATTGGTTGATACAGATTGCATCTGCCCACAGACGCAGATCTGTGAGATGACGATCTGGGAATGCCGTTTCCCAATGAATTTGAATGTTCCCAAGCGCGCCGAACAGACTTTGTGTGACTGACACGATGACATCGTCGACAAAAATGGTAGGAGGATTATCTGATGGCTTCCCCCAGACGTAGGATAGAGTACAGTATTCAGGAGAATCCTGTAGGGAGACAGTGCTGAGCTTGCAACGAATGGAAGGCGATGTTTCTAAGATCTCAAGAAGTCTAATTTCTTCTCGAGAGTAATCCAATCGCCCATAGATTTGCGTCCTATCGTTTTGGTCTGGCGCCATAATAGCGGATGATTCCAAAAGTTTTGAGGATCACGGTAGTATTTGAGTTGCTTTAAGAGACTCGGATCTTTGGTGCTCATTTCAGGATCTATTGTGCTTTTTATAGATAGGATTGACAAGTAGTGTGGTTCAAAAAGCTCTTTTAAGTTCAAAATTCACCAGGAGACATCGATTGGCCATTAGGCGACGCCGAGCGATATACCAGCGACACGTCAGCAGGCAGACGACTCTTCTGTACAGTCGCATTGCAACTAAGACAAATTTGGTTGACCGGTGTACGGTGATATAAAATCTTGCGTTTAAGTGGGATGTAGACATTTTGTTATGCCCCCTAACCTTGCTCGCTTGCTAGACATGATGTTTATTGGCGTCCCGGTAGCAGGGAAACTTCGTCAGTATAGTCATCTGGACCGAAAATATAGTAGACAAGCATGTCAAGCTATACATCACGTCAGGGCTGATTGATTGGGTTGCCGATCTGCCATCATATTGTCGCAACGACTCAAAGAGGCTCCCTTTGGCTCGATAAGAGGTCAGTTTTGACATTTGAAAAGCTGGCTTTTGAGCAAATAGCATAGGTTGACTCGCCTTAGCCCCTATTCTATAAAACTTGCACAATAGACACTACAATTCTGGGCTTGCCCACAATCAGAATTAAGAGAACTTTGGTGACAGGCATCGGCTCAGATGAGGGCCTAACAAACATAGGGCTGCAATCCATATGCCCAGTGGCATTGTCCTCACAGACGCAGCGGCAAGAGTCTTGAGCCTCGCAAACCTGATCAAATTTGTGGTCGCCCAGCATAAGTCTTGGTTTGAATACCGGGACGGTGAGACTCACTAGTCGCACAAATGTGTGAACGCTTCATCAAGGTCATTGTTGTAGTGTTTTATAGTATCAAGGCAAAGATTTACCTAGGTAGTCTGGAGTACCTACGTATCATTTGACAATACAGTTATCAATTCAAGGCTTTAACATAATGTCATTCACTGTGCATATTGATCTCTTCGTATTGTATAAGTTGAAATACTTAATGCAATATGCCGCCTAACAAGTATACAACTGATCGTTTTGATTGTTTCGATGCTTATGTGTTGTTTAAGTATGCAGAGACAATTTTGGCTGACTCTTTACACATGTATTCGATTATTCAGGTTTTTATGGGTCCGCACAACTCCTTCTTCGTCTCTAATCTCCGCCTTGATTGATTATGTCGAACGGTTCGTCGTCATTTGGATCCGATATGCTCGCCTACTATAGCGTGTACGCATTGTGATAGGCTGCCAAGGAGCTTATCGATCTTGTTGCGTAGTATATATACGGACTCCGCTTGCCCACAATGTTTTGATCGTACAAGTATATACCTGAAATAATTCCAACGATTACTACGTCAGACATACTGTTAGCATCGAATGAACAATTGAGTCACAGCAAAACGAGGGACACAAGTGACAACGCATATGTATGACAACTCAGCGTATTAGGCGATGAGTCTTCAGCCTCGAGGCTGAAATTTATGTCATTGAAAAGCGTCATTTCAATCACTGGAAAGACACTTCGTACAGAAAACAGTTACGAATTTCACCATTAAAATGGAGTATCGCAAACATTTCATCCCACTTGAATCGAATCCAGACGTCTTCACAGACCTCATTCACAAATTGGGAGTATCTGAAAAGCTATGTTTTCAAGATGTGTGGTCGCTCGAGAATGCAGATGAACTAGCTTTCGTACCGCGACCCGTGTACGGTCTCATACTGGTATTTCCAACTTCGCCCTCATATGAAGCACGAGTTGAGGAGCAGGATGCTGGTTTGGAAGATTACGAGGGTGGCGGCGAGGGTCGAGTAATGTTCTTCAAGCAGACAATCAACAATGCATGTGGATTATACGCAATTATTCACGCTGTTTGTAATGGGCTTTCTAATGACCAATTGAGTACGGCTTCCCCGCACATTTCTCCACTGCATAGACTAACACCGTTCAGCACCAGAATCCACCATGGCTAGATTGAAGGCACATGGTTCATTGCTTGAACCAGAAGACTGTGCGTTAGCAATGGAAGGTGACCCTGAGCTGGAGAAGGTATATACTGAAGTCGCACAAACTGGCGACACAGAAGCACCTGATGACCCAGAGGAAGAGGTTGACTATCACTACATTTGTTTTGTCAAGGCTCAGGACAACCACCTGTACCAGCTCGATGGAGACCGCAAGCGACCAATTGACCTAGGCTCTATGGCAGCAGACGAGGACGTTCTGTCTGACAAGTGTCTTGATGTGATTCGCGCGATGATCAAGCAGGAAGAAGGGGATGTTCACTTCAGCCTCATGGCTCTGGTGCCATCAGACCAATGAAATGCAATAAGGGATTATGTAGGTAGCCAAGGAGTCACACTCTTCGTGAAATAGTCTCCGAAGAGCGAGGAAGTGTGAACTATGAAGGACCTTTAATTCTTTCTTGCAACGGAAAAAGCACGCACAGTTGTGCAGCCGCATACACCATAGCAACGCAAGACGCGAAGCTATGGGATGCTCCTCGAAAGGACTTGTTGAAGTTGTCGGAGACTCAAGTGGCTGGAGTGCGGGTTGCGAACTACATCATGAGAAATAGAGTTTAAATTGTGGTTGACAATGAAACCTCTTCAAATTGGAAGAGACATGTGTCTGTGGTTGTGTTGAGATGAATGGTGCAGGTTCTGGCAGCGAAGAAAAGCGATTGCGCCAAGGGACGCTTGGACCATGGGGATGCGGTGCTTGGACCTCTCATCTACGAAGTAGCTATGGACGACGCGAGCTTCAGTCCAGTTGCCCACCACCGATCTCGACGCTTATTACCACCAACACTTATTGTTGTCGCAAATATCGAGTCGCGACCACAATTCACATCGATCGACAGACTCCCGTTGCTCCCATCAAGCACCCGCCAAGATGACGAAGAAGCGCAAGAGGTATCCGGATCTCAACCAGAAGCTCGAGCGGCCATGGTGTTATTACTGCGAGCGCGATTTCGACGACCTGAAAATTCTGATATCTCATCAAAAAGCAAAGCATTTCAAATGCGACCGCTGTGGCAGGAGGTTGAACACTGCAGGAGGTAATTGAGGCCCAGCATTGCACTCCTTACATTTCCATACTTGGAGCTTTTGGCTAATAACTCTCTTTCAGGTCTTTCGGTGCATATGAACCAAGTGCATAAAGAAAACCTCACCCATGTAGAGAACGCCAATCCAGGACGAGCAGGTCTTGAGGTCGAGATCTTCGGCATGGAAGGCGTACCCGCCGAGATTATCGATCAACATATCCAGCAAGTCACTCAAGCACATTTCGCCGAAGAGCAGGAACGTGCGAGAATAACAGGAAATCCAATTCGTGGTCTGTATGCGAATGGCACCGCTGCGCCGAACAAGAGACCCAAGGTTTCGGAGGCATTGGAAGATATCGAAACGAGAGCAGAAAAGTTCAGGGTAGACAGGATCAATGGTGTGATACCACAACCTGCACCGGTTGCAGATCCCGTCGCCAATGTGGTACGTGAATCCTCCAGATTAACACTCAGCGATGCTCACATAAGGCCAAAGTCACCATCCACAGCTTTCCCCGGGCCTTACCCACCACAGCACTCGCCCTTTCCACCTTCAAACGGAGCCGTTCCCCCTCGTCCAGGAAGCATACCGGGCCAACCTGGTGTTCTGCCACCACGACCAGGCTTCGCGGCTCCTCCTGGCGCATTCCCACCAGGTGCGGACGCGATACAATCCTCGCTGGATGATCTTATCGCGGGCGTACAAAAAGAAGCTGCCCCTGAAGCGAAGAAACCCAAGAAAGACAAGAACATGAGACTAATCTACGGTGATGATAGTGTAAGCCCGGAAGAGAAAATGGCCATGTTACCACGGTTTGCACAGTTCGCACGGGTTTGAGTGTTGGTTTGTCATACACGGAAAAAACTCTTGCGCAATGGCGAAAATGGCTTGTTCGGTTGCGGGCATATAAAAGGTCGAAGGTTATAAATGAATTGCAGAACCTAGCGACTGGGTGTCGGTTATGTAGGATCTACTATTTGCCTACATCACAAACAAGAGGCAGCACAGGACCACTTTAGTCAGGGTTGGCCATATCATAAACAGGAACGTGTTCACGATCTATAGTTCGATTTGTTCCTAATGAAGACTGCAATCTGAACAAGCTTAAATGATTATATTTGATCTCTGCTTCTATTATTGATCAAAGTCATATCCGCCCAATTCCTCGCCCTCTTCTTCTTCATCTTCATCATACTCCTCACTATGCTCATCCTCATCGCTATCTGTATTCTCCTCACTAGCCCTTGCCCATTCAGAGCTCTCCGTAAAAGCCAGCGAATCACCCAGATTCAACCCTCTTGTATGCTCCAAACCTTCCTCTGCCGTGACGATTTCTTCAGGAATAGGATCAACCTGTCTCAACAACGCGGCCTTCTCACCTGAGACATCTGCATCATTCTGCCCAGATACAAACCCCACAGTCTTCACATTACCCGACGCATCTCTACTCTCCGGCCGCCTCTGCTCCTCAATGATATCACCATTCCACGGCCTACACTCTTTAACAACCTCGCCGCATCGCAGACACGTCCAACCCTCGCCCTCCTCATTCGCAATCCTCTGCGCAATACACGCGAAGCAGTATATACACCCACAAGGCAACGCCTCATACGGATTCGTAATATCCGTAGCCGCAGAGCCAACGACACCTCCACCACCCGCTGAAGCAGCCATGACATCCGCTTCTGATTGTGTAGTGGGATTCTGATCGCGATAGCATATCGCGCATGTGCGTTCTGGCAAAAAGCCTAGTTCTCCAGATCCCTTTTCCTCGTCATCGTCGTCGGACGGTTTGGCCGATCGTCCCAACAGGGAGAGGAAGGCGATACGCAGTTTGCGCCATGAGCGGCTGAGGATACGGCGCCAGCGGGAAATTCCTACGAGGGGAAGAAGGAAGAGGAGGAATTCTGTGAAGGCGTGCCATACGAGTTGGCGGTTGAGGTATTCGAAGGATACTTCGCGGGAGGTGGAGTGGGAGGTGGGTGTGAGTCGGAGGCGGAGGAGACGGTCTGTGATGGTTCGATATCGTCCATTGACGAGGAAGACTAGGAAGCTGGCTAAGCTGGCGATGTCGTGTGCGGAATTGGCGCGCTCGGTGAGGACGGAGAGGAGTTGAAGTTGGGGAGATTCAGGGCGTGTGTAGTCTTCTTGGGCGGAAAGGAGGTATTCTTCCCACTTTGTCCATGCGTATCGGCCTCCGATTGTGATGAGACCGTAAGCGGCTTTTTGCCATGGCTTTGGCGGTGGACGGTTTGGTGCATTTGAGCGCGCGTCTGTGTAGCGGAGACCCTGAAGATGTGCGCCATAGGAGGCGTTTTGGTCCCATATGCTCAGTTTGAAGAGGATTAATCGTAGCGATAAGAGGATTTCTGGTGTCCAGTTGTCCACAATGTGAGAGCGAAAGTATTTCAAGCCTTCGCCTACTTGGCCCTTGAGGAGTTCAAGGAGTTCCTCGTCCAGGAGTTCAGCATCGACTTGTCCGACTCGAAACTCAGGGCGCGTTCCTTCACGCCCCTTAATCGCGTCCCATGCGCTTAAGCCGGCAGTACTGAGGCGACCGAAAGGAAATGGAAGGCGCGATAAGGCACGCGATGCATTCTGCTGTGTCGATTCATGATGAGCTCGTTGCGAAGCGGCGCGTTGAGCGCGTCGGGCTGCTATGCGTTGCTGAGCGGCGGCGAAGTCGGCGGCGGGCATTGAGGATCATTGGGGATGGGGAGAGGCGAAGGGGAAGAGGGGCTACGGTCGAGGAGAGGGAGTTGTATGCACTGCGTGAACGTGAAAGCGTGATGGCATGGGGTGATCAATAGCCATGGCAGATGGGCCGAGGTTCGAAGTGACCCCAGGGAGATTGGCAGGTTCGGCAGGTTTAGGCGAGGCTGCGGACATATTGAGCTCTCCACAAATGATAGACGGCTATTCCAAGATCTGTGAGATTGTAAATGCATTGAGAATGCACAAGTAATGCTTTATATGTACATGGCATCCACAGCGGGTACCTGACTATCCTATCATCTAGCAATGCGCGTACCTAAATGGCAAAGCGGCGCGGTTGCACGTGAAACGGTTCCCTTCCACTAACGTCCCAGGGTCCATTGCTGTGACGCACGCGGGGAGCTTTTTCTTAGAGTCGCGCTTTACACTTTCCACTCAGCCAACTTCACATTGTCCTGGGTGAGCAGGACCTCGTCGTCTGTGGTAGTACCGACTATAGTCTGGGCATCCCATGAAACACGAATTAACTTTTAGACACTTTTCTGCTTTTTGCAACCCCTCCACAAACACTCGAAACCTTCCATGAGCCAAACATGAACGCCGAGTTCAGTGCCATAGAGGTGCCCGGTGAGGCTAACCCTCTCACCGAAGGCATCTTATTCCATGTTCTGCGCTCAGCATCTTCCACGGATCCAACACAGATTCAGACAGGCACCAAACAGCTGCAAGAATGGGAGAAAGCGCGGGGTTACTATCCATTGCTTCAAGTACGACCACAATTTACCAAAACGCGTAGCTACAGCTTGATAACATATATTCAGACTGTATTCCTCGATAAATCTCTACCTCTCGAAGTCCGCTATCTCGCTATCATCCAGCTTAAGAATGGCATCGATAAGTACTGGCGAAAGACAGCTACAAAGTAAGGCATATGAACACAACTTGGGGAAAGTATCTTACGCCATGGCAGTGCTGTGAACAAAGAAGACAAGGCCGCCATTCGAGCACGCTTACTGCAGAGTGCTGTAACTGAAGCTGACCAGCGGCTGGCATTACAAAATGCTCTCGTTGTTGCTAAGGTTGTCAGATTCGAATTTCCAAACGACTGGTCAGTATCATGTACTTTCAAGGCTTTTTTGGATACCGATATTAATTCTGCTTAGGCCAGAGCTTTTCCAAGAGCTTCTTCAAATCCTTCGAGCTTCTACCGATCCTAATGCCTACCGACTACAACTACCACGAACTCTCCTCGCGCTACTATACATTGTTAAGGACTTGTCAACGGGTCGCCTACTACGAACCCGGCAAAACTTGCAAAGTGTCGCACCAGAAATATTCAGTGTGTTAGGAACCATATACGTCGACAAGGCTCAGAGCTGGACAACCTTCTTCCGTGATGGAGGAGATGACGAAGGGGGTGCTATTGACAGCATCGAAACAAGTCTCCTTGCTATCAAAATCATTCGACGATTACTTATTGCAGGCTTTGAATTCCCTGCCAGAGACAAGGATGTTCGTGAATTCTGGACGTTGTCTCGTGATCACTTTGGGCAATTCTATCAGTACGTAGCCTCAGAAGACTCACCGCTTGCCTCCAGTGTCCGAAGCTTGATCGAAAAGCATCTTATGCAACTTGCAAAGTTACACTTGAATATGGCAACTACACATCCAGCAGATTTCGTCCTCCTACCAAATTCATTGGATCTTGTGCGCGACTATTGGAGTCTCGATGCAAAGCTCGGCGAAACCTGGGGCTCCAAGTCCATTGATGGCGCCAAGATTGGCACAGATGGAGACAATGACGATGATCCACCTATTCTTGAACGCTTAGGTTTGAAAGGTTTATTGCTTATACGTGCCTGCGTAAAGATGGTCTTTTATCCCACACAAACCTTCAAATACAAGCAGCAACAAGAAAAGGACGAGAGACAACAGGCCACACAGATGGTCAAAACTCAGTTGCTCACTGACGATCTCGTTCGCGAGATGATCTCAGCACTTGTCACTCGGTTCTTCGTTTTTCGTCCCAGTGACCTTCGCATGTGGGAAGAAGAACCAGACGAGTGGGAGAAGATGGAAGAAGGTGGCGAGGACTGGGAGTTTACCATTCGTCCTTGTGCCGAGAAACTGTTTCTAGACCTCGCCAAGAACTTTAAAGAATTGATCATCCAACCTCTGCTTCAAGTCTTCTACACAGTCGCGAGTAGGTACTTCGTTTTACACTTGAAGCTAATATACTGACATTCATAGCACCCGACAATGAAGATGTTCTCTTCAAAGACTCTGTCTATACCGCCATCGGTCTTGCCGCCGATATCCTACACGATCAAGTTGACTTCGGCACGTTTATTGACAAGACCTTGGTACCTGAGGCGGGAAAGCAAAAGCCTGGTTTCAATATCATTCGTCGCCGTATTGCTATCATCATCTCCCAATGGATCGCAATCAAGATCGGCAAAGAGAAAAAACCTATCATCTACCAGATTTTCCAGCATCTAATGGACAAGAGTGACCCACTCAACGACCAAGTCGTACGCGTCACTGCCGGCCGTAAATTCATTGATGTTGCCAATGAGTGGGAATTCAATGCTGACGACTTTTTACCTTACGCGCCAGCCATGCTGGAAAGATTGATGGCACTTGTGCAAGAAGTAGAACTTCCTGAAACCAAGATGGCCTTGCTCAACACTATTAGTGTTATTGTAGAGCGAATGGAACATCATGTAAGCCAGCTCAAATCATTCACACGAACCCAACTTAACATTACAGATCACTCCTTACGCACACAGTATTGTAAACCTTCTCCCGCCGCTCTGGGAACAGTCTGGCAACGAGCATCTCATGAAGCAAGCGATTCTTACTATGCTATCGCGTTTAACAAATGCCATGAAGGCCGACTCGCGCACCTTTCACGTTTCATTTCTGCCCATCATTCAAAGCGCTGTCGAGCCGGACTCAGAGACGCAAGTATACCTTCTTGAGGATGCCCTGGATCTGTGGTCCTCTGTTCTTGCGCAGACACCATCTGCACCTGAACCCACTCCACCCGAACTACTTGGACTCTTGAAGTATCTGCTTCCATTATTTACAATGGACAATGAGACACTCCGCAAAGCTATTGATATCACAGAGGCATATCTACTTCTTGCGCCCGCAGCGGTCCTCGCAGACGATTTCCGTCCCACTATGTTGCAAGCGCTTGCCGAACTATTAGGTACCCTGAGGTCTGATGCCAACGGTGTCTTGAATCATCTCGTGCAATGCATTATTCGAGGTGCAGAAGGTGTTGGCGGTGATCAGGCTGTGAAGATACTTACATCTGATTTGATCTCTTCTGGCTTCCTTGCAAAAGTGCTCGAAGGTTTACATGGCGCATGGCAGCACCACCAATCACACGGCCCGTATCGCGAACTCCCAGCCAGGGCTGTAGATGGCGTTGTTGAGACCGATTACTTTACGGTACTCGCACGTATTGGTCTGGCTTCTCCTACAGTGTTACTCGAAGCATTGGCTTCTGTTGGAAATGCAGAGCTAGAAAAGACATTAGATTGGCTACTTGAGGAGTGGTTCAGCCATATTGAAAACATTGGCGATAGCCCAAACAAGAAGCTCATGACGCTCGTGTTAACTCGGTTGTTGGAGACGGGGCAACCTTGGATACTTGGTCGGTTGCAAAACCTCATCGTAACCTGGACTGATGTCCTAGGCGAACTTTTGGATGGCATGGATGATCGAAGCGTTGAGTATGGATTCCAATTTCTTTCTTCCTTTTCATTTAGTCTCGTATTCAGACTACTAACAACAAAAAGCTCACTTTATTGGCCACCGGAGCCTTATGCCCCCATCGAGCCCGAAGCGCCTGAAGACGTCCGCAAGCGCGAGCTGATTTACTCAGACCCTGTCCATCGCCTGAACTTGGTCTCGTTTGTGCGCGAGCACTTGCAGCAAGCTATTCAAGCTGCAGGTGGCGAGCAGCAATTCCAAGAGGAGTGGTTGAGCAGAGTCGACAAAGATGTTCTTAAAGGCTTCGGAGAATTGGGTATCATGTGATGGCTGGCGTTGAACATACAAATTGTTAGATTAGAATCACATCATTGTCTGAGATAGGCATGGATTCAATCCATATGCATGGTCTCCATAGTCACTCAATAGATGTCGAGTAAGGGTTCTGTCATTGGATAAGAATAATTCAAATTTCAACTCCATTACCACACCCAAAACGTTAATATTCAAAATGCACACTGAAGGCTCAATAGCAAAGGAAATCATCGACCGCCCAAAAAGAGTAAAAACGGAGCTTAAGCCAAAGAGATGTCAGATGATCCAACTCAATATCTAAGCCTGAAAAGCGCAGCGTCAAACGAGAAAAACCCACAATACCGCCAAGCACGCTTTCATCCAAAGGCCTCCCTTTTCGTAAGTACTCGATCCAGACAAACGTGAACGAAACCAGCTAGTCAGAGATTAACAAGAAGAACCGCAGCAAGAGAATGGATATGTCGAGCGGCGACACTGATACAAACTTACACATCACCGCTCACACTCGCCCCCTCCCTCCGCCTCAAAAACTCCCACATAGCTCTTACAACACTCAGCCCACTCCCCTGCGTCTCCACAGTGCGTCCTCTCCCGCGATCATTCAGATCTCCTGAGGCGCTAGTGTACCGACGAGAATACAATACCTCATTCTCAGATAAGATGCTTTCATCACTAGCAGCATCCTCTTCAGGCTGAATATCCAACTCCGCCAGCAAAGAAGGATGATTTCGATAGTCGATCGCATCATCTGGTAGCTCGACGTCTATGAATCTCTTCCGCGACGAAAAGGAGGCGTGGTGTCTAGCTGCCCACCACGCGCCAAAGCGACCTTTTGCATCTCTCGTCCTCAGTGCAGCTTGAGCGTTGTGCACGACCCACTGTGTATAGCTTTCACAGCTGCGTCCGTGGAGTGCTGCGAGTTCCCGCGTGGCGCTTTGTGTATAGCCCGGTGTGACGGGTCTGAGAGGTAAAGGCGTGCAGAAAGCAGTTAGATGATGAAAGAAAATGCCCTTGAACGTTTGGCCATTTTGATTGCATGTGCCGGAGGGGTCGCATGCTTCGGTCAAGATACCGTTGCTGCCGAGGCCGTGCCATGTATCGTCTGCTTCTTCGTCTGGGTCCGCGAATGTGACTCGGTCTTTCCAGCCGGTTGCGCGGATGACGTTTCGGACGAGCTCGTGGCCGTCTTCGAGGAAGGTGATGTTTCCAGTGGCTTCCCAGAGGTTTCGGAGACCGGAGAGGAGGACGCCTTGGTTGTAGGTGTAGATCATTTCGTTGCGTTCGTCGCAGGTTGTTTTGCTGTGGTTTTGCTTGTAGCCGCTGATGTGGAATCCATCTGTGTATAGCCCCTGTGCGTTTGTCATGCCACTGTTCTTGAGCCAGTCGTACCCGTTCTTTGCGTTGGTTAGAAATGTTGAGTCGTAACGACGTCTGTTGACCTTTCCATCGCAATCGCCATCGAGATCACTCTTAGATGCGTTTGTAGTCTCTTGTGGAGAGAGAAGTGGAGAGCAGTTGGAGTCGCCTGGGAAATTGAGGTACATGCTCACACTCGCTGAGATGAAGAGCTCATTCGTGATGGCATTTTTGTACGGTAGCAACCGGGGGTTCCAGGTCAAGCCTCCGCCACATAAATGCCAGTCCCACCCCTTTTCAGCTAATTCGTAAAAAACGCGCGCGCGATGTGCAAAGACTGGGATAAATTGTTGGGCATGCCATTCTCCGTCCTCAATCCCGCTGGTCGTATAATGCTTCTTCGAATGGGAGTCAATGAATTGAATGCTCTCTAACCAGCCAAGTACCACCCAAAGAATGTCATCATAGGCTTGCAGTCGGATCGCAAAGGCATCCTCTCCATAATAGAATGCCGCGCTCTGTCCGAAGTACTTGTTGATTTCATTTTCGACCATCTGGGCTTCGACATCCATTTTCCTACTGCTGTCGAATGTACCAGGCATGATGTAATCAATTGAATTTGACAGCGATGAAAGCGTTGCCGAGACATAAGTACCCATGACTGCAGCAGTCCAGTCTATTGCTGTAGTCCATTTGCCTAACCATAGGGAGAAGTATTGGTTTTGCATAGTAGAAAGAGCACCATGGAGATCTTGGAGAACATTGGCAGTCGTTTGGATGATTGTTGGGGCATTCGTTTTGGTGTTGATAAACAACAATGCATGGGCTGATGTAGTTTTTGAAGCATCGCTTGAACTCGTATGAGAGAGGCCAGCTGCATTCGGTTGATCAGAAGCATTCCTGGATTGGTTCAATTCTGACAGCCGTTAGTTCTGAAACCTTCTGGTACAGAGAAGTGCGATCTACCAACAATATCTCCCTGTTTCTGCTCGATTGCCACTGTGTGTGAAATCAGACTACTGATAATCACAGCCCATACAAGACCAAGCCTTGTCAGGGGCACACTCCGAAAAAACATATTTATGACGCGAACGGATGCTGCCTAGTGGAATGAAATGATCAAATACTAAAGCTTTGCTGTGGTTTGGCGGCACGAATTTCTCACATATCGTGACTAATGGAAGTCGCTCGTTCGAATGGGCTAATGATAGGAAATAACAGGAATGCGGTTTTGATGGACCTCACGAACATGTATGTTCGCATGATGAGCAACGTATCAGAAGCAACCGAGTGATGGTCAACGCGTTCAAGGCCAAGCTTTCCCAAGTTACCCCTGCACGCAAGGTAGGAGGAATGCGCGGTTGTTCCATCCAAATTTACAACATGAGAGCTAGAAGTCGAGCTTCAAGGTAGGTGCATGTGGAGCATCAAGTGCGAGCTCATAAATGCAAAAACAATTCAGAGGCACAATTGCGTTTCGTTGCACTCAACTCAAGTTAAGCTCACGCTGGCCCCGCTTTCGCGTGGTGTCCGACGCACGTGGCAAGACTCGAGAAACTTAGCACCACCACAATACTTCGTACACACGCACAGCGCAAAAAGAAAAAGAAAAAAAGAATAGTGATGAGAGTGGGATTCGAACCTTTTTGGATGTTAGATGGATGTTTTACTGATGATGAATCGTGATTTTGACTTACCCACGCAGATTTCTCTACTAGCACCTGAAGCTAGCGCCTTAGACCGCTCGGCCATCTCACCGGATGTTGATATGGAAATTCAAGAGTTGAATAATTTATATACTGCTACAAAAAGGCCTACAGAGGGTCATGCTATGTCCTTTAATGGTGCCAGACAAGCTGCAGTCCACCTGACACAAATGTGGTGTAACTAGGTGGACAAAGTGGGGTAATCTTGTTAGACCTACACACCAGTCTCTATAAGACTTAGTCGGAAAAGAATTTTCAAAGGTCTGGTGAACTTTGTCTTACCTAATTACAGTGCGTACGACACTGAGTATTGGACATGAAATTAATCTTGTAGATGTGCAAAATTCATTACCAGAACAAAATCTCACATAATCCGAATTGTGTGCAAAGACTGTCATTATAGAAACTTTTTTGCATAATATGTTCTTAAGAAATTTTGAGTCCATCCCATCCTACGAAAATCTCGACTTGGATTCCACCATAGGACCATCCCGTCCAAACCCCAACGCATCCCACAGCTGAAACTCATCCTCCCTCTCCCTACCCATACCCAATCCTTTTCTACCACCGCCCCTCCCCATCTCTTCCTTTGCGTCTCTTAAATCAAATCTGAACAACAAATGCGCGAGAGTCAATTTCAGCTGCAAGTATGCTAAATTTCTCCCAATGCATTGTCTTGTTCCTATGCTGAACGGGTTGAATGCTCGTCGTGCAAGTGTAATAACTTCGGCTGGATTATCTGGAGACTCTATCCAGCGCTCGGGCCGAAATTCAAAAGGATCTGGGAAGTAGTTTAGGTTATGGTGTATTGCGTACATAGGGACACCGACGACAGTGTCGGCAGGTAAGTGTTCGCCGTCAATTGTCATCCCACCCGGAAGAATGACTCGAGGGAGATGGCTTGGGACCGGAGCTGTACGGCGGAGAGTTTCTTCGATGCAAGCGTAAAGATATACGCAGGAATTCAACTTGGTACCGTTGACGATTTCTGCTGGTGTGGTGAATGTAGATCTGCGGAGCTATGAGATGCTGAGTATAGATTGGAGACATTTGAATTTACCTTATTTCTTCAGTCGCCTTTCTCAACGCCTCTTCATTATGAATGAGATAAAAAATTGCTCCTGCACATACACCACTGAACGGATCGGCACCAGCATTGATCAAATTCAAGCTCTCAGTTCCCAGATCCGCAAGTGATGGCCTTAATCCAGTCTTCTTATCTTGTGCTCTTACTAAGTGAGAGAGCATATCGATGTGCGGTTCAGACTTCGCTCCAGAACTTCCGTTTACCTCCAAAACCTGCGATTGGGCTTGAGAATGTGCATAGTCGATCAGTCGGTTGTTGTCCTGGACTGGCTTGCCACCCACTTTCTCAAAGAAACTGGTCCGCAAAAGTGGTCGTACCAAGAATGCGAGAGGCAAGTATGATACCTATCTCAGTATCAGAGAGTCATTTAAAATTAAGTTAAGAGTTTATCCTACCCAATACATCAACATACTTGCTGGCAACACCGAGTTTGCAAGGTGTCGATTTCTCTCTTCTTGTACAGTCCGGAACCTTGTCGAAAATACCAATGCGCCCATGATATCAAATCCGAGATAGGTACATAATTCGCTTGCATTCCATTTCGACCCCCATTCACTTCCTCTTGGTGTCAAAGTATCGCATAATTGTTCGATGGTTTTAATAATAGACGACTCATTTACTTTCAAAAAGTCCACAGAAAACGCAGGCGTCATCCATCGTCTTCTCACTGCATGCATTTCACGATCTGTCTCAGTGAAGCTACTGTATGATCCAGCAGCGATATCAAATGTTTTGTACCATTCTCCTTTTTTCACATTTGCAGATCTAGGCCCATATATGATATTCAAGGCCGATGCAGTATTGAAGGATAGCGTATCTGGGGCAATTCGAACGATAGGCCCTACAGTCTGTCAAGAATAGCTCAATGTCAAGCGGTTTCGAACACCAAGCACTTACCGTATTTTTCATGGTCTTTCAGATGCCAGATATGCCGGTCTCCCTTCCATGCTTGCCATGCGAGTGGCCAATGACTTAACTTGTATCTGATAGGACCTGGGTACTTTGCGAGTGGGTGGAAGAAGACGCGGTAGATAGAAAGGACTACGGCCTATCGTCTTGCTCAGATTTCAGTTTGCACAATGCATCAGAGTCTTACATATATCGCCAGAGCGATAGCCACGAATGGTATCATTGCCCAAGCAGAGTTATTTGTCGAACAAGTGCTAATCATACTGAAGTAATCATTGATCGAGCAATGGCAATAGGAAAATCAAAGAGACATAGAGGCAACCGAGTCCAAGCTACTTTATCACATATATTGCTCTTTAAAATACCCCGACTAGCTTCACGTTACGATAAGGCAACACCTGCGATAGGGTCTACGGTTGCAGCTTGCAGATCTAGCTGACGACCCCGCAGAACTGCCGAATGAACGAGATGCGGGGATCGATAGTTGCATACTCTTCTGCAGCTTGCGATGCAAGTCCATTACAATATCAACCAGTGAGGATGGGGTTGAATGTTAATCGTAATGGCTTGTAGTCTTGGCAATCGCGGTTGCGAATGCTGCAACCGACCTGAAAGTCTGCTTTTATTAATGCAAGCTACCTAGGTATTATACGAAATACTAGACCCATGAACTGAGTGCCGTTCAGCTTTACGGTATACCACCAGCGGATTCAACAAACAGAAAGACGACGTTTACAGGTTTCAATGGCAGCAATGACATGATTTTTATGGTATATTGTTATAAACTACAGATCATCGAATAAAGATTAATATACACGAATTCACGTTTTTCCCAGGTTGTTCACCAGATGCAATGCTTGTTTGACCAGATGCAGAACGCCTTTCCCCAGTAGAAACGCCTTAGAATAACCTTCCCCGTACTTCATGGCAGAATTTTCAGCAGCCTCCTTACTCAAATTGATTCTCCCTATCAACCCAAACATCCTCCAGCTCCGCAAAGTTTGCGAAATGAACTGGCCTATGCACGCTGTCGTAGAAGCGAACAGGTGTGTCAAGCTTAACATGAACAGGCTTCTTCTCAACGGTACTGAACGTGCTGCCCATGAAACTGTAGTTCCAGATGCCATTCTCTGGCACAAGGAAAAATCCTCGAATCTTGTCGGAGAGGAGTAGTTGGCACTTCTCACCGAATGAAGTGCTGAAGCCCACAGGGTTGTCAGACATGGTGTCTTTATTGTCAGCACCCCACTTGTAGCCGGGTATTGTCAGAGCCCATGCAGCAAGGGATACTGATCCAGGCGTGAAAGAAACTGTCATAGAAACCGTCTTCTTGTTCCAGCTGGGGTGCGCGTTCATGAGACGAGCGTGTTGGGTAACATCGCTTGCTTGCATATAGGGTGGCTCGTTCCCACTGACTGTATGGATAATACCCAAAGGCTCTAGTCCATCGAGATACTCGTGTTGTGGAAGCTGCTTAGGTAGCTGAACATCGCGGGTGTTGCCTACTTGTGGAATCATGACAATTGTGCTAATTTCCTTGACTTGGTCATTGTCTGGTGGTGATTTACCATAGAGGTATCCGGCGACTTGTACGCGGAGATCAGCGATCGTAATGAAGCGCTTCAAGACATTCTTAGGCATGACGTAAGTGAAGTGGCCTTCCTCCTTGACATCCTCAGAGTTGATGTAGATATTGTTGGCACGAGTGCGCAAGTTTGATGTAGCAACAGCTCTGGTACGCCACTCAGTCTTTGAGTTGAACGCTGTTTGCTCGTACTGCGAGGTAGTTGTAACGACCATCTCTTCACCGTGGATGTTTTGTGTCTTAGTAGTGACGGCAGTCAATTGTTGTTGCTCTTGTTGTTGAGCGTCGATCTCTGCAGCCTGTTGTCGTTGCATTGACGGTGCTGAGATTTCCATACCCAGAATGATGTCACGGACCTCACTGCTGGTGAGGGAAGAGGTGTTGACATTGTTCTTCTTGCCGTAATCATTGAGAATGAGATCTCGCAGTTGGACTTCGACCTTGATCCAGTCTTCATCCGCTAACGTCGGCCAAATGTGATGCTCCTGAGTGATAACTGTCTTGTCAGGTCGCAGCAATAACTTGGTCTTATCCTGGTTCACGTGTAGTGCTCGCAGGATCAGGATCAGACGTGAGAAAGCTGTGTAGGACGATATGCTCTTCAGCCATTCGTCATAGAGATTGAACAACACCATTTGTGGTCCGGTAGCTCGCAAAATCATGTCACCAAGCTTTTCGACTTTCATTGCTGCCTGGAATGGAAGCTGAAGTTCCGAAGCACGGATTGAGATATTCGGGAAATCAAGCAGATGAACTTCGAGAGGATCAAGCAGACCCTTGCGCGTTACGATGAGCTGCTTTGGTTGTTCTTCTACAGGAAGCGATCGAATAAGAGCTGCGACTTCCTCGGCAGTCTTCCATTTGGCGAGCTGACCAAGACGCTTCTGACCTGCCCAGACGCTCGTGTGGATGATCTTCAAGAACAGCTGTCCAGTACGAGGGTTGAAGATGAAAATAGCACCGTTGATGGGCTTCGTCGTCAAGTTGCCTTCAAAGGTCTTGTGAATTGTGACACGATAGACGTTGGTGTCGTCAATGAAAAGCTGAATTTGGTTGCTGAAGAGCTCAGAATAGTTCTGCGAGTTCAAAAACTCTTGAGAACTCTCTGATGCATATAGTTGAAGACCTTTCCGGATACGCTCGCGGAGAACGTAGAGGGCAGGATTTGCTTTCATGACCTTGGCCATGGCTTGCTGCACAAGCTGCTTCAAGCCTGGAAAGTACTGTCCATATGCAGAATACAAGTTGTAGGCCAAATCAATACCAATCATAAGACCAGTGGCTGATGGATAGATACTCATGCTATCTTGAGTGTAATCAAGATACTTTGCGCGGACATATCGCTCGATGTCGTGGGAGTCGTAGTCGCCATATCGCAGTTGCACATCAATCCAGAACTTGTTGGTGGTGGTAGCACTCATGGTGTCTTTTGTGTCATAAAGCATCGAAGGCGGAGATACACTCCACTTGTGACTGGCAAAAAGCAAGATATCGGCGCAGGAGCTGTTCATTTTGTAGGACTTTCGCGGATGGATGGTTTCCTTTTGTACGGTTTCGATGCCAAGAGCCTCGAGCTCCTGGTCGAAAACCTGACACAGATCCATGACGACAGACTCGTGGATCTTCTGCCACAAATGGGCTCGGAAGATCTGGATGAGAGAGATCTTGAGAGTTGGAATCTTACCGTGCAAGAAAATACCTGTGAGATCCAGTTGAACCTGGAAACCGACGTAGACGTTCGCTCGGTTGATGGTAGGGGACCACCACAAAGTGAATCGACGATTAGGAATTTGATTAAGACCAGAACGCTGCGCGTTAGTGAGCTTCTTGAACTTCATGGACTCCTCAAACCCTAATAGATTGTCAGTAAATAAATTGTGTGGATAGGAATTGGTCGTCCTACCAGAGGCTTTCTCCCAAAACAACCCCTCCCAGGACGGGAAAGCAGTGGCTTTGAATAAGGTGTGCTCAAGGATTGTTTCAACACCACCCAGAGCTTGAATGACGTCCGTGCGGTAAGCATTGAGGTTCCAGAGCTTGCCGTCGTGTCGTTGGCTAGTCCACCAGAAGGGGTTGCTCTTCATATGCTGATAAATCTTGAATTCGGTTCTAGCACGGAAACCCTTATCGAAACTGAGAGTGCTGCGGTCCTTCTGGAAGAGAGTGTTTATACGAGGGAGACCTCGGTCCCAGCTGTCCTCAAGATCTTCAAGGGTCAATCGTCTGTTCTGCTGCTGGGCTTCTTGACGTTTCTGTGAGTACTCCATCCATACACGCTGAGAATCGATGAACTCGGATTCCCAAGGGATGATGTATCGGAAAATGTTAGGAATCAGTGTTTCTTCATCGTGTGACATTCCAGCACGATAGTGAGTAACACCGGTATCGGTCTGTTTCGACCAGCGCTTGTCGCTTGTTGGAATGAGGATATGCGATCCAGATATCATGCCAAGACCACCGAGTTCTTTGGGTGTATAAAACACAGCAGGAGGGAAACGCGAAGGCATCTTGGAGTTCAAACCTATCTTGACTCGGGTCTGGATCTTTGTCTCGCACTTGACAATGGTGTCCAACAGATTGACGGTCGATACCGCCGCCTCGCGGTAGTAGGTGAATAGAGCAATCAAAGTGGTGTTCCACTTGTTTGCGATCTTAGTAAAGGTTGTGGATCCAGAAGACATCAAGATTTGTCGGATGCGGTTGTTGAACTTCTGGATATCTTCCTCGGTTACTTGCAAGAATGCATCAGCAGTTCGCTCTTTGGTCGAATTGTCGACGAGAGACCACACGCTGTCCTTGACTGGGAACTCGCCAGTCAAGTTGCGGACCTTGGGCAGAATTCGGACCTCAAATCCACACATTGAAAAGAGCAAATTTGGGTTGTCGCGACTGTAAACGCTGGCAAAGGTATCATCCCATTCGATAGTAGTGACGGAGCGCGGTAGACGATTCTTCAGATCCCAGAAAACGGCACGACCGAGGTTCACATCGTGACGCATCAATCTCATCCTCGAGTCACGAGGCCAGCACTTCTTGTTCTTGTACCCAATGACGTTTTCGAAATTGGGATCCGGATTTTCGGTCAGGAATCGTTGAATCAAGTCGCGAGACTCCTCAGCAGTGAATCTGAAGAACACCCAGATGCGATCGATATACCTGGTGTAGAGTCTGATTGGGTGGCGAACCTCCGTCTCTTTGTCCTTGAATTGCAAGAAATCATTGGGGCTTTCTGGGGCGCCAGCGATCTCGTTAGCACGCTGCAAACCTAGCAGGAGAATGTCGAGCACAAGGCCGTAGAACTGAAAGACGAATCCAGAGAACTGAAGTCCACGAATCATACCATAGGCATTGACGTGGTTCATATCCTTGTAATTGAGCTGGACGTTGTTCTTTGCAGTGATATAATCAGCCAAATTGTGGTCCATAATCAGGCGCAACAAGCGATTGAGCATAGTCAAATCAATCTTCTCGTAGACCTTGGAAAGTTGAGTCTCAATCATGACATTGCATTCGCCATCCTGTGTCTCCCAGACTTTGTCAAGGTTGTTAATACCCTGAGCCCACTTGTAAGTCAAAAGGGGAGGAACTTCTGAGTCGGAGGGCTTAATCCAAGCAGGGAACAGGTGTCGCTGATCAGCTTGATACCATAGATATTGGTCCAGGTAAGCATCCGTGATTTTCTCCATCGGCTCAATGTCGTACACCGGGTTGATATTGCTGTAATTATCGTTCATATCGATGCCAACCTCTTTGAAAGCACGTTGAGTAAGAAGGAAGCGCTTGATGCGAGCCAGTGTTGTTCCTGGAGAATCGTAGGCTTGCTCAATGAGCGCCAACTCTTCACGTTGGCTCTGATTGAGACGACCCTTGACTGAGTAAGCTTCACGCAGACGCTCGAGAGCAAGGATAAGAATCTTCGTGTCATGCTTGTACGAGACACTTGGGAATGGAATGGGCTGAAACTTTCGTGCCTCCAACCAGTGGACCATTGTCGTATAGATGGCAACCGCTTCTTCTGAGGAGACGTATGGTCCATCCTTCATGTAATTGTGCTGACGCTCTTGCTCAGCCTTGAGCCACAAACGGGTCAATCGTCCGAGATTTTTCTTCGCTACGGTCTTGTCTACAGTTGCACCTCGTCGAATACGCTCACGATTGTAGTGAGCGACTGAGATCCACCAATCTGCCTTGCTCTTGACGTAACGCAGGATGATGTTCTCGATTGGCGCAGGAAGACCTGGCACCTTCCATGGAATGTTACTCTTCCAGCAACGCCATGCTTCCGAAAGGTGCTGCAGAACTGTGTTGATCTTGTTTTGTTTGATACCTTCGGGCATCATGTCCGTCAAATCGCTCATGACAGCAGCGCGCAGCTCCAAATCGAAGTGAGATTCTACTCGTTGTTTTGTAACGGTTTTGGCTACGCCTTTACTGTGTCGTCCTTCGAACTGGCGAGAGAGTAGATTGCCCAACCAGCGCTCCAAGAGAGGAATGATACCTCGCATGAAGAACAGCCAGACCCTCCAAGCAGGTGCCCAGAAACCGCAGCCGGGACCTTTACCAACAGGACCGGAGTTGAATCGGTAATAGATGAGATGCTTCAGATCCTTGCAAGAACGGATTTGATGCATGAGTTTGTATTTGTATCGGTACATACCGGTCAATTGACCAACATGATTAAAGGCATAAAGTATGCCATCAGCCAGCTGGAAGGCATCAATGTTACCGAGTCGGTATTGGACCTGGGCATCGACAATGAGCTTTGTCAACCGCAAGATTTCTCGCATCAGATGGAAAGCATTTCCGAAACGTGACTTCTTGCGCTCC
Source organism: Shiraia sp. slf14 (assembly GCA_000498155.1). Taxonomy (NCBI): domain Eukaryota; kingdom Fungi; phylum Ascomycota; class Dothideomycetes; order Pleosporales; family Shiraiaceae; genus Shiraia; species Shiraia sp. slf14. The sequence goes on from AXZN01000008.1 coordinate 676,378, forward strand.
TTGGTTGTAAGAGTCTTGACTGGTTTCAAGTTGAAGTTGTAATCCAGATGTAAATATGTCAGGTTCTTGCGATGAATAAGGAGGTTAAGCATGTTGTAACCTTGTCGGCACACCTGCAAACCAGCCTCTACCCAATCAATCTTGGTCTGCTGGAAGAACTTGGTGCCCTTGAGCGTACGCAACAAGTTTTGTTTGCTTTGCGACTGAGGCTTTTTCTTGTGCAGCTCGTTCAGGACAAATGTCTTGAGCAGCTTCTGATATGAGACCCGAACTTTGACAGGCTGCCCGGAAGGCACGTGTTCAAGATACCACTGCTTGACTAGAGGAACGTCCTGTGCCCTCACCATGCGACCTGATCGCTTATCAAATGGATGAGGTGCCCACCAAAGAGCGATGGCGGAACCGGTCTCAGGGGTGGAAAGCTCCTCATCAGCCATGAATGGCTCAATATCTTCCGGCATGGTGAAATCGTCTTCGTCATCTTCATCATTGCCATATCCAAATACCTCATCCTCGTGGCTTACAGACAGATTCTTGGGAGCGACTGCTCTGGATGAGATCGGGTTGATGATCGGGTCAAAGTAGAATGCTGGAAGGCTAGGATCTTCGGCCCTGACATATACAACTTGAGGGTACGAATACCATGACACTTTTACGCTGCGAGGCAAAGAGTTGTAGAGGAAAGGATACGAGACGCGGTACTCGGTTCGGATTGGGGCACGGAAGATGATGCGATCAATGGCATTGAACTCGCCAAAATCTTCGTCGTTGGGATCAATGTCCTTATACAGTGGCTCGAAGCGAGGACCTCCAGGGATCGCCACGTTGAGGGCTTTGGCCGTCAGGAAGGCATCCATGTCAAACATATGGAAGTAGTTTTTGTCAACGATATCGCTCAATAGCTGTCGGCTCAGACGATATAGCGTTGCCATTTGCGGGAGGTCGAGATTCCAAGTCTCGTAGCTGGGGCCGTTGACATGAGGGGTGTCAAGGAGTGGGCGATGCTCGTAGAACCACTCGACCACGGGTCCATCCTCGTCGTCGTCGAGTTCCAATTGGATAGGTTCGAGTGGCTCCACATCTTCGATGTTCTCTGAGTACGAGAGGGGCGGCTCTTCGTCATCGAATGGGGGAAATCGCATGCGCTTGAAATGCCTTCGGTCACTCTTCTCTTTTCTCATCGCCAGCCACATGGCCGCCCACTGCGCATGAAAGACGGGTTCAATGACGCGAGGAACCTCGTTGACCAAAGTCAAACATCCATTGATGTGGTAAAGCACCTTCACGTCGCGCCGGCTCTCCCAGGGCATGGGCATGTTTTCAAAAAGCTTCAGGACTGCATGGGGCAGAAACTTCAGCGCACCAAGGTAGCTGCGCTTGTCGGTCGTGAATTTCTTTTGTGACACATCGCCAATGTCTCTGAACACTTTGCGCAAATGCTCCGGGGGGAGGTCTGCCTTTTGTGTCTCGACGAATCCAGCTTTGCGCTTCTCGCCGAACCTCTGACGCTGTTGCCTTATCCAGTCCTTCTTCTTCTGTGCGAATTTGGCGATCTGTGGATCTACAGGTGCTCTGATACCGGGAGGGCCAACGGTACCTGGGGGGCCAGGGGGTGGTGGCGGAGGAGGAGGAGGGGCATAACCAGACCCAGGGGGGCCAGGCGGAGGGCCAGGAGGAGGGGGAGGGGGTGGAGGTGGGAACGCCATGATATGCAATGCTGTTCGTTCTGCGATCTTGATTCTGTTAGCAAAGCACTTCTGAAACCCGCTGAAGGGGTAGTGGTGAAGAACAAAAGGAGAGAGTCAAAAGACTCCAAACTATTGCGTATTGCTTTGATGATGATGGGCACGAATAGAGACGGGGTTGCCAGGAACGCGACAAAGTTTTACGTACCTACAAATATCCTCGAGCTTTCCGCGAGTCTCGCTCAGGTTTTCGCAGACGGCGGAGCGCCGCAGACGAAGAGAGGAAAGTCGCGTTCGCGCGCGATGGGTGAGACGAGTCGCACTCACTACGCGATGGGTAAGGAGCGTCGGCGCAGTGTAAACGGAGATCAGTCTCCGGCGCGTTGGAGCGATCTGGCGATGGAGTTGCAGTAGCGGCGTCGCAACTTTGATGATATCTTTTTGGCCAAGGCTGCAGGATGGATTATGTAATGATGGTAGGTGCTTATGGTCCGAGCTCCTGTTAGCGTTTCGCACATTTCGCTACGCGAGCCAAATCATTTTCCGCCTGCGACGACGTACTAACAACAGCACGCCCAGTGGTAAGTCATCCCAAGACGCTGTCTCTTGAAATTCCTTCATAGTGTAATACTAATTGTCTGGCAGAATCAGGTACGATATTGCACGATTGCACCAACATCACCGACGTACGCCGCTCACGCTTTGCACAGATAATCGCCCACTGAATCCCCGGGAAATCTATCAAAATGCCTTCCACCAGACTCACCTACGTACGTCGCACCGAAACATACCTGATGCGTTTTTACAGCGCTGGAAATCTGGTGAAAATTGGAATGGAGAACTGACTGTGGGCAGAGGCGACGTGCGCCATACAACACCAGGAGCCAGAAGGTTCGCGTCATCAAGACACCCGGTGGTGAGCTCCGCTACTTGCACATCAAGAAGAAGGGCACTGCCCCCAAGTGCGGTGTATGTTCAATCATGTTGGAGATCTTTGGACAATATCTTGACTGTGTATAGGACTGCGGTACCAAGCTCGCAGGTATCCCTGCCCTCCGCCCCCACAAGTATGCCACCGTCTCGCGCCCCAAGAAGACCGTCCAGCGTGCGTACGGCGGATCGCGATGCGCCAACTGCGTCCAGGACCGCATTGTCCGTGCTTTCTTGATTGAGGAGCAGAAGGTCGTCAAGAAGGTGCTCAAGGAGTCCCAGCAGAAGAAGCGTTAAGCGGAGATGGTGTGATGGGTATAGGAATTTAGCATGCAAAAACTGGGGCTATCGGTGTTCATGTGCATTATGGGCAGTCTCCTGGTCGGTCGGCTTTCACGATATCAAGGCGATTTCTGCGTCACTCTCCGATGTTCTCGAGGACAGTAGCTGAGTAGGATCACGAATGCATCCACCTGCTACACACAAATTTTGCTTTGGTCTGTAATTGACGATTTATGGATATGTGTCATTGGCTAGCGTGCAGGCGTTGCGCTCATTCAAATTCGAGGTGACATGACAGCTGACATGCTAGCTACCAATTACCCGTGCTGCCCAAAGAGTCTGTGATGTTAACATCAATGCGTGAGCGTTTTGATATCAGACAGGATGGACTCATTTCCCTTTCGCTGCAATCGCAATCGGCTAGCAACTTGAGCGCCCCAAAAGAATTACACAATATAACGTACCTAAGATGGACCATTGCGATCATGTGTGGGATGGATAATGCCTGCTAACAGCACGAAGGAGCTCGTTCTCGACGAGTGATTTCCCAGAAGAATTTCGAAGATTACTGCGAGGTTACTTTTAAGTATATGGGAAGCCTACCAGGCTTTATGAAAGTACTAGCGCTATCGTGCATTGTTCTCAGTCGTCTTCTGCGACGTAAGTCTGTAGGGCTAACACTCAGTAACAGCGAATGCGTTGGTAGTATCAGTCTTCATGCGCCAAAAAAAAAGTCCCAACATTAGATCCAGATGATAGGCCAAGAATTTGTGGTTCATGGCATGATTCAAGACGCCAATTGGTTCAAGCTATTAAATTGTAAATTTACGTAACCTTGGCCAGTTGCTCTGACTCCAATGATACGACTGATGCTGGCTGGAAGCGATACTTGTTATTAGCCAGGGGAAACGAAGAGTCAACGGTTAATGACGGTTAGTATGTATTCCAAAACGAGGCTGGTAGGCATAGATTCTTGCGAGGGAGCGATGTGATTGGTCAATCGAGGCCCTGTTCTTTCTTTGAGAACCCGCACGTTCGACGGCAGCGTGCAGAAGCTTGCATGCGGCGATAACTAACGGGCAGCACATGATCTTTGGACATTGCCAGTACATGGGACTGCAGACACGGTGCTGAGTTGGCGAGGCTGACCCGGATTTTGCTCATCACCTGCCCGTCCCACTGCCCCTCCACAAACCTCCGAAGCTCGCGAACCTTCTCACTGTGGGCTCCTACAGCATCGCCGACATCGCTGTCGCACGTCGATTCCACAGGGCAATGTTGTCCATGGACTTCTCGCCAACAGCTTCAGTGCAAGGTCTCCCACAGCATTCTCTCGCAACATCGCCTACCAGCACTCAGCGAGGATTCAAGCGCTCCGCCTCGAGCGACGACGAGCACGAAAATGCCGACGATACTCGTCCATCATCGTCGCGCCGCAACACCGCCGTGAAACGCGCGTGCAATGAATGTCGACAACAAAAGGTAAGTCGATTACTGCTTCCTCTGTCAACGGTGCGCATGCGTCAATGCGGCCAGTAGCCATTGTAGCTGTTCAGGCTGGTGTAGACGTTATGCTTGCGCAGAAAAATATTTACATCGCCTGCACGAAGCCGCACCCTACGTCACATCTGTACCACGCTAACATTTGTTTTTCTAAAGCTCAAGTGCAATGTCCAACAAGACCCGTTTGTGAGCTGCAATCGGTGCGTGAAGCAGAACCTACGATGTGTCATCGAACCCAATTTCAAGCGCGTCGGCAAGCGCAACCGCAATGCCGAGATGGAGAAAGAAATGGAATACCTTCGCGAGAGGCTAGCTCTGTATGAGGGACCTCAGGCGCTGGCCGGTGGTCAACCTGTCCTGAATGCGCCGCAGCAGCCCGTAGTCAACCGCACCTTTAACGCTGATCCTGTGCCCAAAGTCGAAGACGAAGCTTTTCTGCAGACCCAGCACCAGCAGGTTGCTGCGACCTCACTGCTCGACCTAAGGAGTGGTTCACCCATGTTCTACCCACTGGGCTCCGGCGAACACCATATCAAGCTCAGTCATAGCGAGGTCACTGAGCTGTTCACGGAATACTTTCAACTTTATCATCCTTTCCTGCCTTTCCTAGATCAAGTACGGTCACCAGACGAATATCACTCACAAGATCATAAGTTATTGTTTTGGGCAATCATAAGCGTCGCAGCTCGTCGGTACACAGGGCGACCCTCTTTACTGCGCGACCTCTCCAAGCCATTGACTGACCTCATATGGGACTCTATCCGGAATCAACCAAATCACCATGTTGTCAAAGCTCTGTGTCTGCTATGTACTTGGCCTATACCAGCTGAGAGGACTGTCACCGATCCGACCTTCATATTGTGCGGTGCGATGATGCAGGTTGCAATGCAAATTGGGTTGCATCAACCCACACATCCGCAAGACTTCTCTAGGACCAAAGTACGTCTGAGGCAGGAAGACATCAATGATCGGTTACGAACTTGGGCAGTCTGCAACATCGTTGCTCAAACGTAGGCTTACAACCTCGTTGAATTTTATTCGCAGCTGACTGATCACAGTGTTTCTACTGGCAATGGACAACCTTCGATAACGCTGTATAATTCGACGCTTAATTTCGAAGTTGATGATGAGGATGATATGCGCATCCTTCCACCCACATTATTTGTCCGACTGCGGCAAGAAAAAGCTGCAGATCGAATCAACGGCATCATCCATTCAACTCATAAGGACCGGTCCGACGAAGAAGCTATTGTTTACCTAAATTTACAGGCCGAGCGCCTGCGAACAGAACGAAAGCCTGTGGATGGCGTCGACAATGGTAATACACATTGCATCCTTACACATGTATATTTCACTAACTTTGTCCAAGAACTTGAAGAATTATATCATCGCGCTGTCGCACTACACCTCCATTTATACTCGTTCTTCATCACGGATCCTCGCCTAGAAAGACGAGACGACCTGGTAGCCCTTTACTTCGCTGCCACTGGTTTCCTAGATAAGGTTTTCACTTTACATCAAGAGAACAAGCTTTTGTTTGTTCCATATTACATCATGCAGATGTCTCTTGCGGCCGGCTTCACTCTTGTGAAGATTCTCAATTCAGACTTCGCCGGCAGAGTGCCTACCGATCGTGGACGAAAATACGTGTTGCAAACTGTGGATGTACTAAGGAAATCCAAAGTTTGGCCAAATGACCTGTTGGACCGCTTTGCTGAGGTTCTTGCGCAATTATGGAAAGAGAGTTCCCGAGGCCGCAGTCTTCACAGCATGTCCCAATCACCATCAGTAAGCAATGCTGGGATGTCTTCATTCAATCAACATACACAACAGCAGCAACAACAGCAACAGCAGTCACAGCAGCCTTCACATCAACGCAGAGATAGTAACAGCATACACGACGAACCTCTTGGTTTAATCGTACGCAGTCGAAAGAGTATGAGTGTCGTGTTTGATTGTGTGTGGCGTTGGAGAGAAGCTCAGGTCAGTGGTGCTGCGGAGCAGCTCGACAATACCGTCATCACAAATCCCACGAACCCCGATTCCTCGTCCAGTTCACCGCCTCCACCTGGCTCCATTGTAGAGAACCCAGCGCACAGTTTGCCAAACTTCAATCCCCATCTTAATACGTTGAGCATGCCGCTTCAACTACCGCAGGGTCTTGCAAGCGCCAATAGTTTTGAGTTCTTCGATTCTGTGTCATGGATGCTGGATACACAGAATGACTGGAATCAATATCCCGCAGGTGGATTTGGTAATGACTTCAGCACCTGAATGAACCTACGGGCTTGAATTACACATGTTGTGCTGTTTGAGCATTTCATCAAAGTACCAGTATAAATGGGACAAGGATGAAAAATCGGTTTTCGCTATGTTCCTTCCGGCTTGTAATAATCATACTCAGCGTCCAGACTGATTGCTTCCTCAAGCGTCGCACTCAAGCAGGAGCTTGTCACATGCTAGCAAGCTTCAGTCCAACTGTACCAAATCAACGCTCTCTTGGTCAACCGCATACGCGCCTTTTAACGAAGACATACAATGTCGGTACGCCCCAAATCGAACGCGGCTGCACACCGCGCCTTCCACGATGCCAACCTCATTCTCTACGGGATCGCTTTATCCACCGCACTGACCATGCTTCCACTCCTTGGGTTCTATCATGCAGCTGTAGCGCTCGTAGACGATGTCGACATGTCGGGAAAATGGCAAACAGACTTCAAGGCAATCCAATTCGACGGACCAAGGAAATGGGTATGGGTAGCAGTATGGGTGTTTGTGAGTCTAGCGGCGTCCCTTGGGTCAAACTAGTAAAGAGTAGATTTGAACTCGTTTCGAAGACTTCCCATTAATCACTTTCGGAAATATAGACTTTTGCCGATGTCTTTCACGCTTTATTATGCCTCGAAAAATGCCACACACTTGCCCACACGTCGTCTTCGCGCGCCTCTAAACATCTACATCCACGAGCTGTTTCTCATACCATACTCACACTCTTCTGCCTTTACGACATACTCCTCATAATCGCCATCGCAATGCACATCTATCTGTTCATCGCAAACACCCTCATCGCCCCTTCGTTCTGTACCAACGCTGCGATGCTCACGTCGTTGATATCTAATGATCCCCACTCACACTCCGCACGAGTTTCTCCCACTATGCGAAGCAGAATGCAGGATTGCAAACAAATCAACAATGAAATCCTGATCTTCGGCGCGTTTTCGTGTATTTACGCGATCGTGCGTGCGTTGGTACATGTTCTCGCTTTCGGCTCGCGATTGTGGGCTGTGTTCAAACTGGGTGTTGAGATGGGGATACCGAGCGTGCGCATGTGGCGGGCTGAGGAAGTGCATGAAGGGCGTGAGCGGAAGTGCGAATGGAAATGGAGGGGTGAGAGTGTGGATGGGGATGGCGATGGGGACGGGGACGTGGAGTCTGCGGTGAGGAAGAGGACGACGGGAGATGGTGTGCAAGTAGTGTGATCTATCTGATTATGATAACTATCCATAATAAGCATAATAATTTTCGGTTTGTTATGATGCTTTTTGAATCATTGTTTTGGTTATTGGTGTTGTGTTTGATTGATTTGCTTGTCAGGATTAAGCACGTACACAGAAAATGCTGATTCAGGATGGTATGTTCGTATAACAATATGCAATCTTTGTTGCAAGATGAAATCTATACCCCAGCGATATATTATGTGTGTTTTGGCATGATTGAAATGTGTTGTCTTATGTTGTAAATTTTTTCGTGTTTTACGTTGTCAGTTTAACTATGAAATGTATTCTGTGAGGCTACGAGAACACCATAACAATCAAACCCAGCATTGAAGTTGAATAAAAGACATTAATAAGATATCTACATATTCTAAAATGTCAATACTATATTTTCCCCACTATGCAACATCAACATCCACCTTCCTCTCCACATCTGCCTTCTCCCTCCGCGCATGCATCTTCCGCGCCACCTCGTCCGTAAGATACATCTCCACATTCGGCGAGAACAACGCCGCAAGAATAAGCAACGCGCCAAAAGGCAATGTGCAAAGGTACACAGTGCGAAACGAAAGCGCATAAGCGTCCTTGACAGCATCGCTTGTAGCAGCAATGATTTCAGCTGAAATGCCCGGCACGCCACGAAAATTGCCTAAGGTAATACCCTGAAATAAAGCGGGTAGTGAAGACGACGGCAGACCCGCGGCTGTTGCAGCAGGAATCACCTTTTGCGGTATGTATTTCGCGGCTTCGGTTGAGAGGATGGACGAATACATGCTTGTTGCGATGGCGGAGAGACCGGTTCGTATAGCGCCCATTACGCCTGTGACTAAGCCCATATCTGCTGGGTCCCAAAGATAAGCGGTGGAGGAGAGTGTGAGGTTCTCGATGTAGCCTGCGGCGATGGTGCCAAGGAGTAGGAGGGCAGTGGTTTGGTTGCGTGTCGAAGGGGTGGATGCTGCGACGGCGGCAACGAATGCGGTGGTTAGGACGGCGGCGACTGTCATTTGGATCTTCATTCGGGGGAGATAGCGGAGGCCTGCTCCTCCGAGGATTTGACCTGTGAGTAAGCCACTAGATTATGTCAGTGATTGTAGGAAAGGGTTGCGATGTTGGGACTAACCCGCCGACAGCACACTTGTTATGTTAGCATTTTGGTGTATGTATGGAGTTAGCGAACTTACTGAAAGCCATCCGATTTCTGCCACATCAGTCGTGAACAATGAGCTGACCATAGTTGGCCAGATGATTGAGTTGGCGTAGTAAACGATGGCAGCCAGACTGGCGCAAGCTACATTTGCATCATAAGGGATATTCTTGAACAATCGCATCGGAATGAGAGGATACTCAAGTCCAGAATAGACTTCCCAGATACAGAAAGCGACTAGAGTGCCGAATCCTGCAAACAAGGCACCAAGGACATGACCAGATTTCCATGGATATGCGGATCCGCCCCAATTCATGCCGATGAGGAATACCACGAGGCCAGTGGAGAAGAGCACGATGCCGACCCAGTCGAGGGTTTTGAGTTGCTTCATTTTGGACTTGCCGCCTACGTGAAGCATTTCCTGATACGATCAGCAATGGAATTTGAGATTCAAACAAGAAAACCTACATATGTCGGGGGGTGATAGAAGAAAAAGTATAACGCCACAGCGAAGGTATTCACAATAACCCCAAGGATGTAGCACCATCGCCATTGTAGTTCTGTGTTGAGATATAGGGCTCGTGCAACGGGTGGTCCAAATACTGCGAATGGAATCGAAGTCGACAGGACGAAGGCATTGACGGGTCCTCTGAGGCTGTTGGGAACAAGTTCACCAAGGATGATATGGAAGGAGAGTTGGCCGGCTGCAGCGAGGCCGTTGATGGAGTTGGTAGCCTTTAATCATGAGTAACTTTCAGTCGGGCTGGAATGCAGAGCTTACAATAAGCATGTTGATACTCTGAGCGCTTGCCCCAATGATGTTTCCAACGAGACCAAGAATTGATGAGGCGATGAAGAACCATCTTGAAAATTGATGTCAGCTTGTATGAAATTTAACAACTTCATTATTTCGCGCATGTATTACCTTCTGCCAAAGATATCCGAGAGACGGCCGACGAGTGTGAAGCCAATGGCGAATCCAGCGGTCCATGAGATGCCAACCCAGATAATATCTGGCGAGGGACCAATTGCAGCATTGATCAGGCCCAGCGTATTGGCTGGTAGAACCCATCCTAGGTATCCGGAGATTTGTGCTAGACACGTAGCCTAGGTCTTTTGAGCAATGATACAGCACCAGATCTGGGCACTTACAATGACGGTGCCGATAAAGTTGATGCTTGTATAATAGGTTTTGCCTAGATCAGCGGTGTGACCTCCAATGGCTTCGGCTGCAATGTGATCATGGTGAAGGCCCGCACTATCTGATGTTTGGTGTTGCGTTAATGAAGCAGGAGTGGTGACTTGCTCATGGTATTGCTTCTCTTCTGCCATAACGTATTGATATGATTCAAAAGAATCAGGAGCGCATAGCTTGAGGCAGCGAAGGAGTCAGGAACAGAGGATACTTTAATCTACGAACAAAATCTATTTCGAGTCATGCTTTCACAGCCTACGTATTTGCGGCGTATCAGTGTAACAAGGTGCTTGTGATACTTTCAGATCACATAGATTTGGGTGGCTAGGCATCAAATCACTGGTCCGTACGTGTGCGGCACTGAACGGTCTGGCCAGACGGCACGAAGATCGCCCTTCCTGCATAGGACTAGCAATAAGTGCTGATTGGTGAAGTCAAGGGGTAGCTAGGCCCTGTACGCTTCACAACAAGCGAGATCCATATGTACGGGTATCAGAATGCGGAGAAAATAGATATCGGGGAGGTCGGTAGAGGTAGCCATGTCGTACGCAATTGTCCGGATATAGGTATCCGATAGTGCACAAGGAGGGTTGTTTGAGGAACTGCTATGATGTTTGTAAGACGACAAGCAAGTATTCTTCTTTGCTCAGAAATTTATATGAAGCTAGACAGGCGGTACCCTGATGGCATATGTGAGAACGTGACGCCCCGAAATGATATGATAGGCATTGCAGAGTGATCATATGCATGTAGGAGTGAGATCGTTTAGTTTTACTGTGTCGCCCTAATGATGACAGTCAGCTGACATAAGCTTATGAACTCAGGGCTTCAAGGGTTGTCGCGCTGGACACTCCCTCGAAAGGTTTCTCAAATCTTCAAAGTTCAATGCTGATCAAGCATGGTACTTGGATGGATAGCATGATAGAGATTGGAGCCCGAAATCTTGGTTTGAAGCGATGGCGGGTAGACTAAGCGAAGCCTTGCGGGGCGGAATTCCGTTGCGTGAAGGACTGCTCCCCGCAAAGTCCGTGCCAAGTGGGGCACGTGATCTGGCTTCGCGAACGTGCGTCGTTCTGACCCACCTCACAAGTTTTTTTGGTGACTGCTTCGACTGAACAACTCTGCGCCAACACGTCCTTTCTCCATACCCATGGTTGCTCGATAGCAATTCCACGAGACCCATCTCTCAACATGGCTGCCGCAGTTGTGCCCTCCATGATTCCCAAGGAGGAGGCGCCTGAACGCCTCCAATCCGCCAATGAAGTCGTCAGCCCTGCGGACGCGCTATACGACCGATGCGCGCAACGGTCGCTAGGCACCGTCTTCTTCCAGCGCGATTTATCCAATATGCAGGTTGCGGAGACCATGGCAGAGCTGACAACGCTCCTGCAAGAGCTCTGTGATCGCCATCTCATGAAGCTCATGACTCTGGAAGGAGAGCCTTGCTGGAAGCTGCGGTCGCGAGAGGAGGCAGACAAGTATGCTTCATGGTGAAATCTAGCGCACCAGATTCTGACTGGCACTTGTGCAGGCTACGTCGATTGACACCAGACGAACGACTCCTCTACCATCACATTGATCAAGTCCAGGCCGAGGGCATTTGGTCAAAAGCACTGCGAGCCAGGACAAATGTCACTCAGCAGGTTCTGACTAAGTGTCTCAAGAGCTTGGAGTCCAAAGATTTGGTGCAGTCAGTTATGAGCGTCAAGTTTCCCAATCGCAAGATGTACCTGCTCAAGCATCTGCGGCCCTCGGAAGATATTGCTGGAGGTCCATGGCAATCAGAGGGAGATTTCGACACTGCGCTCATCGACACCATATCAGGGATCATTGCACAGCACGTCGAGAATGAAACATGCATACGAGTGCCCGGACTTTGGAATGAGTATGGAGCGCAAGACAGGTCCGAGGAAATCGCAGCTAAAAAGGCACAAGTACAGGGCATAAGGGATATCGAGGAGGCACCAGCTGTGAAGCCTTATTATCCACCTAGAGACCCAAATGCCTCAAAGCTTGTACACAAGCATAGTCCGCAATATCCAAGTGCTGCCTCGCTCGCGGAATGGCTCAACTCAAAACAAGTACTGAGAGGCAAAGAGGTCAGGGAGGATGACATGGAACAGTTGCTAGAAATGATGGTGCTGGATGGTCGTTTGGAGAAAATCTCTGGTACCAATTATCGCACAGTGTTGACTGGAACTGACAGGAAGGTTTACAATGGCTTTGTAGATGCACCTTGCGGTAACTGTCCGGTCTTCGATCTCTGCGGTACCGAGGGGGAGATTTCAGCCAGGACTTGCGTCTACTTTGGCTCGTGGTTGGAGACTCAGTCTGATGAGATTTGAAAAAACTTTGTAAAAGCATAGCAACCGGCGTTAAGGATCATGATGCATTTCTGGACGTTAGGGTCGAGATACCCATATTTGTTTGAATATCATAAACAAGGAATGGCATTGTTCATCATTCACTCTCACGTCAAGTTCCCTCAGTATTGCATTTAAGTCATTTAATCTGTCTTGTTCGTCGGGTTGGAGACTTTACAGTTACAGGCGAGTTTGAAAGTCTCCGCTTATCCAAAACATAAGGTGGCGGGCCAGCCTCCAAATTAGACGAGCTAAGCAAGGTGAGATATCAGACCTAACGAGCTTTTGCCATAGTACACCCGCTGACAAAAGAGCACCAGGACTTTTCCGTCTCAGACTGCTGAGAGGCTTTCACGAACCAATCATGGTCGCCTAAGACCTGTTCGAAAATACTAATCAATGTAAGACAGCTGACAGCTTGTATAAATCGAGGTATTTCCATCGTAGCACAAACCATCCCGTACCAAATCAGTTCCTTCGCCGCCGATTTAAATCTAATTCGAAACATGTCTGAACAAACATCTAGCAACGCCAAACATTTCAAAACCCTCTGGGGCTCTCCAGGCACAGCCGCTCGCTACGCTACTGCTGAAGTTGCTTCACGGCCATTTGCCAAAATCATTGTCGAGAAACTGGACTTCGCCACGCTGGACGAGCAAGTAAATGTCCTTGATCTAGCTACTGGTACAGGCATCGTGGTGCAAGAACTATATGATGCAGTGCCACACGAGAAGTGGGAGCACATCAAAGTGCTCGGAGCAGATATCAATAGTGAGATGCTGGCGTATTTAAAAGATAGAGGGGAGCAGCAGGGATGGAAGGGGTTAGAGACACGTGTTGTGGATGGATGCAAGGTTTGTTGTCCTTTTCCCTTTTCCCTTCCTTCTCCAAATGAGAACAAATTCGTTAACATCACCTCTAGGAAATTGATCTTCCAGCTTCTTCATTCACACACATCACAGTGTGTTTTGCTATCTTCGCCATGCCCAATGTTTTGCCTACGCTGTTCAAATTACTCAAGCCAGGCGGATACATTGCGGTGTCTACCTGGGCGAAATTGGGATGGTACCCTTTGATGAAGGATAGTATTGCTAAGATGCGTGAACCATTGGAGTGCCCTTCACCCAAAGCTTTTGAGGCGGCGTTATTCAGAGGGAAGGATTGGTCTGCAGATTATCTAGCGGAGCAGCTACGTGGCAGTGGTTTTGTGGAGGTAGAGATGGTGCAGGAGGAAGCACTAGCCACGGGCGGTTCGCCAAAGATGTTCATGGAGGCGATACAGTTTCCGTTGATGGTTCTGAAGGCGTTTTGGGGCGAGGAGAAGTGGGAGGAGAGATTCAAGGAGCTGAATGAGGTTATGCTTAGGGAGACTGCGGAGAAGGCCGGTGGGCAAGATGGGACGGTGCAGATGATTATGGAAGGGATTGTTGGCTGGGCACGCAAGGCGAAGTAAGGTTTAGATATGTATTTCAAGCTACGGTTAGACAAGCACGAAAGTTTGAATCTCCTCTTCTGGCATGCCATCAAGAGCTTCACCATGCATGATGCCGTATACGTAGCAAGGCCCTAAGAACTGATACACATTTGATGATAGCCTTCGCAGGACGTACGGCGTTGCCCCACCGAAAATTAGACAGACAAAGTCTCCAGGCTGGATCTGGGTAGGACCTAAACCAAGGTATCCTTCCGTCGATACGAAGAGATATTTGTGCGTAGCGAGACGTCGTACAGACAATATGTTGGACGCCAATAGCTGTGTATTCAAATCGAGGGAATCTCTAAGAGCCTGAGATGTGAGTTTGTCTGAATTATTTTCGGTGCTTGAGACGTGTTTTTTTGGTAATGCGACGTTTCCTCGAAGAAAATCCCAGAAAGTACAGTACTGCTTGCTTTGACATTTCAACTTGGATCTTTCCATTTCCAGGGTATCAGCATACACTTGTTTCCAACTCATGTCTGTGGTGGGATATGGATCCTTGAAAGTTGCCAACATTTCAGCATGTTTCTCAAAGACAGATTGCACTCCATAGGGTTTTGCTAATGCACCACAGCATTTCCAAATGTCGAACAGTTTGATCCCTTTGACATGGCACTCTTCTTTGCCGGACAATGACTCCGCGTAGCCTTTGAAGTGGACATGCGGTTGCACTCGGATTGCAGTTTCGAAGTCCATTGGGTCGTATGCAGACGATCGCGTTGGCCGCCAATTTGGTACCCATGAGGGGACCTCAAACTGCTGAGAGAATTTTAGGTCCTCCGCATAATCGAGGAATGAGATCTCGGGGCGACTTATACCAGGTATAATCTTCTTTGAAGTCGCCTCCGGCAGTTTCGAAAATCTGCCGCTTCTAGCCCATAGATGTGTTGATTGAAGGTAAACCTGGCCTGTTGATAGACTGTAATCGATTATGCTTCCCGTATCGCAATCGGAAAATTGGGAGATTATGTTAAGCATAGCGAATACAGAATCTCGTGGATCTGTCACACCTCGCAATTTTGCTACACAGAATAGATTTTTGAATGTGCGGCAGCGAACGGCCCACTCGAGAGCTGTAAGTCTCTCTCCTGTTGGGTATTCCGAACCATCCAGCAAATTTTTCTCATTATCACAGTAATGCCGCCAATATGTATAGGCTAACCTCATACGATCTAATTCCAGCACTTGGTAGCAGAGGTACTCCTGCAGTAATGCTGAGGAAAGATTGTTCTTCCAAAGGAACATGCAAGCGTCCACCAGTTGAGACCAAGGCATGCTTTCTTCCCCACAGATGACATGAGCATTAGCGGACGCAATGATTTCCTGTACAACCCATGTACGATCGAACCATCTCATGGAAAGCAATATCCGCATGAAGAGTGATGGTGCTCGTTTAGCCAACTGGTGTGAGTGCTCAGGTAAAAGTTTGTGCCAATCGAGGCGTGGTTCATCTCGTAAGCCGCGAAGGCCTGATTGGCATGGAAGATCATCACGTGGCGTATCTATCAGTGAGCTGAAAAGCCGACCAGCAGCGAATGCTGCATTTAAGTGTTCATTTGACTGTTCGACTGACTGTTCGATTGACTGCCCCAGGAAGACCAGGGTTTCCTTGGCATAGAAGTAAATATCATGCATCATTCGGACTTGCTGCGTCTTGTCGTACTCATCAGATTGGTTGATGCATATTTGGTCAATCCAGAAGCATTCTAACCATAAGTCCAGGGCTTGAGATCTCTCATCTCGTTGCTTCAGATGTCGAACAAGGGCCACGATCATGTTCCAAATTTGCCGTGTCATAGTGATAGTTTGCCCATAGGATTGCAGATCACAGGCTAAGTAGGTCCCATACAAGGACGCATCTGTGCATGGTACATCGACTGTATCTTCAGGCCCACCATCTGGAGTCCAGGCATACGAGACAGCGTAGTAATCTGTACTGACGTCGACAAAAGGAAGAACACGTCGCCCGGAGAAAGTCGCGGGGACAATACTTATAAGCATGTTCTCGAAGTCGTTGTTTTGGACAGTCACGACCAAGAGCCGAATCTGGTTCTCATCAAGCGCACCAAATCGATCGCTGGACGGGAACCTGCGTATATTATCTTCGCTGAGACCCACTTTTGCAAGGAAGTCGCGAAGTCGAGGTATTCCCTCTTCATTGGAGCCTTGCTTTTTGCCCTCCGAGTCGTCATTTCGAGGCTTCTGCGTGCCATTCTCGCATAAATCACGAGATTCGGGAGGACTTCTTATTCCAGACGGATTTTGTGATGAGGCCGCAGCAACAACGATTTCCTCGTTAACAACCATTTTCGCTCCCTGATAAAATTCAATAAAGCAAGTTTGATGTTCGTTAAGTTCGACTTGACTGTTTATATTTGCCTGGGTCTGGCAGTGGGGTGGTGTCGACCAGGCTGAGCTTAAGAACTTGGGATAAGACCAGGCTGAGGCGACCCATACGGCAAGACATCTTCGATGCAGGTTGCAGGTATACGTGTTAGCTTCCTAGCCGTGTAATTGTCCCATGTGCAATGACATGCAAGTGTGTAAGTTTTGCCAGTTCATTAGTGGTACATACTCGTCGCGTAGGTAGTTGAACTGGGTGATCTGCAACCGATTCATGAGGGTTTGGATGTGGCACTACTGGAAAGGTCATATATACCATCATTGAATTTGAAACTTCTTTATACAGGAGTGTGATGCTGGCCTGCGAAGGATTTGATGTATGAAGGTCTTATGTGCTATCTGTATAGGTAGTAGGTATTTTCATGGTAGATCACCATAGAGACATGAGTTTTGATGTATAAACATGCGATCAAGATGTCCTTCAGTAGAATCCCATAGAAGTCTTGAAACATTTCAATATTTTATTCATATCGACTTAGTCACCACATCACAGGTCGAGGTTATCACGCTGTTGTTCCAGATGATGCTTCTGATAAAGTGATGCCAAGCCACGTTTCCTATCGCGGTCATCTGATTGCACATCCGCCTGCGCCCCGACAACGACCTTTGAACAGCATGACCATGTCTTCTTGAACCTTAAACCCCTGGAGCCCTCCAACGTCACTCCTTTGATTTCACCTTCCTTTGGACCTCGACTGCTCCCTGTGAGCGCACTTGCTCGCCCATCATGCCCGGCACTCGGCCCCTCCTTTCGAACCGCGCCTCGAGCGACATCAGCGGCGATCGCGATATCGCAGAAGAAGATGCCTTACTGACTGGCCGCCCAACACAACGCAACATCGATGGACCACGTACTTGGAAGTTTTGGCGGGAACTTGGATTATTCGTGTGGGCTGTGATCGCAACTGGTGCCGTTATCGTCCTCGCTGTGGTTTATCAGAAGCATGCTGGTGATGGGAAGCATGGCAGCCCCCACCCAACGGGCAAGCGCAACTTGATTTTCATGGTATCGGATGGAATGGGTCCAACAAGTTTGAGTCTCACGAGGAGTTACATGCAATTCAAGAACGGAGCGCCTTTCAGCGAACAGTTGGTCATCGATCAGCACCTTATCGGGCAGTCCAGGACTCGTTCATCTTCATCTCTGATCACGGACTCTGCGGCCGGAGCAACAGCGTTTTCATGCGGACAAAAGAGCTACAATGGTGCTATTTCAGTCACACCGGACCATGAGCCATGTGGAACTGTGTTGGAAGCAGCAAAAAAGGCAGGATACATGACAGGCTTGGTTGTCACTACAAGGATTACAGACGCGACCCCAGCTTGTTTTGCAGCCCACGTAAACATGCGATCAGAAGAGGATCGAATTGCGGAGCAGTTGGCTGGAGATTACCCGTTGGGACGTGTTGTGGATCTCATGTTTGGCGGTGGCCGATGCCATTTCTTGCCCAATACTACCACCGACAGCTCGTGCAGAGCAGACGACAAGGACATTGTTGCATTGGCTAAGAAGAATGGATTTAACTACATCGATAGCCGCGCTGCATTCGACGACTTGAAGGGAGGAGCTGGACTCAAGTTCCCCATGCTGGGCTTGTTTGCCGACACAGACATCCCATATGAGATTGACCGCCGCAATGAAAACGATGTATACCCTGCTTTGGATGAAATGGCTGCCGTCGCAATGAAGGCTCTCAGCGATGCAACAAGAAATAGCGACAAAGGTTTCTTCCTTATGATCGAAGGTTCTCGTATCGATCATGCTGGTCACCACAACGATCCCGCAGCCCAGGTTCACGAAGTGTTGGCATACGACAAGACCTTTGCTAAGGTACTTGAGTTCCTTGAGCGTGATCCTACAGAGGCTGTGATGGTGTCTACTTCTGACCATGAGACTGGTGGTCTGGCAGCTGCACGACGTAAGTTCCTATGACCTTTGTATTGAACCATTCATTGACATTTGCAGAACTCCACACTTCATATCCTGAATATCTCTGGTATCCTGGACCGCTCGCAAATGCATCCCATTCTGCTGAGCGTTTGGCCCTCCAGTACAACACATACCTCTACTCCGAGCCCACTGATGCACAAAAACATGAGTTCCTCGAAGACCAGATTGAAGATGGACTCGGTATCTTCGATGCCACGAATGCTGAGATTACCAACCTCGTCAAAGACCCAGCTACTGCCCTTTACCAGTACGCCGATATGATCAGCAGACGGAGTCAAACCGGTTGGTCCACTCACGGCCACTCCGCCGCCGACGTAAACATCTACACATCTGACCCCAAGGCCGCCATGCCCCTCGTTGGAAACCACGAAAACACCGAAGTTGGCGAATTCCTTCGAAATTATCTCGACGTTGACGTTGAAGCCATCACCAAGGAGCTGAGGGAAAAGGGTGTAAACCTCAAAGCCAATGTTGCCGGCGAGGAGGTCGGATGGATGGGCAAAGTCCCATCGGAAGGCGAGCGACTAGACGGACAGAACCATTTAGCCAGCTACAGCGGAGATTTCAAGAAGAGACATTTACTCCACGGCCGAGGCTGTGATTGTGGCCACTGATTTATTTCAGGAATCAAGAAAGACAGATAAGTAGATTTAAAGCAGCGACATACATGCATCTCTCGGCGTTTCATCATTCAAATAGGACCTATATATTATATACACACTTCATACCACCCCATACCACCTCTTTCTTTTATCCCTTACTTCGGAACCACCACCCCCAACCCCTCATAAACCCCACTCACATACTCCCTCAACCTCTCCCTCACCCCCCTCGCCCTCTCCTCCTCACTCACAAAATTATCCTCCATCCGATTCATCACATACGCAATCGTCAGTCCCCTATCAACATCCATCACCGCCATACTCCCTCCCCAACCCCCCCACGTCGCCACCCGCCCCGCAGGCACCCAATTCGGCAACTCCACAGCCTCCTCGCCCGCCGCAGACGGAATCGCAAACCCGAGTCCAAACCGCGCCGTCTTCCCAAGAACCAGATCGACGCCTGAAACCTGCGTTTCGAAAATCCGATTAATTGTCGACGGAGACAGAAAAGTCTTCCCATCGACGCTGCCATTGAGGGAGATGGTGCTTAATATCCGACACACACCCCGCGCATTACTATGCCCGTTCGCAGCGCCTAGATCGATGCTTCGCCACGCTTCGGAATTCGCAATGCGCGCGTCGAGAGGCGGGTTCATATTCATAAGCGTTTTGGCCATCGGGCTTGCGGGATCGAGTACGAAATCCGCGGGTGGCGCGCGGGGTGCTGGTGGAGGCGTGATTTCCGCGATGCGTGGCCAGTCGTCTTTGCGGGCGCCGAGTTGGAAATCCGCGTTTAAGGGAACGGCGAGTTCGGACTGGATGAACTGCCCGAGGGGTTGGCCTGTCACGCGCAAAATGAGCTCGCCGAGGAGGTGGCCCATGTTCATGGCGTGGTAGCCTGAGGCGGTGCCGGGTGGCCAGAAGGGCGACTGTTGGGAGAGGAGGTTGGTGGAGTAGGGGATGTCGAGCATTTGGTCGGGCGTGATGGTTAGGTCCCAGCCGCTGACGCCGCTGGAGTGGCTGAGGAGGTGGCGGACGAGGACGGATTCTTTGCCATTGGTGCTGAATTCAGGCCAGTATTTGGACACGGGCGCGTTGGCGTCGAGTACGCCGCGGTCGATGAGTAGGAGGGTGGCTAGGCTGGTGATGTTTTTGGTCGTGGACCAGATGATTGTTATGGTGTTTTCTTCCCATGGTCGGGTTTGAGCTGCGTCGGCGTGGCCGCCCCAGATGTCGAGGAGGTTGGTGCCGTTGAGGTTGACGCAGATGGATGCTCCTAGTTCGCGGCCTGAGTCGAGGAATTCTTGGAGTTTGTTTTTGACTGCGATGAAACGTTCATCGCATGTCCCTTGGACGGTTCGTGCTGGTGAAGAAGCCATTGTTGGTGTTGTTCAGTATGGTGATGTTGTGTATACCTGAGTAGACACTTTATAGAGTCGTGGAGGGGCAGCCTATCTTTAGGCATCTAAATAAGCAAAATCGGCCGAGGAACTTTGTGTACTTCGTACGCACGCCTTGTAATCTTTAGCCTGTCTATGCCGTTCCCATCTCAAGGTGGGCATTGCTATTGGTTCACATCTTAGTGGCATTTAGCTGCATGTTGCGGCGCAGCTCATGATGCCAGGTGGGGTATGGGACAGCCCCTCCATGAGTCGTCATACGATGAAACCTAGTGAAGATTGATAATGAGTTGTAGAAAAAATCATCAAGTCAATGTTCTTCGTATTGTATGTGAATATGTAAATCTGCGTCCGGAGAAACTGTAGTCTTGTTAGCCGGTGCCTCCGAGTAAGTCTGAGAAAAAATGGAAAATAATTGGAAAGAACACCAAACGAAAACCAAGTAAAAGCTGCCTAGATTCATACATTTGTTTTCTGTCGACATTGTTCGTACTTGAAAGAGTAGATTTTTGATAACACATTGCCCCAGCAGCGTGTTTGCTAAGAGCATTTCACTTGAGAAACTTACTAATGAGGCCTTTGCCATCTTTCACCAGCTTCTTGATCTGCTTCTTGGGATCTCCCTCGGCACTGTAATGCCCTCCAGTTCCAGCCTCCAGGAAACCACCTCCGTTGCCGCCAGATCCACCGCAATGTCCTCGTCCTCCACACACACCACCTGGACAGCCTTGAATGAAATGCTCGACGACGCCACAACACCTTCCACATTCTCCATCACCCATGAAAGGACCACCTTCGCTCCACCCAACACGCATGAGTCTTGCCTTTCTACCTTCCCATCCCGTCTTTTCATCTGTGGCGTGAAAGACTCCCCAGACTTCGGGACCGCCAGGGCCATTTACAAGGACAAAGTTGCCGTGGCCAGGGCCGTATGGTGGACTGTCGTCTTTACTTGCTTTGAGTAATGGTCGATTACTCTTACACCAAGATGTAACATCCAATGGTGGGCCACCAGTATAGTAGAGAAGGTTCATCTTGTACTCATGTGTCCAGCTTCCAGCGCAAGAATACACAAGGCCCATCCATCGGCCATCAGGACTGCATAGGAATTGTGGCCCTTCGTTGATACCACTCATACCCGAGTATTCAAACTGCATATCTGGTGCGCTGATGCGAATAGGGTGGCCTTTGACTTCAGTTGGCGAAACCATTTCCATGATGAAGATCTCCTGTTGAGTTTCATTGGCATGCACACCCAATGGCCATCCAGAGTACACGAAAAAGTTGGAGCCATGTAGTGTGACCACAGTACCGTCAATGGCCCATTGATCTTCGGGCATACCTTCCATGCGGCCATGGAAGCTCCACTTCTCAGGTTCCATAGGCGATTCCTCCGAGGAAGGTCCACCGAGAACATACATCCGATGCGTGCGGTTTCCATGCTGCGGGTCAGCAGCAGCGAAGTAGACGTACCAGCGTCCATGAAGTGCATGCAATTCTGGAGCCCACAGGTCGGCTGAGTAATGTTTGTCTGGAGGTGGGCGCCAGACGACGGTCTTCTTACAATGCTTTTCAAAGTCGAACAAGCTGTCCGCTGACCAGATTTCTATGTGCCCGCCACAGGTAAAAGTCATATAATATGTGCCTTTATCCCATAAAACATATGGGTCAGCGCAGGCACTGTTGGTGATTGTGAGAATCGTGTCATTGTATGGCGGCGATTGCATGTGCATTTGTCCTGGAAAGCCCTCCATTTTGCCGTCACGGTCTCCTTACGGTGTGCTCCGATATCGTTGCCGAGGTTGACCTCACTTTTTGAATGTTGTCGTAAGATCCCAATGGACTCGAATACCTGTCTCGAGGTTGGCAATTGTCAATTCGAGGTTTCCAATGCTCTTCCCGATGGTTGATGTGTGAGAGTCGGGTAATGTCGAGAGCACACGACACGGGACGAAGTGTGGCTGTGGCCACCTGACATGCTTCACACGCCATGTGTGCTGCGCGCAACGTGACGTCACCCTGAAGCGGTTAGATCGTCGACGCCCAAGAGCGGGCTCCTGTAAATTAAAGCGGTCATGAGATGGGCCAGCCAAGCGGGAATCGGGGCGAAGAAGAGTTCGGCCAAGGCGATCCTTCAAGACGTCTGGCCAATGTGGCTGAAAATGTGGGGTACATGGACTAGGAAAGATATTAGCAGCCGCTCCTGCAGGAACAAGATTACGACAGATAACGAGAACGAGGCTTAATTTCCAAAGCATAAAGATTT
The DNA here is from genome assembly GCA_000498155.1 of Shiraia sp. slf14. Classification (NCBI taxonomy): domain Eukaryota; kingdom Fungi; phylum Ascomycota; class Dothideomycetes; order Pleosporales; family Shiraiaceae; genus Shiraia; species Shiraia sp. slf14. The sequence continues at coordinate 699,073 of AXZN01000008.1, forward strand.
ATATAAGCATCTATCCAAAATTCGAAAAACTCCATCACGCCCTCGGCATGATGTCCTAATGATCCCTGCATTATAGGTTACTTGCTCAATCCAGAGCAACAAAGATATCCAGCCTTGATGGAGTAATTGTCCTGATAACAAAAGGCCAATGACCTATCCAGTACAGCGAAACAAAGGTATACGGCTTTCGCCACAAGACACTAGAAATAATTTGTAAGGTTGCGTCGAGTCGTGACATGCGTGCATCTCGGCATTCAGTCGAGTGAAATATCCAAACAGGAACATGACAGTGCCTGTTATAGTGACCAATCCAAAACGCCAGTGTTAAATCAAAGATAATGCGACGATGCAGAAACGCTGCAACTGCTAAAAAAGACGATGCGGATGTTATGCATGGCAAGTGGAACGGGCAATAGCTCTCTACAGTTCAGTCTTCAACGTCTGGTCGACGGTCAATTCGCCAGATTCAATTCGGTCAACACGGAGGACGAGCTCCTGTACAAGCATTAGCATGAAATTATTACAATTCAATCATTGATCACGTACCTTTAGGGCTCTGGCAGTCTTGAAAGCCAGTGGGGGAATCTTGTCGCGTCCACCACCTCTTACATCAACTGCCAACATATTCTGCCTGCAATCATCCAAGATCTCGACGACGGGGATGGCATGCTTCTTCAATGCCGGGTTAGACAGTTTGTTAACAGCATCATATGTCCTGTTGCCTGTGTCCTCAACAGCTTGCGAGATGTCTTGGATGTATTCGTAAATCTGCTGCTCCTCGGCTGGCGTCGAAGTGGGATTAGATCGGATAATGTTGACAAGAGGCTGGATACTCTGTACTAGAAGGGCTGTTTGGTCTTCCAAGTAGTTCTTGAACTGGGTCATACCAGTGTCAGCGGGCGCATTCATCCCAATACTTTGACGGTCATATCCGCTGTATGGCGAGCTATAAGCACTGTAGCCGGTGGTGTCGCTGCTATCTCCTCTGCTACTGCGGTGGCGTTGGTGCCCGAAACCTGAGTTGTCATTCGTAGTACCATTCACACTCGTAGGGAAAGCACCTGCAGAAGGATAGACGGCTGGTTTGAGTGGCATCGGCCTGTCATCCTCCTCGTTGCCGAGTGCTAACTCATGGTCTGGAGTAGGTCGCACCTTGACGTGCTTGACCAATTCGATGATGGCAGTAGACAAGTGGCTAGCAGCTGCATCCAACAAACTGACAGGGGCGATACCACCTGAAGAAGTGTGGTTCTTGGTAGCAGTGATGAGGTTGTTTGCAGTAGCACTGACTCGAGACTTGAGCTTCGCCTGTTGCTTCTCAGGGCTGGCCAAGATATCACCACTGATGCTGCTATTAGGCGATTGCATTTGTGACAAAGGTGTGCTGTCAATATCGCCAGTGATTGCACGGACGCATTTGACAACGTGTCGCATACTGTCCATTGTCTGTTCTGGGCTGGCTCTTCGCGCAGTTTGGAGAAGCTCGTCGATGCTGAGCTGGAACTTGGTTACATGTACGTCTTTTACAAGGCCATCTGGAGTTGTAAAGCTGGGGTCGCGAGTATAGTTGGCAATGTCGGGCGATGCGAGCGAATTGAGTCCAATAGACGAGGCCTTGAGGTTACGAAGCTGAGTTTTTGTACGTGCGAAGCGCGACTTCCACTCCTTCAGCTCAGCTTCCAGTGAGGCTACTTGATAGACCAGACGTTCCTCCTTTTCAACTGCAGCATCGCTACGTGACGAAAGCTCCCGCATCTCTTGCAAGAAAGTCGATGCATCTTGCCTGACTTCTTCCGTCACCTGCTGTTGCTCTCTAAGTTCGCGTTCCAACTCTTCACACCGTTCTCTCCACTCGCCTCCTCCATTGTTGAGTACACCTTGTGATTGTGATTCGAGCTCAGCGATCTGGGCACGCAGGCTACTTCCCATGTTCTCATTCTCGCTACGAAGTCGATCTATGTCTGCTCGAAGAGAGGAGTTAAGGCTCTCAGCCTTTTCTACCTTCTCCTCAAGAGAGACACGCAGGTCGTCCCACTCTGCACGCTCAGAAGCGGTATTGCCATCACGCATGCTGTCAGCATCCTTGAGCCGTTCTATTTCGCTGTCCTTGTCTCGTAGTGAGGTTTCCAGAGTGTTTACTTTGCCTTGCAACTCAGTCACCTGTGCTTGCAAATCACTAACCATCTTGTCTTGCGCCATGCTCATGCTTTTGGCGCTCTTGTTTGTTTGTCGTCTCGCAGCAGCTCCTTCTAGATTGAAAGCATCGTCATCGTCTCCGGCGCTGTCATCGTCATCTTCCACCAGTGTCCCTTTGTTCGGTACTATTGTGTTTTGCTGGAAGGTTTTTGGAAGTGGACGACCGAACGCGTTGGGTTGGCCTGGCATCAGTCCTGGAGGGGGAGGTCCACCTGGAGGTGGAGGCCCTCGATATCCGGGCCCAGGGGGAGGGCCACGAGGACCCATACCGTTCGATCTGTTGCTTATGCGACTCGCAATGCTTGCGGCCGGGCTTGCCGACCGTGGTGGCAGATCGCCATTTGTGAAGCGAGGAAATCTCCTCTCGAGTTCGTAGAAGACGTCGGTGGCGAGCTGGCGGAAGCGCTCAAGGGGAAGTGTGGACAGCTTCTGGCGCGCCTGGTTTCGTTTGGGATGGAAGTTGTTCTTGGGTAGCAAGAATTTGGGCGTGTCGTTGCCTGGCGCGCCCGGGCCCAGCTTGCGGTCCTGTTCTCTGCGAATCGATTCATCGTATACATCGGTGCTGAGCTCTTGGAACTGTACTGCAGACAGCCTGGTGAGCTTGTCCTTGGCCCTGCTTGGGCGCGGGTTGCCCTTTTCATCGTTTAGATATGGACCCAGGTAAGCCTTGAGCACCCTGAAGTGTTCAGCCAGTGTATCCTCCAGCATCTGCATCTTCCTGCTGCTTATGCTCGCGTCGCTCATGCGCGAGCCATAGAGACCTGTGCCGTCGCTGGACCGGCCGACGGAGCTGGGCGGTGACGGGTTACCGTTTGGTGGAGGGCGCATTCCATTGAGCATGCCGCCATCGGGGCCGTTGCTAGCGGGCCCGTAGTTATTGGGTGGGACAGTGGGCGAGTAGGGGTTGTCGCCAGCGATGTTCTGGTAGCGGGTGATGGGAGACCAGTCCTGGCTGTCGGTGGAGACAGGCGACAGCGTGCCATTCCGAGTGTTCATCATGTGTAGGCTGTTTCACGAGCGGGCAGCCGCTGTCGGTCCAGCTTGGTACGAAAGGTAAAGTCTAGTTGCGCCGTCGACGTGCAGAAGATGGCGGAGGTGGCTGCTGGAGAAGCAGAGTGGTGAAACGCGAAGTGTGCTGGAAGACGTAGGGCGCTAGGACCAGTTTAGGAGGGAGTCTAGGCGCGGGAGGAAGAGACGGTGAAAGAGTGGAGTTTGGGCGTTGCAGCGATCAAACACAGTGCACGCCAGGACCAAAAGGAGCGTGGGAATGGGAATGGGAAATGGCAAGTGCCGCCAGCGCAACGCAGCAAAAGGGCGAAAAGAAGAGAGAGAGAGAGAGAGATGGAGAGATAGAGGAGAGAGATAGGAGAGGCGAGGCCGGGGAGGTCGGCCGGGTGGGTGGGCTAAAAGGCAGTTTTGTCAAAGGGCTCGCGTCAAATGTCGGTGATGGAGCCCCCTTTCGCAGCGGCTTGGCTGGCAGCTGGGGGAAGAAGGTTGGACTAACTCCGCTGGGGATGACGAATGATGACTGGCCGTTCTGACGAGACGAACACGAACCGCCCTGCACGTCTGCACTCTTCTGCGCGTGAACCAAGACCATGTGGGACCGGGCCGGGCTCGGTGGTGGACTTGTTCGCCTTGCGATGATGGCGGGTGGCGGAGGGTATGGTTTGTTGTTGTTGTTGTTGGCAAACACAGAGTACGAAGGTATGTCGCACGTCAACCTCAGTCTGGGGAGTTCCTTGTTCTTTGCCTGCCCGCCGCTCTGGGTCTCCCTTTCTGTCGTGTCACGGGCAGCCGCATCTCTTGTTCTCTTGGGAAACTCTTTGGCAACAATGACCCTGGTCATCGGGTCTGGCTCGGATGTCTTTGCACGGCGAGACCTCATCGATGCGCTTTCATCCGGTACACTCGGTGGTCCTAGCACAGCCCATCATTTCAGCAGAGTGGCATGCAATTTCACATGGCAATGACTTGACCCGTCTTCCAGAGCCTGCATGGATTCCTGCAACCGAACCCAGTATTTGCTGTGCTGTACGTAGTACATAGTAGTATAGGCGTGCTAAGCTGGGCCAGTAGTGATAACAAAGCATGATATCACACATGACTTGACGCGCCGGTCAACTTTCCCTCGAAACGCCTCTTCCGCTGCTAAGCCACGTGCGCCTATCGATTGTGCCCATTCCCATTTCCATGACTCCCAAAACAACATAACCTTTCCTCCAACGCCAAAACTGCTACAAAATACACTCCACACCCAAAACATGCCAAACACTTTCTGTGGTATCATCGTCATCGCACCCGCTTGATCTTGTTCGTTGGCTGCTTCTTGCACTCCGGGCACAGCCAATCTCCCACAGGCTCCTCCTTGATCCCTACACACTCCCAGTGAAACCATTGATACTTGCACTCATCGTTGTCGCATGCCACCATGTCGCCAAAACTAACTCGTTGACAAAAGCAGTATTTGGTGTCGTCAGACTCATCTTCCTCTCCTCCAGGTCCCCCCATGTCCTCATCTTCCGTGCCAGCCTCACTTGCCACACTCTCGTCGTCAGCTGTTGTTGAGGGCGATGCTCGTGATCCTCCTTTGCGCCGTTTCTTGTGGATACCCGACTTGGCCGTCAGGGCCGCTTTGCGCAACGGTTGCTGTGGTTTCGCCTTCTTGACTGTGAGTGCGTTCTTTTGTGGCCGTGGTCCCACGCTACCTGCCCGCGAGCCGGGCGTCGATGGTTTTGGGGTCCCTGGCCCTATTGACCCTTGTCGCCCCAGGGTTGACGATGCTGAAGGAAGGGGCCCAATGCTGCCAGTTGGTCGACGGCGTTTGCTGTCGCTCCCTGCCGACATTTCGCGTTCTTGTCGGGCATTGGCCTGTATCGCACTTTGAGCATTGGTAAGTCTTTGCTGGTTCAGCAGCGCTTGAGTCTGCATGTTCTGGAGTGAAGGAGTCATCCTTGCATTCAAATTTACATTTGTTGCACTAGCAATCCGTGCAATCGCTGCTGCTTGCGCAAGGTTTGGCGCGCCACCGCCTTGATTGCCAGACACGGATTGTAATGGTGTATTCGCACCCGTGTTCGTCATCGACGATGGAGGCACCAAGTTGCCCGGCGAATCTCTAAGTAGCGACGGCATCTGTGGATCTGATGGTAGGGAGCCATCGTTCTGCAGGTCTCGCAGTTTGATGTCTAGTCGCTTCACGTGACGATCCATCTAGTAATGTTAGTAGAGCGCCTACCAATAGAGACAGAGCAGAGAATAGTTACCAGTGTTGCAGCCTTTTCCGAAAGGCCAATCTTTTCTTCTTGTAATATTTGCGCGCGTTCGTAGTTCTGTAATATGACCTTTGAATAAGGCTCTTCTTTGGGATTTTGCACAAGGCTGCCATTGAGCTTGATGAATTTCTGGAGGCTGGTGTCGCGCTGATGAATGGCTGCACGCAACTCTTGTATTTGTTGATCCTTGGCTTGCATTTCCTCATACAAATGCGTGATCTCAGCTGGTAAGTTTGCGACTGTCACATGTTAGTCAAAGTCAGTGATAACTACATGCTATACCATACCATCATGGATAAACTGCTCGAGCACCGACGCAGGATCCTCTGCGATAGCCATGATGGCCTTGACTTTAGGCTATTGATTCAAGTCTACTGCCGCTGCAACTTTGATGATTCTGATGATTTTCCGATGGGTTTGGCAGCGAAGGGGAATCCACTAGGGCGTCCGGTGCAGAATGGGGCCAATACTAAGCTACCGCAATTTTATATATTTGTTTTTCCGATTTATTCTGTATTCCTAGCTCTTGATATTATGATTTGGCGGCTCCCTGGTGAGTAGAGAAAGGTCGCGCAGGGTTGTACTGTGGTGTTGAAGGCAGCTTGGCCGTGCTTGATAAAGCGCGCTAGGTTGCCGCTCATCACGTGCTCAACAATTCAGAAGCGGACTAGTGTGAGTCTACCAATCAGACGAGTTTGACACTTGCGACGATGCATCAACCAGCAAAGAGGCCGAAGACATCATATTCGAGGTAGCCCACAAGATAAAAGACATAGAAAGAGTGAAAATATCATAACCGGATTTAAAGGCGTTGCGCGCATCGGATTCAGCCAAACCGCAGGGAAAGATCGTGTTTGTTCGCCATTACCTTCGCGCGCATGACTTTGCGCATGCCAGCCTGGACTAGACGCATTTAGCATCTATCATCAACCCTTAACCTTTCGATTTGTTCCATTAATACTGTGACTCAGAGGATATCGGCTTGCGGAAGAGAGGCGCAAGTCGTCTCGCACCTCGGCCTGTTAGAAAGAGACCAGGATTCCTTCCTTAGGTACGCTTGTCACATTGAGAGGCATTCTCAACGCCGGAGGGCCTTCAAGTTCGCGGAACCGTCCCATACATCATCTTAAGTTAAGTCCTGGCTCTTACCATGGGATTAAACGGTCACCGTCCAACCAATCCGGCCAACAATATCGTGGAGGAGTACCTCTCCCCAGATGACCAGTATGTCGTGGAAGACTTCCAAGCCTTTAAAAGCCTCACAAGTACCGAAAAACAAGAAGTGATCCGAAGAGAGGCTCTGGATTATGGCCTCGAAAAGCCCAAGGGCTGGAACGTTTCCTTTCACTACAACCCGCATGTAGAATACCACCATTTCGGAAGCTCACATCCAATGAAGCCGTGGCGATTGACGTTGACGAAACAACTGGTCCTTTCTTATGGATTAGAATACACTATGGATCTTTATGAACCTCGCCCAGCCAACTTTAACGAACTTGCAATTTTCCACGATCGCGAATACCTCTCATATCTCAGCAAGTGAGTTACGTTTGTATCGCAGCCAAGGCATTATATTGACATTATAAAGGATCACACCACAAAATGCCCAGCCTGATGATCCCCAGTACATATCTTACGGCTTTGGTGGAGAGTCAAACGATTGCCCAGTTTTTGACGGACTCTGGAATTACGTCTCGCTCTACAGTGGTGCTTCCATGAGCGCAGCCTGGAACTTGCTTAACAAGCAATCTGACATCGCTATCAATTGGTCAGGCGGCCTGCATCATGCGAAGAAGAACTTGGCATCCGGCTTTTGCTATGTCAATGACATTGTAATAGCAATCCAACTTCTTCTCACGCAACACCAACGAGTCCTTTACATCGATATCGACGTCCATCACGGAGACGGAGTTGAGCAAGCTTTCGAATCAAGCGACCGTGTTTTCACGTTGTCGTACCATAAGTTTGGAATTGATAGGCATGGCTATCCTTTCTTCCCTGGCACTGGCAATATCAACGAAATGGGCCCGACCGATGCTGCTAACCGCGGCAAAGGTCACAGCCTTAACATTCCCATTGACGACGGTATCGATGATGATCAGTACAAACACCTCTTCAAGACCGTCACCGACGCAGTCATTGAAAAATACAGGCCTCAAGCAATCGTCCTTCAATCCGGAGCTGACTCTCTCGGCGGCGATCGTCTCGGTCGTTTTAACCTGAACATCAAAGCCCACGGATTTTGCATCGAAACAGTGAAGACCTACGGCGTACCCGTGCTGCTGATCGGCGGCGGCGGATACACCCCACGCAACGTAGCCCGAACATGGTGCCACGAAACCGCCGTATGCGTAGGCGCAGAACTGCACAACGACCTACCAGCACACATTCCCTACCTCCAAGCCTTCCAGGGCGAAGAGAACGGCGGCGGCGTCCTTTACCCTGATCTACATAACACCAAGCGCCACGAGAACCTCAACTCCCTGCCTAAGATCAACAAGTTGATTGAACAAGCCATGGAGAATCTGCGCTACCTCGAAGGTGCACCAAGCGTTGTTATGAATACTAAGGGTATTACAGAGGAGCAGATTATGAAGGTCAGAGAGCAGATTGATCAAGAGTTGGACGATGAAGCAGAAGACCGCCAGTATTTGAGCGCTGAGAACTCGCGGCGGAAGAGGGAGCGCAATATTGGTGGAAGGGGTGAGCGTTTGAGGTAGTGAGACGTGGAATGTGGGGTAGACTACTGCTATAGAGAATGGTAGAGTCGGTCGATACGGCTGTTTGCTCAGGGTTGTTTGTGGGGTCTTTTGAAGTAATGAAGTACGAAAATTCGGTGGCGTTTGTTAGGCGTTGGAATGGTTGGTTGAATGAGGCATTATTTGTTATACCCATAGGAACAATACACTCATGATTGTCATCACTTTTGTGTTATCATGAACTTCATCAATGTTGCGCAGGATGCAGGTTTTTTGGCTTCTATGAGTCAGGCGGAATTCAAATTGTACAGCAAGCTACGTTTTCTCTGTGCTCGAGCAGTGTACTCAGCGAGGCAAATATCACATGAACTCACAGAAGAAGAGGCGAGTGCTAGGACCTTCTCCATAAAAAGGTAGGTGGCTATGGATGTATATCAAACGTCCAATGCAATTCCAATTCAATGCCAAAATTTGCGAGTACGATGTAGTTACTGGGACACGTCACTGATTCCGTCAACGATGAATACGACTGAATTTTTAGCTGCATTGTGGCTCATCAACCCCTTAGACATATTTTAATCTCCTCCTTTTCTACGTTAACGTTCAAGCTTTCTCAGGGAATGGAGTACTGACTGTAGAAAGTCGTCTGGGTGCTACTATGCAATATGAGTTTTGTAGCATCTGCTCAAAAAAATTCAGGAACGTCAAACTAGAATTAAATAGGTGTACTAACATAGACTTCATATCCTCCTGACCCAAATGCGATCTTGAGTAGAGCCATCAGTTTGGCTTTATCTATGTTCTTGCCAGTCACAGATTGAGCGGCATCGACATCCAGAGTATCTTGAGCCTCTTCCAGTGGCTTTTGTATTGATTCTTGCATTATACAAGTCGCTTTCTGGCGTTCTTTATGACACTGTGATGGAGTAGTGGCCGTGCATAAATTCATAGAATGGGCAGAGTTAGGAATTGCAGGCATGGAACAAATTTTGATGGGAGTGCGCGTTTCGAAATTAAGGAGAACGGATGTCCTTGATGACGGAATGCATAAGTTCAAGGTGATTTTCGTCCAGCTGACTGAGGGGGCTGAAGTACTTCGCCACTGTGTCGAGATTTGTATCTGACACAGCGTTAACCATTTTGGTCATGAATATACAACCAGATCTTGGCGCCTCAAGCAGGCAAACAATCCGCATAGCCACGGCTGCAGAAATACTGAGCACAGCATGAGTTGATCACTCGTTTCGTGGTCGGCCTCCTTTTCACAGCCCCTTGATCCTTTGATGAGGCAGCCACTTAAAAGACAGCCCAAGGTAACGCTGCACAGCCCGCAAGCCATAGCCTCGTATCACAATACCTCTTTGACTCATTCAATACCTAGGTATGCAGATATTAAGCACTGTCAAGAAACCCCACATTTCGCGTTGGCCCTCGCATGCACCTTTCGTCGACAGCGCATGCGAAGCAGTTGCTGACACCACAGTATCCCAGAACAACAAAATGCCCGACTCGAAGAAAGCAAAGCCAACCCTTACGCTAGCAGTCTGCGTAGATTCATTGAAAGATTTGACTCGAGCAACAGAAAAAGACATCAACTCATCCACGCTACACCATCTTCCCATAGCTAGCCAAAATCTAACCAGCCCAGGCACACGCGAGGCTGGAATTCAAGAAGTCTGTGCCAGATTGAGTGCCCCTTACGAGTATCAACACGACTCAAGGCCACGTACTGATTCCGTGATTCGATCAACGACGGCCTCAAGCAACAAAGCCGAATACAGCCCCGAGCAGCCTCAAGAAGGCAATTATACTTTTTCGAAGATCAACTCCCCTTTGAAGAGCCAATGCCACAAATTGGGAGCTTGTGAGACAAGCCTCACATGGTCTGCAAGATGTCCTTCGTTATCGGAAGGAGAAGGAAGTCACGTTGACAACGACACAAGCTTTGGCGAGCCGGATGTCAACGCTTCATATGCCGATGTAAGCTCCTGTCCTCATGCTGTTGGTAGAGAAGCTACTTACCAAATTGGATTTTGGAAGGCTGAATCACCCATATACAAGAACTTTATCTCAGGAGAACAGCGAGATTGTGAACGACCTTACACGTCCGGGCTAGGGCTTCCACAACAATTGGACCAAGACCTGTCACCTAAGCTTAGCGTAGTATCTGACGCTGGCGATCAGCACCAATTGCGAATGAATCAAACGCAGGCGCGAATGAATCAAATGTTACAACAATCACAAAGCCTCAACGACGATTGCAAAGGCCTCACACAGTTCCTGAAGCCAGTCCATAGTGCCAAGTACGAGCTACAGGACAGGATCATGGCTGCCCGTGTACAGACATGCCATAGCGAAAGTCGAATGCTGTTTATCCCAAAATCAGAACTTTGCAAGGTCGTAAATATCAAATCTGTCATCCGTGAATTGACAAAAGAGCTGTCAACATCTCATTCCTGTAAAGAAATCTATGAATATGCAAAGGACATATGCGAAGAAGAAGTAATAGGTACAACGCGGAAGGGGAGAGCTAAGATAAAATCTTTTAGAAAGATATTTGCACTTCTCGTTCTGCTTGAAAGATCATCATCGATCTCTTTATTCCTAGAGGAAGACGTCAGTGACCAGGACTTGCCTCTCACCCAAGGCAACGATGGCCACATATATCGAAAATCTACCAAATGCCAAAAGCCACTGAAATGTTTCCAAGAGCAGGATATTTGGTCGCCTGTCAAATTAGAGATCTTTCTTATCTACCAATGGTGGATGCTTGCACCATTTTTTTCGCATCAAGAGAATGATGTTGTCAATAATTACATTCTTCAAAACGAGCATGTACTGCCATTCATCGCGTTGGAAAACTCAGAAGGACAGATCCTGAACAAAAACGGTGGATATGGGAGAGTTTCCATGGTGCGCATACACCCAAACCATTACGATTTCCCGAATCGAGAATTGTGTGAGCGTGGCTTTGCAGTGAAACAACAACTTGATCAACGAGACCGCGAGACCTTCAAAAGAGAGATTGGTATATTGATGAAATTCAGCGGTGAGCGTTCGCATAAGCATGTGGTTTCTCTCTTAGCTACATACGAGCAAGAGAATAAATTCCATCTCATCTTTCATAGAGCCGAGGGGGACCTGTTTCACTACTGGAAACAGCTGCATCCGCAGGCGCAAGTTACGTATCTCGACATAGTGTGGATCGCAGAACAATGTACCGGCATTGCTGATGGTCTGTCGAAGCTACATAAAGTGCTCAGCTTCCCCAAACATGGGAAGACTATTTCAAGGGGCCAATCACTAGGTAAGTCAATTGATCTTCGCCACGATAAGATGAAAAACCGCTGCTACGAGCTCCTAGAGCCGGCTCCATTATGTACTGCTTGAAACAAGTCTGAGACTTTACAGTTAGCTTCAAGGACAATCCACAAGGATCTGGTAAAAAGACTGCAGTTAGACCATCAATTGTCCAGTCGAACCGAATTAACTCGCTAGAGTCTATACACTCAACGGGTGTCGAGGAACGGCCGGCCAGTCCTCCCTGCGCAATTCAAATGCAACCACGGGACGCAAAATATATAATGAGCGATGATTTCCACGAGAGTGAGACTAAACTGTACGGGCGTCATGGAGACATCAACCCTAATAACATTCTCTGGTATGATGATCATGCTTGTGCTGCAAGTGGACTGAACGGAACATTGAAACTCGCAGACTTCGGTCAAGCTGAGGTCAATTCCATGCAAAGCAAGACTAAGCCACGAAACGTAGCCAATACTCTGACATACCAGCCTCCAGAATGCGATACCACGCCTTCAGTAATTCGACAATCCTACGACATATGGTGCTTAGGCTGTGTGTACCTGGAGTTCATCACTTGGGCATTAGGAGGCAATGCTCTTCTAGTCAACTTTGCAAAAAGGAGATTGACCAAAGATTATCTATACCCCAATTTGCAAAACGATACATTTTTCCAATCTGAGAAAAACTATGAGACGGGGAAAAGCGAACTGAAGGTGAAAAGAGCGGTTCTTACAGTGAGTGGTGTGAAATCGAAAGGATCTACAATGATCTAACTTTCATTTTGCAGTTCATTGAAACGTTGCATGAACACGAGAATTGCACCGAATATTTTCATGATTTTTTGGATATGGTCCAGCACAACATGCTGGTAATCGACTCCCGCGATCGCCGACCATGTGTATGGGTGGTCAACTTTCTCCAAAAGTTATTATTGAAGCTGAAATATGACAAGCAGTATGCGAGCAGGAAATGTCCATGGAGACCTAGTGGGAGAGAAACAGGATGCGCACGTGAAATAGCGCAGTCGTTCAAGGAAAAGTCGTTTCCTTCATCTGTACATATGATCTCGGCTTCTTTGAACCAAAAGTCCCAAGTCGAATTCCTCGGCGGCCTCAGCACCAACTGGTCATATAATCACGGCTACGCCGATGTATCATAAGAGCCATCGTAAGAATGTATATATCAATTTCATGCTGTATCGCAATCTGAAGACGTCACCACTTTATCATTAATATTCGATCGATTCCGATCATCTTGCGATTTTTCCTTTTATCAGTCAACAAGGTCTATACACACGACGCCAGAGTGATCGTTATGATATTTTGAGAATAGTAATAGCAATTAATTTCAAATTCGGCTCCTAGCAAGGAAGTAGATGGAGGGGGTTCCCTATGTTCGTGGGCTGTCCACAAACGCAAATTGACGTGCCACTACCGTACACGCGAAGATTCACCGGTTCATGTACCTCGCCTTGTAATACCAAATGCGGTGGTTCTGAGTAATCAGGTTGAAGGACTAGCCAATGGCTACAGATGAAACTGTATGCAAAGAGAGGGGCTCAGCTCTGAATTCATGCACATAGGACACACATGGGGTACAAACACTATCTACCTGCCCGCAGCTGAACACTAAATTCGCGGTTCGGTTGGAGATGCAACAATGATGGGATTCTTCAAACAGCCCTTTCCTTGCTTGCTGATCGATAATGGGACTCTTTTCCCGAGATTGCTCAGGCTTTCTTGCATGAATAACGCTGAAACGCTGCATTACAAGCAGGTCTGTCTTCATCTCCCTTTCCAAAGCTTTTTCACAAACGATCACTATAATCAAATTGCGGAACGACGATACGTCAAGAGTTGCTTGACATGACAACAGCAAGCATCGCCATGGGAAGTAAGGGTTTACAACGCTTCATCCGAAAGACCAAAGATGAGGGGTCTATTTTGGCAAAGATTACTCAAGCATATGTACAAAGCACTTTTGATAGAAGAGAGAGGTATTTACCTGCACAAGAGATGGAAAGAATTATGACAAAAGACGCTATATATGCAGAACTGAGCAAGATAGAGATCGGTGATGGTAACAGCGCAATGCTCCAAACGTGTACGCCCGAATTTCGAGAAGATTTAGCTGCTTGGATTCTAGAGAATGCTCTTCAAGTATTCGTGACAGCAATGCTGTGCGGGCTAGAACCCGAGAACCTTGTTGTTTTCATAGATTCGTGTCGCGAGAGCGATTATGGAAACTCAAAGCTACCAATCAATTACCCAGGAGAGGAAACGTCATCGGCGCCGTCAACACCGTTTTATCCGTCAATCTGGGACAAGCTGAAGCTTGAGCGGTTTTACCATGAGCAGTGGAAATTTCTTGCACCTATTTTCTCACCCCAGAAATACGATTATAATGAAAAGTATGAGTGCATCTTCCCTTTCTCCAAGGAGGATGTAGCCCCGAAAACGGGCGCATTTGGGTCAGTCTTCAAGGTGAAGATACACGAAGATCACCAGTTGCATGAAAATCTAGACTTTGTAGGTTCCAGTCACAACAAAATACTGGAGGAATTTTAATGTGTGTTTGCAGGTAGCCATCAAAGAAATTCAGGTCACGCATGGCAATGACAAGCATGGCACTGATGACGCTTGGGAAACTGAAGCTAGAGCGCTGTCAAATATCAATGACCTCGGGCATAAACACATCACAAAGTGTCTTGCAGCTATCAGGAGGGGCAGTAGCCGCTACTTTATGTTTCCTTGGGCAACTGGTGATAGCCTGCGAGATTATTGGGAGAAAACTCCAGAGCAAAGCCCAAATGGCGACCTCATCCGTCAGAGTATCAATCAATTGAGGGGATTGGCAGATGCTCTGGATGCTTTGCACAACTGCTCGAAAGTGGCGACTCGAAATGAGGGAATGGCTAAGAACGCTTATGATGAGAAGTCTAGCTTAACGCAGGTTCGTGTTATAGATGAGGAGGAGAATGAGACAGACGAAATATGCCATCAAAACAACAAATCAATCAGGCACGGTGACCTAAAACCTGAAAACATTTTGCGATTCCACAACGAAGGCGAAGGCATGGGTACGCTCAAATTAGCGGATATGGGTCTCGCTAAACAGCACATTGTTAAAACACAGGACAGAACTCACCTCACAAGTACCAGATATGGCACCGTTCTCTACGAAGCACCAGAAGCTGTGACAGCGCTAAAGGGAGGAAGATCGCGTCTCTACGATATCTGGTCTATGGGGTGTATCACGCTTGAATTTATAATATGGCTGTTGTATGGCAACGACCAGCTCAAAAGTTTCTACAGCCAGGTGAAAGGGGACGCTCGCCATTTTTCACAGTACTTTGAGGTGTCTGATAGCGGTGATTCTTATCGACCTGAAGTCCACAGAACCGTTCGCGAATGGATCCGACATATCCAAGAGAATGACCCTGAATGTAAACAACAATCCGCCATAGCAGAACTTCTGCTCATAGTTGTTGAAAAGTTGCTTGTCGTTCCTTTACCACCTGACCGCCAAAGCTCACTTACCAGCGGTCAGCGTTCTCTTGCAATGCCGGGGATTGGAGAAAACCGCACCCATTATCGAGCTACAGCTGCCGAATTTCGCACCGCTCTTGACAGGATTATCTCGAGAATGGAGACTCCAGGGTACCTGTCTACGGGTAAAGCCAGGTCGAAGATTCTTTTACCGTCTCCCAATTCCAACATGCTTCATCCGGTAACGGCTTTTCGGGTCGGTGCTCCTGTAAGTCCTCGACTCAGATCTCCACAGCACGATCATTCTATTAATGGGGCACTCGGGGGGCCGGTAAGGACCGGAGACTATGCGCTTCCCCCGATGAAAGATTGGGAATTTGTAGTCGATAATGCATTCGCTGCACTTTTGGTGCAAAATGAGGGACACCGATCACTACTTTCAAGCCCTACGAAGCGCTCTGCTTTGTGTTCCATCTGCTCAAGGCTAGACTTCTGGAGAGGAGGTTTCAGGTACGAGACTAAGTATTCGGCTTTGGAACGCCAGAGTAAGGATTGCGAGTTCTGTAAGATACTACACGATGTCACATACACCAAGCAAGGTCACAAAGTAGATGATGTGGTATTTGAACGGAAGCAGTCGAATATTACAATGACGGGCGCACCATTCCCGGTGCTTTCGATCTACAAAACCTTCTGTGAGTAAGCTCTTCAATATGCTAATAGATTGGGTAATAAATTTATTCATGAATGTAGAGTTTGAAAATTAGGCCCAGCAGTCAATGAACTAACAAATCTTAGCTTCGAGCCCGCCAACGGAAATTCAAACCGGACATCCTAACCTTACGCAATCCAGTGACGAACTTTTGTTCCATATCATCAGGTTATGGTTGGCAGACTGCAACAAAGCGGACCTTTCGGATGCGAAACACCGATTTTGTCATCTTGAGAAGCAGCTGCCTTTACCGACCCGGCTGATTGAGATTGGGACCAAGGAGAGACCGGTTTTACGTCTCGTCGAAACTGGCAATGTGAAAAACATTGTTGGAGACTACATCGCATTATCACATCCGTGGGGTGAGACCACTGCTTACAAACTGTTCTGTACAATGCCAGATGACGTAAAGAACTTTAAGACGTCCATACCTTGGGATTGTCTGCCTGCTACATTCAAACATGCAGTAATCTGTACTCGTGAACTCGGCGTTGGCTATCTCTGGATTGATTCAATCTGTATCATCCAAGGCCCAGATGGAGATTTCAACTCTGAAGCTAAATATATGGAGTACGTGTTCAGCGGCGCATATTGCGTACTTGCTGCTAGTCGGGCCATTGATCAACGCACTGGCTTTCTCGGACCACGAGCCCAGCGCGAATACGTAACTTTTCAGCGCCGCGACGAAGAACCGTTTTTTATATGCAAAACCATTGACAACTTTAACAAAGACGTCATCGAAGGCACCCTTAACAAGCGTGGATGGGTTCTACAAGAGCGAGCACTGTCCCGTAGAACAATCTACTTCACTGAAACTCAAACATACTTTGAATGTGGCGATGGGATTCGCTGTGAAACACTTACCAAGATGCACAAGTTTGTAAACACCTTTCTCTAAACAAGTTCGACTATGCGCTAACGTCAAGTACGTAGTAATATGGCAGATTTTCTCGGCGACCCGCAGTTCCCACGCAAAGCAATGCAAGGTCGCGCACACAAGATTACATACTTCCAAGACCTCTACAAATTGTACTCTCGCTTAAACTTCTCATATAATGAGGACCGACCTTTCGCCATAGCTGGCCTAGAAAAGCGATTGCAAAATGCATTCGGGACTAAAGGAGAGTATGGTGTATTTGATGATGGCAACCATAGCAACGGCGGATTGTTTCATCGCAGTCTGCTTTGGAAGCGGGGAGAAAGCGAAGGCGATGTACCATCACTGACACCTATTCAATTCCCACCCGAGCGCAAGATCAATGTCCCTACGTGGTCGTGGATGGCATATGTAGGTGGCATCGATTATGCGGATCCAAATTTCTACACCGCCGATTGGGAGACGGAAGAGATAACTGTTGGACACTTTCCACATTCTACAATATCCCCACCATGGACAGAAGATGCTAAGAGAGATACGTCCTCGTCCCTCGACAGCAGGGTTGGCATCAAAGCAAAAATTCGCGATTATGATGTTAAGGGGAGGTCGAGGGGAGAAGTCAAGACCATTTATGATGATCCCGAACGCCGTACTACAGGGCCAAAAGGGGAACGGGCACAATGTGTTGTGGTAGCAAAAGCAAAAGGAAGGACTGAAGAGCTATCGAGAGCAGATAAGAGACACTATGTCTTGCTAGTAGTGCCTACTGGAGTCGTTGATGAAGCTGGAGTGAAAGAATATAATCGTGTTGGGGTAGGGTTCATGCTCGGCAAGTATATCACTTGGGATCAGGGAGTATCAGCCAAAATATATTGAGGCCTTCATCTTGGTGCGGCGATTGATACGACGCGATCTATTGGATACGTTGACGGTATTTAGTGATCGTTAGAGATCATAGTTCTTTGTGGGTGTTCGTGCTCTCCACAACTAAAAACATAACTACTTATGTTAAATAATCAACAAACCCTGTCACATACGACCATAGGACGCTGAAAACAATGCTTCCCGTTCGCTCAGCAATATTTAAGCAGTGTACCGGCGGACTAGTACTCAGGTGGGTGACCACTGGGGAATCCCCGCTGTTGTATGTGTTTCTTTTTGCTCGAGTCAAGCAACATCACTATTTTTATCGTACTAGATACATTCAGGCTAGATATCTATGACCAAGCTTAGACTCAACATATGCAATCAAGTTTGTGCAGAATCGAATACTCATAAGGTGTAAGCGTCCTTATCTTTTACTAATTGTCTATTAGCCGAAGTTATGCTGCTCTTTTATGTATATATGTATGTGTACGTAGAAAGTTGTCGCCATTAGTGTCATCTAAGACCACATGTCACATGCGCCATATCCAGGCAGAGCACAATAATCTAGGTGCACTGTGGGTGCATTACAGCTAGGTGGCTCATCAGGCGCGACAGACAGAACGTAATTCATTTCCCACAAAAGTAAGTAAAGAGACGATCCGGGATTTGGACGTAAGCGCTACGCTCACGCCGCTGGGGGGAATGAAGTATTGCGCTGTCATAACATGTACCTACATCCAGAAACATACAAGGGCTGATGTCTTCAGTATCCAGTATATAAGTCTCAGTAGATATGATTGGGTGTATAGCTCAGCGGAATGTTTGAACTGTGTAATACGTCAGCTGCAAATATGGCTCAAAGGCCCTCGACCGCAAGTCATGCATTACAGTGAAACACAGGATTTCAAAACGCGGAGTGCGAGGTGCAAAGAATTGTGCACACAAAGAAACAATTCCGTTTTTGAGAATTCATTGGTCTTTGGGATCACTAATGATGCGATTATATACAATAACGAGGGTAATTTCACTGGCCTGACATTCGCCAAATACCTCGAATGTATCACTACCCAAGCGGTTGCATTATCCCTCCCAAGCTTTTGCTCTGGGACATCGGTGCAGATCAATGGCTGGATAGTCGAAAGGTCTAAGTGTGACTATTAGTCCTTTCACCGCTCATGTGACTATCAGGCAACTCAACGCGGATCTAAGTAAGCCTTAGGCATGCACCGAAATGAAACAAAACGTAAGCCTTGAGACAGATTCAGCATCCGCGATGAAGCGATGAAGCAATGACGTCCACAGCTTTCAATAGTGAGACCTCAGTTCATATGACTTGGGTTTATTTGACGCTTGGTATTACATAAAACCTTGGTCCTAATGCCGCTTACTCGCCTGCAATGAAGATCGTAAGCGTGGAGAAGCTGTAGACGCAGCCTTCATTCGATCGTTCGGAAAAAGTTCCTTGCTTGGTGTTCGGCCAAGCATTGCTTGGTTGTCAGCCACGCCTTGCTTGATGACCAGCCACTCCTTGCTTGGCCAGTGAGGCTCTTGCCGAGATGACGTTGGAAGCACCACACCACCAAATTGTAAGAGATGGAGCTAAGCAGTCCCTCATATCCACAAATGGGCGAGATCCACATACTCAATTAGTAGAAACTCTCTCGGGGACCGACAGTGTAAACGGGAGGCCTCAATGTGTGTGGGTACATGGTTTGTTGTACTTTGCCTAACTATCTTTTAGGAAATAGATTGGCATGGTAAGGCGAGCATATGGGAAGATACAGCTACAAGAAAGTGTATAAAAGCTGTCTGATTTCCCTCCATTTCACATCATCAACCACTTCTCTCTACCTCTCTGACTACACATCCAAACAACTTCTTACAACAATTTTATCATTCAAAATGAAGAACGTCATTGCTATCCTTACTCTTGCGGCCGTTGCCTCCGCTGGAACTTTGGCTCCCTTGGCCGTATGCAATGCTAAGAGGGGCGAGTCTTGCCCTCAGGCTGGTCAGCGCGCATGTGAGAACAATGGAGGTCACTCAGTACGTTGCTCCTAGATAAGAAGTGTAGCTCTCCAACTAACCTACAACCTTCCAGATGTTGTGCGTCGCTACCTCGGGTGGAAAGTACAACTGGATCTACGCCGATAACTGCCCTGATTCGAACTCTCACTGCGACTGCGCCGATGGCTTGTGCAAGCCCAACTAAGTCCATAATCGCAATGCCATACTCATGTATGTATAACCTTTGCGCCAAGGAGAGCTTCACTGAGAAGTTCCAGTTTCAACCCTAAGTCGGCTTCCGAGGCTTGCTGTTGCCCGTGTAAATAGCTTCGCTGTTGTTTAAGTTCTTTTTGATAAGGAAACAAGCTCGACGAAGGAGTATCTGAGAAGAGGACTGGTCGTTCAATTCGTTTGCTGCCTCAAATTTGTCCATTCCTTTGAAAGGCTCTTGGCCTTACATAGCACCAATCAAATAGAAAATCTGGTTTTCACCAAATTATCTCCCCATATGATTGTGAATCCAAGTGTTCAAATGGAAATTCGCAAAAGAGAGATGGCCCAAAAGTACGGAACTTTCAATCCGCAACTTGGGGTCCATCCCCATTCTTTTCATGCCATCTTATCTCCCATACTACTGCATGCATATCACTGTCAAAGTGCTGGGACCGCCCAAGGTCAATTGACTAGCTGTTCAACCTATTCGTCGCTTCATTCATGTTACCAAGTGTAGTTGTGATGTGCAGAGTAATATGCAATGAGTTGATATACCATGTGATGATCCTGTCTATTACCGGTTAGATATGGGGTACAAGCTATGACCATGGTATTTCTTTATTATAAGCATTGGCTACTAGCGAGTCAAATTCATGTAAGGCATCCATAAGCTGTATATGTAGTCGGCACCTTGCGGACGATCTTTACGTAAATGCGAATCAGACTTTCAAATGCATGTATGTCACACTACGAGCGTAGTCGAAAATTTAATCGTACAGAGGATAAGAGCTGCATGACAAATGATACCTAGGTAGTTTAGCATGTTCTAAAATGCAGTTCAACGGCATTGTGATGCGCATATCTGAGAGATGTATGGCCCAGACGAACTATCAAATGAATTGCTTCTCGTGATATGTCAAAAATGAAAAGACCGTTCTTTCAAGTTTAAATCTCTAGCCTGCTTGATAAAGTGGCAATGACATCGTAATTGGGGTAGTTGGGGCTTCCGGAAAGCCAATTCGGTGAAATACCTAGGTGGTCCCGGCTTGTCGCCCCAACCGGCTGGTCGCCTCGATAGTTCTTATGATGCCGCTTACTACTCCGTAAGGCTCCGCGTGAGCAGGCAAAAAGGCAGGAGATTTTATTCATTTGGGCAATAAGGCTAAGAGATCTGCAGACGAGATGAGCCAATCAGGTTCCTGACTTCGTTTAGCAGATGAGTGAGATTCCTGGGGTGCCTGCAGAAGGCGCAGCCTTTCCGAGCAATCGTCAACGTCAGAACATGTTGGTTGCTATTCGCAATACCTGATAGCCATTCAATTCTCGCTGAAACTATCATTTATGTATCTCGTGTATGCTCAGCATCAAATTGACATCCTAATGCCTTCCATGATGATCGTGAAGGGAGACATGTTCCACGATTTTCGTTGGGCGGGAGGCACGGCACGGCACGATCCGAAGCGGGGCTATCATACTTTTCCAAGCTGACACGCACTGCCGCGGTCACCACAATTGGTGTGTAAGATTGATTGCAAAATGCTCCAGACTGATCTATGATGTTTCAACCTCACACTCACATGTAAGCCCATG
The DNA here is from genome assembly GCA_000498155.1 of Shiraia sp. slf14. Classification (NCBI taxonomy): domain Eukaryota; kingdom Fungi; phylum Ascomycota; class Dothideomycetes; order Pleosporales; family Shiraiaceae; genus Shiraia; species Shiraia sp. slf14. Next base: position 720,303 of record AXZN01000008.1, read on the forward strand.
ACCCTCACAGCCTTGATTCGAGGATGCTTGATCATGGGTTCCAGGCTTAATCGTAGGCGTTTGTTCAAAGAGCACTCCTCCAACAAGCATTCGCTTCTTCTATGATATGCTGGCAACAACTAGCTGCTTGATGCATGACTTGGCTGACTCAGCGGTGAGTACGTTTTCATTGTATGAGTAAGGTGCATAGAGCCTCAAAATGCTTAGCAGCGTTGGCGTAGCGAATGAAGAAGGGGAGTTGAAGATCGTCTCGCATAACGCCGACGTCCCGCTAAACATAATTTTGTTTATTCTAGTGGGTCATCCTGCATAATGTTTCGAATGGCGATGTCATTGGGGGCCAAAATATTATGGCCTACCAGAGAGGATAGCAGACGGCCGATCATTACACCAATACCAACGCAAACTTTAAAAAGTTCTACTGGCATTCGTTCATGGATAAGAAGCTATCGAAGTAGAGACAAATAGCAGCCACTAATATGCAAGCCAAGATAACCACGACATACGTCTGCCTTTTCAACCATATCAAGCTGACCGCTTCAATAATCCCGATCGCGATCCTAATCACTTTCATTAGAGTTTCTTTTGCTGACCACAGCCTTCGGCCTCCAGCAAGTTAAAGCAAGGCTATGATAGATTGTTGCAGCTGAGAATGCGCATCAAAATCATAGGCACTCTACCAGTGTCTGAGTCTCTCGCTGCGAACTTGGTATCATTTAGACCGGCTGCAATTCCACCAATGAGACAACCAATGGGAATTAAGCATACTTTTCTTTACTGTTGCAAGCAAGCTAATTTCCCAGAGACACATATTTTCAACACGAACAGTTCTTTCTACATGTCAATACTGCATTTCAGCCCACCTCAACAGACGACAATCAATACCAATTCCCCAATACTGCATTTTTGTGTCTTCAACTGTTTCCCTTCCTGGTCAACTTTTCTTTCATAGGCAATTCTGAAAGCATTTGTGCTATGTATTTGCGGGATTACATTGCCTACCTGTGCAGACATCGATTGTTCCCTTGTGGCAACAGTTACAAAAAAGCCTCGCAGTCATCATAATTGGCTTACTGATAACACCTCTTCTAGACTAGATGCAAACGGACCCGGCTTTAACGTGTACTGGAAATGGTTTGGATCTTCCCGCCTTGTTAGATTTTGATTGAATAATGCAAAAGTCGTTCAACTTGTTGTAAATTGTCAATGCAAAAATAAAAAGTCCGTCATACCCACCAAATCCGAGGACCATCGTTGATGGCTCATTGCAACCCCCATCGCAATAGGCTTGGACCGCTTGTGAGGCTTGTTGCAGTTCAGATATGGGGGCAACCAAGGCTTTTGCTCAGTTTCCTGTTATGAACATCATTCATTCAGTCGTGAACATACTGCAGAGCGTCCATACTCTATACTTTATGTTAAAAATAGCTGATAGTGTGAGCTATATTCAAGTGAGACCACTACAAGCCTCGCCTCATGATTTGTACCTTTTTAGCACAAAGTATAGGTATCTTCATGCTAGAGAAATGACGTTCGTCAAACCAGCTCATTAAGTCTAAAAACAAGATATATCTTCACAAAATGCCCAAACATGACTTTCAGCGTTGCTGCCGAATAGAGGCAGCGTATACAAGCTTCCTATGCCGTGGGGTGACATCGAGCTGCATCCGTAGGTCTGAGGTGGTAATGATATATCAATTGATGCTGACCACATTGGACACACAAGCTATCAATAACAACCACGAAGCACCTTGTCTGGAACCGGTGGAACCCGAATGGAATTTCGAAAACTGCGCGGAGGGCATAATTAATCAAACAGAAATACGGACCTGCTTCAAGATGGAAATATGATGATATGATTGCAAAATGAAGTCTACACGGCTTTTGAAATTTTGAGCGTTCATATGCATCGTTTGTCGTCCCCTGGCACCCTCCCACACGATGAAAAGAAAACACACTGCAATCAAAATCGCTGAGTTAAACTGTTCAAATAATACGTTTTCCCACATTAAGGCGTTTTTTTTCTTTGAGATAAGCTTGTATGTTCAAATCATCAAGCTACCTGAAAGTAAAGCAAGCATTAAAGATAATGCATTGTGATGTACCAAAATCTAAATTGAAGTGGACAAAGGAAATCTTTGAATATAACCTTCAGAAAGGCAACCTCAGCCAAGGGCGAACTACTAAGATTGTGAGTCTCGAGATGACAACTGATGTTAACCGAAAAAGCTGATTGAACAACCAAATGAGCCGGTGATAAGCAGCTTGTAACTCTAAAATGCACTCTGAAAAATTCAAAATGCTTATATGAGATCTGCACAGTTTTAAGGGAATGTATGTTTTGAGTCACAATGGACGGGAAATTAGGGTCAGGAGGTCTTATAGAGGGCTGCATTGATAGAACTACCAGAGGCAAAGTGAAGGCATTGTGCTGACAACCTTTACATTGTTATGTCAAGAAGGCAAGTCGATCGAAAGTCCTACTGACGGCTTCCGAGAGTGATTATGTGGAGAAGGCAAGTTGGTTACAAGCCGTCCTACTTTACTATGGATCTTCAGTATACCCTTTAGCAGAAGCCTCTGCAAGTTTTTTTGCTTCCTTTGCAAGCTTTTTTGCTTCCTTTGCAAGTCTTTTCTCCTCCTTTGCAAGCTGAAGTGTTTCCTCATCCTCACTTGCAGTCGTGGCAGAGCTCTTGACATGATACCGGCCCAATTTCTTTCCTGCTGCATTGTAACAATCGAACGTGATATGCTCCTCCGGGTCCATGTTGCTGGTATGAGGTCCGTTGCTGTCAGATCAGTTAGCTCTTCTGTACATACATTGAATGATGAGAGGGCCACTAACACAACAATGGCTTTAACGGTCTCAGCTGGGATCTTTGGGCTTGCCCTCACTTCACGCTCGAAGCGAGCTCTTTTCTTGGGCGATCTCTGATACGCACTAAGGGGCTTGAACTCGATCACTATCGGCATGGTAATGGCGGATGGCTGTAAAATTTCTAGAACTATGGAATCACTATTGAGACATCGCTGCGAGATATAGTACTCTGCCAATAGAGTGAATGGTCTATCTTCGTGCTCCCTAACGTGGTACAGTATATTCGTTCGCCAAAGTGCTGAAGCCAAAGCCAATCAAAGCAAAAGTTGTAGCCACACGTGCAAGAGCATGATCAAAATAATGCGATCCTTGTTGATTGAAGATTTTCTGATTTGCTCCCAATTAACTCATACATAATCTCGCCTAGGTACTCGTAGCCGCCTGGAACGAAGGAACTCGTTTTGCTAATTGGGAGCACTTGTATATAATTACGCTGTAGAGTAAGAGAGATGATGACACTCAAGGACACTCATAGCTGGGCACTCATAACTCTGTATGCTCTTGTAGGATTTGGCTTGCCACATTTTCAATAATCATTCATTACTTTTCATCCAAGTAATCGCATCCTCATGTTAATTCATTTCAATTACTAGGGTAGCTCTCTAATTTCTTTGGCGTTCTACTCGTTCAAAGCAAGCTCTTTCGTACCTAGTATTCACTCATTCTTTCGTTCTGCTACCTGTGGAGGCTGTGATACAAGCTATCAAAAGTTCACCGATCACGTCCTACCATTCTGTGACACAGCTATTATCGGGACTGCTGCCTTGCGTTTGGTGAAGTTCCTTTCCTACCTAACATTCACAACTCCCGACTTTGAGCCGAGCCGGGCGGGTGCACAGACCATTTTCAGAGCATTACGAGAGGCACACTGATGGTTCCTCTCCCTTCAAAACACCAACCAAACACCCCAAAAGGAAAAAGCAGAGCTGCTCAAACCTGTGTGCATGTCTCCTCCTATTGGCGCCAATAAGTTGACTTGCACACCACTCTTACGTTTCACACTGTGTGTGCTGGGTTACTATGGCTTCCCCTTCCACGCCAACCTCTGAGCTTCCCATAAATTCCAAGGCACGGCGATTCGTAGCGACAAGTGCACCATGCGAGTGGGCTGAAAAGTATCGTCCTGGAGGCTTCCACCCCATAAATCTTGGAGACACGTTTTATGACGGAAAGTATAAGGTCATTCGCAAACTCGGAGAGGGCTCGACCTCAACTGTGTGGCTGGCCGTTAGCATTAGGTATGGTCATCCTTGTTTTTGATTGCTATTCCCCTTCAATCTTCACACGATCTCCATTTCAACACTGATTGATAAGAACAGCCTACCAAAGTATGTAGCTCTCAAGGTCATGACTGCCAAAGCCTCGACCAATGTTACAGAGATGGGGTTTCTCACTTATCTCTCACAATTCTCACTCGAAGACACTGGCGCCCAACGTATCACTAGAATGCTGGATAACTTTCGGCATCAAGGCCCTAACGGTGAACACAAGTGCTTAGTGTATGAACTCATGGGCACAACTGCCACTTCACTGGTTGAAGAATTACCAGAGAACAAACCAGCGATGTACGGAATACCGCAAAGATATCCCAAATGGATGGCTAAAAGAATTCTTCGCCATACCCTGCTCGGCCTTGCCTTCCTGCACAAAAATGGTGTCGTACACGGTGATGTTCAACCTGGCAATATACTCTTCTCCGTAGATAACATCGATATGGTTCCAGAAGATGAACTGAAGCAGGATGAGGCTAGCACGGCGATCCCAATTGAGAGGATTGATGGATTGAGCGACAAATGGGCGCCAACGAACCTGTACCTGCAGCAGCCATTGCATGATCGCGTGCAGCTGGGACCGGAACTTGATGTGAAGTTATCAGACTTAGGTTCAGGTCTGTTACCCTCCCTCAATAGAAACATGGGATTTGCTCACTTCTAATACTTCCGTAGCTTTCTGGCTCTCCAAACCGCCAAGTAAACCAGCAACACCTCGTGCTCTCCGCGCTCCAGAGCTCATTCTCCAGCAACCTTTTGACTCTGGCATTGATATATGGAGCTTCGGATGCTTAATCTTCGAGTTCATCACAGGTGAAACGCTGTTCACGGCCGGCCTCTATGGTCGTAGCCAAGAAGCGCAAGATGATTCCGACGATGACCATCTTTGCCAGCTGAACGATATCATCCAGCCACTGCCTGACTCCATGATGGCTCAGTGGGAGCGTAGTAGCAAGTGGTTTGGACCCAACGGAGAAGCCCTACAACCATACGGTGATGGCGAGCCTTACAGAAATGATTCCCTAGAAGTACTTTTTGAAAAGAACAAGCCAGCTGACATTGACATTGACGAGTCAGCGGTCTTGTGTGCGTTGATCCGGCAAATTCTGAACTACGATCCAGCAAAGCGCCCTTCAGCGATGAAACTTATCGAACACCCCTGGTTCTCAGATAATTGAGCAGTTTCCCGATGGGCCAATACCAAGTTTATGAAAGACTGGTGTATTTTGTGAGCCTTCCCAAGGTCTTGATGATTAGTATGCGATCTAAAACTTGTTATCAATGCGTTTTGTGGGTCTCACTAGTTAGGCATCCATGAGGACTAGTGGTTTACCTCACGATATCAATAAACAATTTCTTTGATCACACCTCTTCTTAACCATGATCTGAAATCTCTCAAACGATGAATGTCGAGCGTTGCGTTGAACTGCACAATAAAATACTACGTCATGGGTGGACCCACTCAGGCCGTGACCCTGCCCAATTCGAGACAGCTGCCATCCCGTGGTATAGCTGTTCTTACGAGAACGAACTCCGAAATTTCTCCGACCTAGTGCCTGAACTCCGTCAATTTCTCGAGAGAGCTCGAATGATAACGGATGTCGAATGTTATAATTTTTTCTTTTGGGTTAGTGGCCCAGCCAATCTGGGATACATGTTCGAGTTTGAAGAAATGTGGGAGTGTGCGCTAGATGAAGACAATGAGAAGGAGCCTTCACTTGGATACGAGAAGAAGAGATACATACTCCTCTACCCGTCAAATCAACTTGCAAGCCACCAGGTAAGATTGGTGTAAGTTCCAAGCGGGTAACGCCGGAAACTTTGTACATGAATTTTATTGACATATCCGATATAGGTACGATCAAAAACGCCATCTCTGCGTACTATGCCCTGGCCTAGACGACATAGACTATTGTTTTCTCAAAAGCACAAAATGGTACCCACTAGAAAATTTTCTAGAATACTGGCTCAACACAATCCAAATAGGAAAGATTGTAGCAGTTCCAGACCGCCGTATAGAGAGTCCCTTTGAAGACCGTTGCGGTATCAACCCCTGGCGCCACATGCGATTTCACGATCATATGCTGAACGAAACGCTTGATGCATTCGAAAAGCTCGTTCAAGCTATCGAAGTTCGTCTACCTCAAGCTGACTCTTTGACCGACGACTCAATCGAATATGGCCTCGTCGACGCAGATGTCCTCCAGCTCCACGACATAGCTCCAGGACTTGCGCGAGAGTTTTTGGCATGCGCGCGAGTTCCACGCTTCAGATACATTGCGCCTGGGCTGGAAGTTATAGAGACGTCTACCTTTAACAAACAACCTTTCGTACCGAACCCTGAGAAAGATTGCATGAAAGGCGATGTACCAGCGATGCTTCTATTCCACTCTGAATTCAACTACGACAATTCAAAGGTCCTAGAGGATCGCTATGCTTACAGCCCTTTCCCTTATCGCGACATCAGCGCGTTTCCTGCTGGTCTTTATTTAAACCCGACGGGCCACTCCAGATGTGACGATGCTTTTACATTCTTCCTCCCCTTTAAGGTTGGGGAGAGTGAGTATTTGTATACAATTGATGGTATGGGCTTCGTGCAGCTGCTCAAAAATGTCTTTTGTTGACTTTTTCTAGGCTATCATCCTTTCGAAGTCAATCCTAACAAACCCTTTACTGCGCTTTTGGAAAACTGGCTAGAAATGGTGGAAACTGGACATTGGAAAATTGACGAGAATGGTGTTGCTGGCGGAATGGAAGTATGGAGTGAAGCTGATAAAGAGGAGTATCGGGAGAAGTATGTCATTAAGCGTGATCTCAGCTGAAATTATTTAAAACTTGAGATTATAACCTGAAAATCCGTAGTCTTTGTACAGATGACTCGCTTGAGTGATGTTAAGCTACTAGCAGAGCATTCAGACCCCCCTTCACCAAGCATAAGAGTCGACTGTGAGTGCAGTAAGAGCCCTCTCGCTTTCTAACAGACCCTCAACCTCAGGTCCCGCAAGTCCCAACACGAAATCATACCACCAATAGTCCTTACGGATATATCGAAGAGCAGTTGTGAACTCCCAATAATCAGGATACCACCCTGCAGACTCCCAATCGATGAATCCAGATACGCGGCCGTTGTGGACCATGATGTTGTGGGCCTTGAAGTCACCATGTGTGAAAACGATCGGGTGGCGGACTGAGTGCAACTTCTCTATACAGGAGATCTTTTCCTCATGCCATTCTCGTGATGGGCTACGGCTTGGTGAAACTACGCTGACCAGATAATCATTGAACTCCTTTTCAGACTCGCATGGTTTGACGGAGTGAAGCGGGATACGAATGCTTCTGATGTTAATCCCTGTGACTGAGCAAATACGCTCCCCTCCCCAAGGGTGTGGCCAGCTTCGCATGGTGTTTAGCATAGTCTGCATCTCGCTAGATACGGTTCGCAGCTGTTCTTCGTTCATGTCAGGATACGCATCTGCGAGTTCTTTACCAGGTAATCGTGTCATGAGAATGGATACGGAGTAAGGCCTATTGAAATGGTCTCCGTACGAAATGACCAACGGGACTGGAAAGCCAGCGGAACGTGCAACTATCATGGCTGATACCTCCTCAAGTCGCGTGCCATCTGAACGTTTCATAACTAAACCGAATGGAAGCTCGATTACTTGATTGCTGAAGTCGATTCCGACCCATTTACAATAACGTATAGAGAAGGCGAATAGGTAATTATGGAGATGGCCAACGATGCGGCGGACGGTTGCATTAGCGAGTGAAGGGGCGGGCGGAATTGTGGATGCGAGAGGCACTGAGCCCAGAGTACGGTGAGGCCATGTAAAGGTCGGCAATAAGATGCTGGGAACGAAGCTCCAGACCATTTTCGAATCTATATTCAAGTATGTTATGGTATAGTGATGGTGGCAGAATTAGGGTTAGTAGGACATGCAGCGCTAAACCACTTCTGGTGATTACCATCTCCCCACGTGCCGTCCACCTTATCTCTTAGCTCACGTGCCGTCTTCATATTATCGACAGCAGTCTGCAGTTGCTTGGCCCATAAGAGTTCGTATTGTTGAGCGCTATGCAAGGGGCTTGGCCCGCTGTAAGCACATCTTTTGTATACGAGTTGTAACTGTGGTGGTTATCTAATCAGATTTCGGATATAATGATTAGTACAGCAGACGGATCGGGAATACGGAGATGATGGCTATGTCCGAACTCGTACATACAACTCCGTCGCCACTGACCCCGTGGGCACAGAAGCCCTGGTCTTATTCCGGTGGGATTGCAAAATTTCTTCTGATGATACGATGCGAAAGACATGCTATTGGAGTAAACAGCGGGAAGACGATTGATCGCTACGATATGCGCCCTGGCGACAAGCAGCGACTTGTTATGCAACAATGCAACATCGGAATGGGCGTAGGATGGGGCGCCTGACGCAGGTGGCTTCTTCAAGCTGACAAAGCAGCAATTGTGGATGAGTCAAGTAATCCTTTGCACAGGAGAGGCATAGCTGCAGCTGGAGATCAAGAGTGCTGTCTTTGTATCCTGGAGCTTTGAACGACGGCGAGGCAGAGGCATTTGTCTGTTCCTGCTGTGCTCTGCTTTCAAAGTGCTATGTCGTCATAGCAGAGGAAAAGTATCCGATAAGCTTTCTGGGCAGGGACTTAGGCGCGGAACTGGCTCGTACAACCGCGCTGCACAAAGAACACGGCGGGGCCAATCCCAACGAATGCATACTTTTTCCCTTGGTACATATACACGCTTGATCGAGCTGGTTCTTTGACTCATCTAGCCTGGCACCGTGTTGTTCAGTCGAGCGTGCGCCCTTTTGCTGCCTATTCCTGAACCTGACTGTGAGCATCGGTGGCTAATCTTCGCCTGTCGCCGACAAATCGACCGGGGTTATCTGCGGCCCCAAAAGAACTGCGACGCCTGAGGTTCCATCTTCTCTGCAGTTCCCCGGCTCTCCTCTGCCAACCGAACTTACTTTTGGATTTGAGAGATATCCAGGCACCATGTCTGAGGACTCCCCGCATACCGATGGTTCCCCGGGCGCGGTTCAGCCAGTGCAGAGCAGTCTTAGTGGTCCATCCTCCGCTGGTGCTCCGACGCCAAATCCCCGGTCCTGCGTAACCTGCCGTAGACGAAAGGTCAAATGTGATAAGAAGAATCCGTGCTCAAATTGCGTACGCGCCAAAATCGAATGTGTCTTTCCTGGGCCTGGTCGCGCCCCACGGAAGAGCAGAAAGCCCCCTGATGCTGAATTGCTCGAGCGCCTGAGGCGCTTGGAGGGTGTTGTATCCAATCTTAATGCGCAGGTCGAGGAACATGAGCACGAGGCTGCAGAACGAGAACGTCAAAATAGTACAAATGAGCCACCGTGCCCTTCGAGAACAGGGAGCATCGATCCTGGCCCAACGAACCGAACAAGCGTGGCCATTGACGACAGTGTTGAGGGCTTAGAGAATCGCTTTGGTAGATTAGTAGTGGAGAAGGGTAGAAGTCGATACATCAACAATAGTTTCTGGGCTAGCTTAAATAATGAGGTACTTTCGCACGCCCTACTTCCCTATATCTGGTCAGTTGTTAATCCTCGTACAGGTTGAAGATCTCAAAGCAATTCTCGACGAGCCACCAGACAATGATGATGACGCCCATTCGCCCGAAGCCTCCAATCACTCTTCCCAGCATTCAGGCTTTTTATTCGGCTACAGCTCGACAAATGTGGATATGCGCGCACTACATCCTGGGGAGCATCAAGCACGCCAATACTGGGAGATATACAAAGAGAATGTAGACCCACTAGTCAAGGTGTTGCACATTCCAACTTTCGAGCCTGTCTACATCGACGCCATCGCACATCCTGAAAAGGTCAGCAAACCGCTGGAGGTTTTACTGTTCGCCATTTATTACGGCGCGGTCACGAGTTCTACGCCTGAGGACTGTATGCAAACTTGGGGTGAAGATCGACAAGCTCTCCTTGAACGATACCGATTTGGGTTGGAACAAGGCCTTGCGCGAGCAAACTTCCTCTTCTGTGATGAGATCATCATCCTCCAAGCTTTTGTTGTATTTCTGATTCTGCTGCGGCGAAACGATGCAGCACGAATGATTTGGACCTTGACTGGACTGGTCGTACGAATAGCGCAGACTTTGGGTGTGCATAGAGATGGCAGTCACTTCAGACTTCCTCCCTTCGAAATTGAGATGCGCAGGCGACTTTGGTGGCAAGTTTGCATATTAGATGCAAGGTCGTCTGAGGATCATGGATGTGATCCTACGATTGTCGAAGCACAGTTTGACACGAAAATGGTATGTCATAATGCATGTCGACTCTTGACAACTTTCTAACGCTTCCCCAGCCATTGAATGTTAATGACTCCGACATACACCCGGATATGACCGAGTTTCCCCCGGAACGAAATGGATTTACAGATATGACTTTTTGCTTACTCCGATTCGAAGTGGCCAACATCTTTCGACGCATCCTTTATGTTCCACCTGGCCCCAATCCCTGCACTCAATTCTTCGCAAACCTCACCATTGGAGATAAAGAAAAATGGATTACCGAATGCCATCAGCGTATGGAAGAGAAATATCTCAAAAATTGCGACATGTCCATACCAATTTGTTGGGTCACTGCGACCGTTTCCAGACTTATCATGAGCAAGATGTGGCTGGTAGTGTATCATCCATATCAACGAAAAGACGGCGGTAAGTTATTCAAACATGGTAAAGTTTCTGAAGGATCATTTTTGCTGACTTTTGCAGGCGCTACGCTTCCACAAGAAACAAAGGATAAACTCTTTATCACGTCACTTGAAAACCTAGAATACTCCATCCTTCTCGAAACCGAAGCGCGGACTATGAAATGGGGCTGGCTGTTCAAGACCTACGTGCAATGGCACGCAATTGCATTCCTTCTCTCTGAGCTCTGTGTCCGCACAAAAGGCGAGGCTGTCGAGCGTGCATGGCGAGCACTTGAGGCCACTGCTGGCCGCTGGTGGTTCCCCTTGAATACTTGCGTTTCAAACAAGAATCAGCCAAGTTGTCTGTGGAAGCCTTTGAGGAAGTTGCTGGCCAAGGCTAAAGCAGCGAGAGAGAGGGAACTGGCCCTTGAGCGAGCGAGCGCTGCGATACGCAATGGTCAGCAAATGTTCCCAGGATTTCCCCAAGGGCTCGAAGAAATGAGTCTCCCACCTCTATCAGTTAATCAGCCTAGCCCAGAGAGCCTCGATAAGCTGTTGCGCCCTGCTGGCCCAAGGTTAGGGGAAATACGTCCGTCGTCATCTCAGTCCAGCTGGCCGAGTAGCCCGTCTCTGCCAAACGGACAACGCCCTCTACCTAACACAATTTCTCAAACCAACGGATTCAATGGCGCACAAACCCCGGTGGGCAACAGGTCAGTGAACGGAACTCAGAGTATTCAAACCAGCAAACCACAGGATTTCTCGGAATTGTTGAATCTCAATTTCGACAGTGTAATACGAGGGGTCATGGACGATATACAACTGGACGGTACACCAATGGATGGGTCTCCTTACAACGCAGATTTCTCCCCTGTAGCAAGTTCAGTTCAGGGTACACAGCTCCCCAATCCTACCAGCAGCCCTTCGAATACTACCAACGGCACTGCCAACGCAATGCAAGGAGCGTATGGCACATTTGGCGATGCTGCATTCTCCAATATGGTCGGCTTTGCAGATACATCGCCCGCAATGGGGCAAAACACGGAATCACCTGTTCTCGATGGTGGAAACATGGACTGGACCATGTGGGATGACATGGTCAACCAGTATGGCATAGAAGGCCAAACAAATCTCAATACGATGAATCCAGCAAGTAATATTGGGCTTGTGAATTGGTTCTAGAAAGAGCTAATTACGATTTCATGTTCTTTGGAGGACATCTACGATTTTGACGATTGGGTATTGTACAACATTTTGGTTTACGATTCCACGACTCCACCTTACTCTACAGGAGGGCTGCTACTTATTGCTTTATTTCATTTATCACCACCTGTTTTCATAATGCTAGGTCCAGTTATACCCAAGAAATAGTTTCTAGCTATATGTATATTATTACTTGTTTCTGACTCCACTATCACACCATCAAAGACCCTGCCAAGCGAAACTACCACCGAAGCGCGACTATCTGCGCGTAACCAAAGATCCAACAGCCCATGACTCAACCGCATCCGCGTAAAGAGCCTCGATTTCTCTCCCGTGCCCTGAGCCGGCGGGGTTATAACTATTACCGGTATAAAGCCGGTTGTAGCGGGTGCGCCCCACCGCGCTTAATTGCATGACTGGGACTGACACTGATAACCTTATCTTCACCGCTTTCTAACGTCAGCACACAGCACAGCAATATATGTGCGTGACACAGAAACACCACATTGGGACAGCATATCAATACTGCACCCTGATGGACAGTTTTGCATGCTATACCACATTGAGAAATTCGTCTCGAGAAATCATTTCAAAATGGTAGAGATCGAAGAGGGTAGGCGAAGATGAGACTAACTGCTTTGCGGACTGGATGCATGACCACGTGTAAGGCAAGGGAAGTTTACTGGGATAGCTTGGTTTGGCATGTCATGGCATTGCAGTCGGGTCAGAAGGTATTTGAATCGAACTTATGCCTCGGACGTCTCTCGCTCTCATGTTGCAATACTTCGAATTTTTATTTTTGGAGACAAGTGTCAATCGCGTAGGTGATTAATGCAAGTTTAGCCTAATTTATCTACCCAAGACACGAGTCGACATCAGCATTTATATCAACTGAAATTAAGACTGAGAACGAGAATTGATCAACACCACACGATATGTCGGCCGTGACGCCTACGCCTCAGGATTCAGGACTTCCTGCTCCACCTGCGCCATCTACACAAGCCCCATCTTCTATACCGCTTAGTTCATCGTCTTCGAAACCGACGATCTTGCATCTTGGAGATGATATCAGATGGAACCACGAATTATACGCGGAGATGCAGAGGAAGTTTAATATCGTTCGCACATATTCAATGGGAAGAGAAGAATTCAAAACAGCATTGAAAGAGAAAAAATGGGGTGATTTTGTAGGCATGTACCGACCATTCTGGAACACAGGCGGAGAAATGGGAAACTGGGATTCAGAAGTAATGTAAGTTCATCCAATCCCACATACTTCACCATCCCAATCACATGACCACCACCTTCCCCCTATCCTTCCCCTCCACTCCCCACGAAAACCCACAACGCCTTCTCAAACCCAACTAACCCACCCCCCAGCACCCTCCTCCCCCCCTCCTGCAAAATCTACGCCTCCGCCGGCGCAGGCTTCGACTGGGTCGACACGCGCGCCCTCGCCGCCCACGGCACAATCTACTGCAACTCAGCCTCCGCGTGCACGGAATCCGTAGCCGACGCCGCCATCGTGCTAATCCTCTCCTGCTACCGCGCAATCCCCTGGTCCTTCCTTGCCGCGCGCTCCTGCGACCCCGTGCAATTCTCCGACGCGAATCAGAACATCGCTGCTGTAACGCACAATCCCAACGGCAGCGTGCTCGGCATTGTAGGACTTGGCCGTATCGGGTTAAGGATCGCGGAGAAGGCGACGCGTGCGTTTGAGATGCGGGTTAAGTATTTCGACCTTGTGCGTATGCCGGAGCGTGAGGTAGAGGTGGGCGCGGAGTGGTGTGGGAGTTTGGATGAGCTTGTTTCAGAGAGTGATTGTGTTTTACTCGCGACGCCGTTTAATGGCGAGACGTTGCTTTCTACGGCGCAGTTTGCGAAGTTTAAGCGGGGGAGTCGGCTTGTGAATATTGCAAGGGGGAAGCTGGTTGATGAGGAGGCGCTGGTGAGGGCGTTGGAGGATGGGACGGTTAGTGCGGCGGGGTTGGATGTGCATGCAGATGAACCGAGGGTGAATGAGAGGTTGGCGGCGAGGAGGAATGTTATGGTGTTGAGTCATACGGCGGGGGCGAGTGTGGAGAGTCATGTGGGGTTTGAGAGGTTGGGGATGGAGAATTTGTTGGGGTGGTTGGAGAAGGGGGTTGAGGGGGTGGTGAGTCCGGTGAATTTGCAGTGGTTGAAGAAGTGAATTTAGAAGTCGAGTTGGATACTTTATGGTGAGTCAGGAGCGGAAAATATGCGCAGAAAAGTGACACAAACTACGGTATAGTTGAATATGGGCGACAAGTACATCGACTTAAAATGTGCGAAGACCATTTGTGCACTATAAAAGGAACAAATGGTTGTCATTACTGTACACACTTCTGGCCTAGTGCATGAAAGTCGAAACTACATGCGGACGAACCTGAGAAAGATGGGCCAGCAATGACACACGGTTGAAGCCCTTCGTTCTTCTCGACATATTTCTAGCCTTTCTTTGAGTCTTTACAAATTGGTAGATATTGAGATCATTGCGTGGATCCTTCCGATGGAGTGGCATTCGGATCATTGTCAGGAAGGGCCTCGAGGTACCTTTCTTTGTCAATCTCATTGGGCCATCCATGCTCCTTTAGAGCTCTCTTGACAGTCTATAGAATTGCATATGTCAGTATTTCACAGTTCGTCTGGACTACATTGAAACGCGTACCTGCCCTTGTGGCCAATCGCAATTGGCCATCTCATTATGCCAACCACCAATCTTACCCGTCGGTACGGGGGCTACCTTCAACGAAAGAATAGAAGAGTAAATTTCATTGAAATACTCTTCAATGCCGCGCGGGTGAGACAGTTGTCTCCAGGGCTCTTCGTCTGGTGCTTCATCGTCCACACTAAACATACCCGCTGGCCAAACTAAATCTGCTGAACTATTAGGGAAACTGATTCGTGATCAAAACTATCCCGCCCATACCTTTTTCAGTGTCGATAATCCACCAAGTGGCGACTTGCCCACGCGTCAATGAAATCATGCCAGCCGGCCAGTCTGCATCTGCTGGCATCAATCCAAGACTTGCGAAACCTTCCGCAGCGCGCGACTTTGGCGATGAGCCTTCAGAATACCCATCGCCACGGAGGTACGAAATTGGTGTTGTATAAACATAAACCTCGCATTCCTCTACCAATTTCAGATCGATATAAGGCAGGTGACGTAACAAGTCGATGACTTTCTCCGATCGTTTCAAGGAGCGGAGTGAGTCAACATCTAGTTTGTCGTCACCCCATCCTTCCGCTGGCGGCTGTCTGATTACATTAGGGTCGAGGTACGCTGCGCGAACGAGTAAGTCATAATGTCTTTTGATGGAATTGACGACCACATCGCGATTGTAAGGCATGTGAAGTAGAGAGTTGTCGAGCGAAGAGGGGAACATGAGGTACGAGAGGTGACCCACTGACTATCCTGGTCCAGAATCCTTCGTGTATGCTTGGCAATACCAATTGACCTTGAACATGGTATGAGACGTTCAGCATGGCGGAGATGAGAAGAGAATAAATTCATCTTTCGTTGCTTGCTGATGTGTTGCTTTTCTTCACATGGGTTATGCATCCGACGAGAAATATCGTACCATACCTTCTAGGGAAAGTTCGATCTAAACACTGTTTAGTGCTTTTTACTATTCCAAAATTCAGAACTCAATCATCGCATTAGAAGATATATAATTCGAAGAATTGAATTGTTGGCTCATGGGCTTCATAGCTCCTTGAAACGTGTACATACTACTAATAGCTCCACATACAACCGGACCCACCATGACCAGACATTAAAGGTAGGCCAGCAGAATTGAAAACTGCAACGGACATTACCGATTAGACTAAAGACTCGCTTATTACACCATTAAACTAAGAAGCGTATGGCGGCAAAGCTGGCTCTGTAATTCGCCTGTCAGGGTACGTCAACAGCAAAACTCCAGCCGTTGGAATCAAACCAAGCGTAGAGAGCACATCATCCAAATCCAATCCAGGCGCCGCATACGAATTACAAACACTCGCTAAATCGATTCTGTTGGTGTTACCCGGGCCCGAATTCTGGAGACCGTCCGCAATCAATGCGTAGACCAAAGGATTGAAAAGTACACCAGCATGACCGTAGAACGTGCCGGCTAGTTTTCCAGAGCAAACAGTTTGGACTTCGTTGTTTGACACGCCAACGCCACGTGCATCGCTCAAATATGCACTCGCCTTGGTACCTTGCTGAGGCTCCACAATTTCATCGAAGAAACCGGAATAAAAGGTTGTTGTCGGGACGTATGCTGAGTCTCCACCATCGCTTCGCAGCGCTTTGATATACTTTGATGTAGCTTCTTGCTGAACAACAGATGGTGGGCAGGGATCCAAGCCAAATTCGCTATTGGGAGACAAGCAGAGCAAATTCGCGAGAACAGTGCCCTTGAAGTCGGGACTGACTGGGAAAAAGTCACCAACGACCTTGCGGGTAGATGGCCAGTACTTCAGGACCCATTGCGTGGCTAGGCCTCCTTGGCTCCAAGAAACAATAGCCAGGTCCTGCCGGCTTGTGATTGAGGCGATGTAGTTGATTGCGTACGCGACATATTCGTCGTTGTTCTGTGCTTGTGCTAGCATGGCATTGGGAACATTGAGCCATACTGGGTCAGCAAAGCTCTGGCCTGTAAGCAACTTCCTGATGTTGTTGGCGAATGTCGAGCCACCATATGCGCCAGTTCCAGGAATCATCAGGACGGGACGTTTGGCGCCATATGTGAAGCCGGACGGAATGTAGATAGCCTTTCGCAAGTCGGTTTCCGAAAAGGTATATGGGGCGTCGCCATCCTCCTTCTTGGGGTAAATGGTTGTCTTTGGCGCAGGATTATTGTTATTGTCGCTGTTTTCGCCGACTGGCAGTCCACCCGTCAGAGCATTCTTCAATGTATCATCGAGAGGTCCGAGGCCAACTGCAACCTGCGTTGCCATTCCAGAATACAGATCAGTCCTTCCTGTGGGAGATGCCCAGACTTGTGATGCTCTATTCATCGCATCTGCGATGTCACTTGGCCTCGAAACTGGTGCCATATTGGCCAAAGCAGACGCAACGACATTGGGACTACCTCCACTGATAGCCTTATTGACATCGCTAACGACACCTGCCACCAGGCCAGAAAAAAGTTGTCTCTCTTTCAGAGTGACTGTGTCGATTGGTGTGATGGGAGCTGGCGCAGCCAGACTGGATGAGACAAGACTCAGGAGAGCCAACGAGGGAACGGAGCGACGCATGATGAAGTGCACACTAGATGACGATTGTGTAATACCTAGGCAAAAGGTGTTGTCGTATCGACCTCAATAACGACGGTCATCCGTACCTTATAGCTAAGACTCCAGCTAATTGCTTAGGATACGGGCCGGTTCAGAAGTCGTGGCAAAACTCAACGCCTCCAAGTTCTCATCACTTCAGACTTGGCAAAAAAGGAGAGAACGGATCATGAAAATGTGCTTTTTCGTGATGACAAGGGCTTGTAATTGCCGGACTTACGTAGATCATACCAGGTTCTGAAGAGCGGCAACCGCGCCGTCCATGTTCCTTGGACATATGGCGTTAGCATATTTCCCTAAGAGGTGGCCCTGACAGGCGGAAATTTGAACCCCCGGAATGAGCCGCATATGAAGTCCCTTTAGCGTACTTTTAAGTAGGAATTCCAAAAACCTTAAATCTGTATCGCCCCGCATAAATCATTTTAGCCCATAGTTTGAACGCATCATCACATTGCAAATGTCACTTTTGAATCGAATCATCACACCAACATTCGCTAAGCACATGATTTTCACGCCTAATCTGAGCGTAGACATTTTGAATCTAAGGATACTCATTAATGCTAGAGAAGAAAACTAAGAGCTACAAACGTCCAACAAAAAGACCACGCCTAGCCATTCACATGCTACATCCAGTCCAGACTAAACAAATGCTCCACGTAGTACAATACGAACGAAGTATGCTCCGCGTGGCATGAAAGGTGCCTGCGTGGAAGCCTTCATCACTGGACCACGCGAGCCTTTCGGTTCTCGGCCATTCCCCCGCGTTCATGTGATGCCGATCGCCCCAGATTCCCCAGAATATGTCGACTTAGAGTCTCATCGAACCATTCCATAAACAGTGTCATCCATTAAGCTCTACACTGTTGCTCGTGAAAGGGTTTGCCAACGCTTAATCAACAGAGCACTGACGAACGCAATCTACATGTTAGAGATTTTGATTACCTGTTTCTCAGCCGATATGGATGGTTTCGGTCATTTGCGCTGTTGGTGTTTTGCGACGAATTTTGAGTATTTGGACCCCGCCGACCCGATTGCCTGGCTGTAGCGTTTTCTGATTCTTGGGTAGGTGGAATGACTGGCTCCATGTGATCGGAGCGATTGCTCGAACGGCGCAAGCGTGAAGTCGTCCCGGCGTTCCCGTCAGTGTTGGACTGTGGGGTAGTGACTCCATGGTTTCGTCGTTGGTTTGATCTGCTGCGCAACTGAGTAACTTGAAAAGTATGTACAGGCGGAAGTCTGCTTTGTTCTGTATATGCAGCGCGAATATTGCCAGCCGGGCCAGATGATACTTGGCGATTGCGGGACTGGGAAAGGGACAAATTTCTCTGCTGATGTTGTGGATTCGAGAGATTAGATGCGGATTGGTGACCTCGAATAACCGTCGATGCTAAAGTGGAAGTGGTACGAGGTATCCCTGTTGTGACATTAGGTTGGTAGTCAATCCGCGAAGCAGCCTGCGAGAATGACAAGTGTTGCGACGACGGCATCATACGCCGTTGCCGCTCCTCTCTCATACTATTCTCCGCACGAAAATACTGATTCTCAACGGCCGTAAGCCTTCCTGGAAGGTTCGGCGCAATGTATTGGCCTGGTTGAGCATGTACGAGGCGGGGATCAATGCGCATTTCGATTGGCGTAGTTGATCGGCCGCGAGGTGGGCCCATGATTGAGTTACCTATGCCTCAATACTTAATCAGCTTTTCCTGCGAGGAGTTCACGAACATACACATACCTCTGAGTTCTCTTTCATTGGTTTGGCGTGGCCTGTCGTTTCTTCCGGTTTGAGAATCGCGCCATGCATCACTTCCAACTGCGGTCCTACCTTCCAATTCGTATGGACCCTTCAACTGCTGTCGACGTATCAAGAACCGGGCAAGAGATTCTAGATCGTCTATAATTGGATTAAGATCTTGGTCGTGGCTTTGGTCTCGACGATCGATGGCGAGAAACACACGCTCGAATAACACATCGTCGCCATCTGTAGGTTCACGCTAGAACATATCAGTGTCTATCGAGCGATCGATCTCAGTGGCTTTGACCTACGGGATTGCGCGTGCAGAACCTCGCCGCACTGCTGATCACTGGGGAAATGTCTGTATCATGTCTGAGGACATGGCTGAAAGCAAATCGGAGATATGGTTTAAGGGTTCTTTCGATCCATAAGTAGTCAATGGGAAATCTACGAGGATCCATGTTTCTCTTAAAAATTGAAGAGTGGCTGTTGAGATACAGGCAGTATGATACGTACAGTTGGCGCCGACAATCTTTAAATAATCATATAACTTTGCTGTTTGCTGTCTAATACTTCCCAGCTTTACCTCAGTTCCTCGTTTGCTGACAGCCAAACTCTCCGCTTGAGTGAAATCAAGTGCCTCCATTGTTGCCTGGCTTTAATCCCTGCCGTGAACATGACTGAACATATCGAGTTAAGCATATATGAACAGAAAGTAAAGCTACAATACCAGGGCCTTTGAAAAAAAAAAACGCTACCAGATGCGAAATGTGCGGACAAAGAGTTGCAACACCAAAATTAATTACGCAGCAATCCCGTTCAAGGACACATGTTATTTGTTATCGTCGATTTAGAGATTCCATTCGAGATGATAACAATCGTTCACAATCTTATCGAACGCTTTACAGCGGCCGCAACGATCACATGCAGAAACTTCTCTTTCAATTGCAAATTAGTTGATAAATCTATGTAATGAAAAATGTTGACAATGATAGAATCTCCCATACTTCACACATGACCCCTCTCGTCTCCAGACTTTGACGCCTGCAAGACGTGGGGTGAATGTGTGCTTAATTCCTGAGCAAAGTTTAGAAGTGGCCCTTCTCACACAAATGTGAGACTTACCATCACGAAAATAGCATTAGGAAAAGAAAATCGATAGTATCCTGGAGCTGAGAGAAATCCCATTCTGGATCAAAGTTGTAGTTTGTCGCCAAATCCATACCTTCAGAAGTTATGGTAATGCACAATCATGAAGCATGACCAGAACAACCAATGACATCCAAATCTTATTTGCCGTTTGTACGTTCGCACCAATCGTGGTCTCGGAGGGTGATCCAGAGATCGGAGACGTGGGTGTCGTGATTCACCCTATCGTAGAGAGTTAGAAGACGGCCTGCGATGGGATTCGAATGCCGTGCTCTTATCCCGGAAGCGACACGGGTTTCCAGCTTTGATATGTACGACTTTCCAATAGCTTGTATCCCGTCTTCGTCGATACGTGAATGTTTGTTTTGTAACTTGGCGGTCCATGGGGCAACAGTAGCGTACAAAACTTCCCCAAAGCCATCTACCCAAATAGGCGGCAAACCCTCTTCTGCCACGATTTTATCGCAGTCTAACAACTGAGATAAGAGGAGAAAGTAACGCCGACGCAAATCTTTCAATAGAATCCGGTGTTCTTCTGTCCAAAAATCGTGAAACCTTATAGTCTTCAGCTTAAAGCACACTACACTCTCTGCGTACAGATGGTGTGTATGTTGAACAAAGTCAGTCAAGCTGATTCGTAGATCTGCCAGGGTTACCGGATCGTTAATGTCGAATCTCATCTCAATGACAGGTTGTATTGGCTTCGAAAACCTCCTGTAGCGCCGGTACAGTGAATGTATCGGATAAATCTTCGAAATAGAATTCTGAGACCAATGATGAAGGACCCGCCATCCAGAAAAGTCTGTTTGCGTTTTCAACGCTCTCATGCGTATAGTAATTTGGTTGTGAAATGCAAATTCCTTCTGCATGTAGCGACGCATTCCATGGTTCAGATGGAGGAGACTCGTATCGAAGCCGGTAGCCTGTCCACGGGAGATTTCGAAAACGACTTCATTGGGATGCCCCGTGCTGGAGTGGTACAAGAACTTGGAGCAACGTCTCAAGATCTCGTTAAAGCTCGGTGCCCATTCGCGTTCAGACGGGCCAAGCGCTACTTCGTTTTCGTCATGAGCGATGTCGAAGAAGACCTCCACATCATCATTATAGTCAGGGTCATGACCAGGACCAGGACCTTTGTAAACCACGCAGCCAAAATCGAGGTTTTTGTTTACCAAGATTCTGCGGATGAGTCTGTCGAGGTGTGCATATTTTTTAATGTCGAGGCCATCATCGATGCCGATCAACTTCACTAGTAGCTCGAGAACAATAGGGTTGACTAAACGCGCCGATCTGGAGATGCTAACACTTCCATCGAGATGGCCTTCCCTCAACGAATTGATGAACGTGATGCTCTCCGCTAGATCTGGCTGCGCCCATAAAGTTCTGATGATCGGTAATATGTCCATTTCTCCAGGGCGGACGAAATAATCGCAAGGCTTGACGCATCTGGGGCCGAGATCGACACAAACGTTGGAGATAACCTTGCTTTGAGAACCCAAGTTCTGGATAAACCATTCCAAGTTGGTGAAATAATCAAAGGTCTCCATGTAATAATGGTGGCTCTCTATAATGATGAACGCGTTCGACTTATACAATACGCTTACCGCTTCATGATAGATTTGGCTACAAGTTCGGAGCACAGGAATGACTTGGTCGAGATCATGCAAGAAAGGGTAGCGGCATTGGTATTCAGATGTGTCCTGGGTACCCGCAAGGTCATCGTCGTCGGGTTGGGAAAGTCCATTCTTTCGCCAACTCTGTGCGCTTCGAGGAAAGTATACGACTCCATCCTCTCGCAAGAAAAGGTAAGAGTAGATAGCATTTCGAATCTCTGCTGGAATTGAGGTAAGGAAGGAAAATCTGTCTGGGAATTCGGGCTTTGACATTCTTATTCGGATTGGCGTTGATACTTGTCTTCGCCAGCTAGTGTGCCCAGTTATTGCTGTAGCCATCGAAGCCATCGCTGAACAGTGTATAGTAGAAGCGAGGATTGAACCCGATCGGCGTGTAAGTTCTACGTGCGCAGATCATGTCGGTGATATAGCAGGGAATATACCAGGCAGCCACGTGTGTGGGGTGCACGGTACCACACTGAGATCACATTGTGACATACCAAACGCGCTAACATGTATCTTACCTCATTGAGTCACCGCTCATTCACTACTGGCTCATTTGATTGCTATGTTATCAAAATTCACTTAACTTTAGTTTTTAAACAACACATATCAGTAAAGTTACTGTTTGCAGAGTGCACAGCCTCCAAGGAAGCAATTGTATCATGATACTTGAGGAGTAGAGTTTTTCCATATCTCGATTCATGTGTTGTGAAAGAATGCGCTTCAGATAATTTTGTCCGTTGGCCACATCGCAATGAGACCAATGAGTAGTGTTGTGCGTATGTACTTTGCAAAACTAACTGCACGGCCCCAATATGGATCTTTAATCGAACAAATGCAACGGGTGATTCGGCAGGTAGTGGCCAGGGTCATTGAATCTTAGCCCCCGATTCAATGCTGAGATACTCTCGATCTCCTCCTCTGTCAAGTTAAATCCTAGTACATCAAGATTCTGCGCCAAGCGCTCCTTGTTGTTTGATTTGGGGATGACAGCGATACCTCTCTGAGTCGCCCAGCGTAGGAGAACTTGTGCCGGAGTCTTTACATGATTCTTTGCAGCGCGCTTAACGGGATCCGCCTCAAAGAGGAGAGCAGTGTCAGCAGCACGCTGCCTGAAGTCTGGTGGTAATTCTAAGAAGGACTGCGGGCCAAAAGAAGAATAAGCGGTTACAACAATTTTGTGTGTTTGTGCCATTTTGATCAAGCCAGGTTGTGTAAGGTATGGATGGTGTTCGATCTGGAGAGATGAGACGGGGTGTTTGACATATGTGAACATGTCGTAGAGTGATTGGGCCTGGAAATTGGAGACACCGATTGAGCGTGCAATTCCCTGGTCGACAGCAGCTTCGAGGGACTCCCACGTTTCGCGGACAGATACTTTGGCGGGTTTAACAGTCTTGCCATCTTCCATCCACCAGCCCTAGGCATACTGTGAGCAAAATGCGCTTATGTGCATATCCAAGAAGAACATACTGGATATCGTTTCTTTTCCGGGTCTACGTATTCCAGAGCAGATGGAAAATGTATGAGGAGAAGGTCAATATATCCCAGTCCCCATGCCTCGTTCTGCTTCTTAATCATAGGGAGTGCATGCTCCTTGCTATGATAGTTGTTCCACAGTTTTGTCGTTATGAAAATGTCTTCACGCCTGACCAAGCCTTCTTGAATCGCACGTCGAATACCTTCGCCTGCCTCTTTTTCATTCTGATAATCATATGCTCCATCGAAGAGTCTGTAGCCGCATTTGATGGCCTATGGGAAATCATTTAGATATTTTAATAACTTGGGTGAGCATGAATCGAAGCTTACATTGTAGACTGTGTCTGCCGCAGTTTCTTTGGGAACTTTCCATAGGCCAAAGCCTACCAATGGCATATCATGGCCGGAGGCAAGTTGCACTGTGTTCTTGGACATATCTAGAGTTAAATAAAGTAAATTGAATTGACTAGGCGTATTGGACGACTTGAAAGAGTAGACTGAAGAGACAGTCGGTCACTATATTGGGCATGTTATAAAACCCCTCGACAATTGCGAATCAGATCAGAGATGCAACTTTTAGTGGATGCTGTCTCCACCGATTCCAGGCATATGTCCCAATTAGGTAATCCTAAGCGCCATTCGCCCCAAGTCCGATTCTGGTGTGACGGAAACAGGATAACGGATATGAATGAGCTAAGTCAACATACATCATACGATCGTGTGTCATAACGGAATTAATGTGAAAAGTTTTTCCCGGATTGAATAGCATGTGCGCGTTTGATTGTTATGTTGGCCAAATGTAAAGAATGCGTGCCTGCCCCACATCCAAAGGCTGTTCCTACATGGCCGAGGTAATACCGGTGGCTATTTCTACCGAGCGTAGAAAACAATAGATGCACTCGCAGAAACGCAAAGAAAACAACCAAACCGCGAGCCAAAAAATGGAAGAGGAGTCGGAAGCGGCGGACGAAGCGGCTCCAGAGGGCTTAGCACCAACGCGACCGAAACGATCCAGGACTGGGTGTTTGACCTGCCGAACACGGCGGCGTAAATGTAAGCAAACGAACAGTGCATTGCTAGACATGTGCTGAGAGTTCGAGAAGGTGATGAAGGAAAGCCGAACTGCCAAAATTGTATCTCGAAGGGCTTCGATTGTCAATATGCTGCTCCATTTCAGATCTTGGGCAAGAACAACTTTACGCCAAAAGTGGAAAGAACTGTGAAATATGCCCAGGTGCAGGTATGCAACCTAAGTCCTGTTGACAGTAAAACAAAGTCCCGTTGATGGTTTCTCTAACATGGCTTAGTTCATCGCAAACAGTGACAATCCAGTCAGAGTCACAGCAAGATTTGGATCAGAGGAGAGTCGTGATGCCGGTCAAGCAATCAGCCATAAACGTGCATCCATTGATCACGAGCCCACCGCAGTTTCATCTGCGCCAAACGGCCTGGCCAATTCTGGTCAGCCTTTAGATGAAACTCAGAGCGCGTCCCCGAATAGTTACGAATTTGCACTGCGAGGCCTCTTGGAATTGGGATCTGGAAACGGAGCGATCACTTCACCCCAGTATGGGTACCCAAATGGCATTCGCCATGAGTCGGCAGACGCCGCAAACTCAAATCTGGATGAGCATATTGATCCAGCTCTAAGCACGCACGTTTTAAGCTTCACAGAGATTCATGCCGCTGGACAACACTGGGCACCGGCGAACCAAGCTCCAAATGAAACACCAGTGGCTACATACTTTGAAGCTCCCAACACAGTGACTAGCACGGCGACCCTTTCCAGCGGTAACAATCAGCAAGTCTCTCGAAATTCCGAAGACTATGAGCAGGCAGGTACATCGACATTGCCGTGGTCAGACTCGCCTGTGTTTCTCAAATGTGGTGATGATCTGGAATTACTGAAATATTATCGCTACAATGTAGCGCCTTGGGTAAGAGTAGCGAAGCTTTTGCGATATGCATATGTGCTGACTTTACGCAGCTTGATATATGTGATAGTGAACAGTACTTTGGCGTAGGTTTGGTTACAACTTCGTCACGCGATGCCGGCGTTCGTGCAGCCATATCGGCAATTTCCAAAGTGGCTACGAGTCAGGATCCAGATAAATATATTCGAAATACCGGAGAGGGGGATGTGCAACAAGATAAGTCGTCGAAAGCAGTACTGACCACGCTCGATCTTGTGTTGGACGTGACCAGAGATTTGACTAGGTTTTGGGATACGCAGGAACACGATGCAAGAACAAGACGCGCTGTTGAAAGCTTATTGCCAAAGCTCGGAGGAAATTCAAGCCAGGTAACATCTGCATATTGGTTGAGTGTGAGACTCGGTAAGTACTTGGAATTCTTCCTCTGAGCTATCTAATAGAGGACTAGATTTGAGCTGTGCACTTCTCTCCACACTACCCATCCGGATACCGCTCCCATTAGACACTCATCACGTTCCTTCCTCAGGGAAGGTAGATCACGTCGCCTTCTATGCTCAGACAGCGATCGCATTATGTGTCGATGCTGTCATGTTCTCGCATGGCGACGATGACCGCTGGCTTCAACAGCGATATGGCCTCAATCGCGTAGAGACCTGGAAAACTTTGATACAAAGTTTCGCCCATTGGTATATGCATCGATCCCAGGAATTCCAGCCAATCATTGAACTCTACCCAAAGGATGGTCTAGAGTCTGATAATGACTTCCCGTCGATCGTCTTTACTAGTGGTGCTGCTCTATTGGCCAACCAGCTGTACCACACTGGTATGCTGCTATTGCTACAAAACAAACCTCGATTTGTGGAAAAGCCAATGTCAAACTCCTCATCGATGTCTATTCTCTGGCACGCGCACAGAATATGCGGCATTGCTATTGAAAATGATGGTCGGTCGACCTGGGACCCTTCCCTAGTGGCTTCGCTCATAGTTGCTGCTCGAACAGTAACTCATAGGAGTCAACACGATGCTGTCATTGGTACATTGGAAACAGTTCAAAGGCTGACCGGTTGGGAGATATCACGCCATATAGACGAACTGAAATGTGAATGGCGACTTGCTGAGGGCTGACGCGACAGGAGCTTAATCGATTATGTCGCAGAAAATCTCATCCTGGAACTTCTGTACGGACTTTATAGCCCCATATGGCCTCTAAGTCACGAATGCGCCAGGTCGCAGTCCAACCCGTCAGGATCTCGATGTGTCGAATGGTCTTGACTACCAAGGCTTGTTCCGAAGAGTGGCTTAGGAAACGGCCAGCGATCCAAAGGGGCTGTATTGCGTTGTTGAGGCATCCTTCATGTGGATTGGTAATCGAGATACCGCAGATGCGTTTAACGTGCCACATGATAGAGGCGGACGGAGATGAACCCGGCACAATTTTTTGCCGTGGATTGGCGTTCAACAAAAGAACGCTTGAAGTATGATATAGTTGATTGGAGGAGATAGCTGCCCAATGGGCAAAGAGTATGTGAGGGAATGGCGAAGTATTAGTGGTTTCGACAGGTAGCAGCTCCTTGGGTCGGTAACGGGCCCAATCTGACAACTGCTCCCATAATCTCGTCCAGCGTTCTTGGAATTGAATTGCATCGCAGCCGTTCTCCGTTCCAAGTTCAACATATTTATTGCGGTCCGAAATGAGTTCACAGGTCTTGGCGCACAAATATACAGCGAAGTTCGCATACATATCCGGTGAATCGGAGTTCCAGAAGAGTTGCTCTGCCTCAGACTCCGGTAAAGAGGGAAGAAGCCATTGTGCTGGCTTCAATAGTGTGCTCTCCGTGCCATCTGATATCAAAGCCCCACAAACATCTTTTCTCGTAAGCTGAGCAAAAAGATAATCAATGTGGCGACGTGCTTACCCATACGTGCATAACACCAGAACACCGCCTGTAAAATATCGTCACTGAATCCATTGACACCAAACGCTTCGAAAACAGCCGCGCAGCCCTCGAGGTGGCGACGCCAGTCTTGTGCACTGGCTGAAAACATTTCCAAACAGCATAGAATAACACATGCGGCAATGACTTGAGTATCTCGAGCTGATAGTAAGGGTGTAAGTAGCCTGATTGCTTCTTGGTAAAGCTCAAGGCTGTCGAAAGAAGACTGTGTTTTCTCTTTGCGTTCCAGCTGGCGCGCACCTATAGCAAGAATCGCATAAAGCAACGGTGGCGACTCCTTCGCCAAAGCAGGGAGCTGGATTCCAAAAGCTCGCTTACTATCAAACATGTCAAGCTGTATGAATTAGCACCCATATTCTACTATGATTTTTGAATTGCATACCCAAGGCGCTACTTGTGACATGTAGTTTTTGAGGTATTGCACGCGCCTCCCTACGGATAAGGTTTGCTTGAGGTTCAAATTTCCCACCGTCTCTTCATTATCGACTGGACTTCCCGCGCGAGTCGGAGCTGTGGACTGTGCAGTTGTGAACAGCAATGACCTAAGTGCTTCTTGGGAAGCCAAATAGTCAGGATCGTGAGCAAATTCATCAAATGGCCAACTGGATGCTGTAGCTGGCGACAAGAATGGATCCGTATTTTCAAAGCCAAAAACCTCTCCCGAAGATCGGACGTCGGATAATGGTGTCGAAAAGAATGCTGGAAGGTCCACTACTTTAGATACAGATGTCGAAACGCCATCCGTGCGACGCCTTTTACTCGGTGGCTCATCTGCCATGAGGTTGTCATGAAGTTCGAGGATCCAGAAGCTTGGAGACGAGAAGGGAAGGACAGGGGTGGGGCTTTTGGGGCGTGCATGAATGTGGGGAAGAGCTAAACATCAGGTGAGCAGGCGCCGAGGTTGACCAAGAACGGCAATCCCGACGCGTCTTCTTTCAACACAATGCACCATCGAGCAGGCTTCATTAGATCAATCATATATTCGGTATCTAGCTCCTAATTTTTCCAACTTGAAGTCCCGAGAACGCCAATTATGCAATATTTTCAATCTTACAAATCAACAAATTCACCCTTCAATAACGGATCTTCACGCAGCTTCTGTAGATATCCCTCAAGTTTGCCTACAAGTGATGGAACATCGAATCCAAACAACTTGTATGCCGCTTTACCGGGAAGACTGTGTCCAAAGTTCTTCATACAAGCTCCAGCATCAGCATACCTTTCCCAACCATTCGGTGAGTATGGCTCAATCACGACTGCGGGAATACCGCGGTGTCGGCGGAGTGTGTCACGCTTGTACTCCGTGGACTGCTGTTCGAAAAGGCTCTGGCATGGGAAAGACACCACACGTGCTTTGATGTTCTTTGCCTTGAGCGCTTCTGCAGTACCAAGCGCATGCGAAAGTTCAGCACCAACGCCAATCAGCGTCACATCAGCGTCTTCAACCTCCTCAATGACGTAGGCGCCCTTTGCCACAGATTCTCTCTTAGTTTGTTTCAATTGTGGTAGTGTTTGGCGTGATGTAGAAATTATAGTCGGCTTGTCCTTGGCCTCGATGGCTAAGATCCAAGCACCAGCAACTTCCTCACTGTCGCCTGGTCGGATGTATAGCAGATTTGGCATGGCACGGTAAAGATTTGCCAACTCTATTGGTTGATGTGTAGGGCCGTCTTCTCCAGTGCCAATTGCTATTGAAGCTGTTAACATCAGAGGTAAAAGATGCGATAAAATTGAACTTACAATCGTGCGTCGCGACATGAATAACCTGAAGGTGCTGAAGAGCACCCATGCGGACCGCAGGACCAGCATATAGATCTAAGAAACCCAGTCAGAATTCGAGACATTCATGTGCAAGATGTGCACTCACAAAACATGAAAAATGTAGACGTTACGGGGATGTAAGTTCCCGGTGCGAATGCAGCAAGTCCGTTAGAGATGGCTGCCATGGCATGTTCGCGGACACCATAATGAATGTAACGCCCACTATAGTCTCCATTGATGCCACAAGTAGTCTTCAATTCGGGCTTCGTCTTGTCAGCAACAACAACAACAACAACAACACGCTTTGTAGGCAACTTACATGTTGAAAGTCTACCTTTCCTTTCCAAATCATATTTACCGATGGCGACAAATCTGCCGTTCCGACCATAAAGTTGTTTACTTTCTCCGCAATGGGGTTAAATACGAGTCCGGATGACTTTCTGCTTGCGGTTGGCGCATCAGGGAACGTCTTTGGTATGAGGTCTTTCCAGTTCTCAGGTAAGCGACCTTCCACACGCCTTCTAAATTCTGCGCCCAACTCTGGATATTTCGACTCGTAATCTTGGACCTTCTTCTCCCACGACTGAACCAATGCCTCGCCCTTTGCAGGTAAATCTTCGAAGAATTTTCGTACCTCGTCACTGACGACGAAATGCTCCTCGGGATTGAAACCGTACGCCTTCTTCATATTGGCAACATCAGCAGCACCAAAAGCAGCGCCGTGAGCAACCGCATCACCCGCTACAGCGCTGCCGATACCAATCACTGTTCGTACGTTGATGAAAGTCGGCTTACACTTCGATGCGCGAGCTTTGTTCATCGCTTGGACTAAACCTTCGATATCGAAGCATCCATCCTCTACATCGATGACATCCCATCCGCAAGCGCGCATCTTAGCATTTATATCCTCCGTGTTGGTGAGGTCGACACTGCCGTCGCAAGTAACCTGGTTATTATCGTAGATTATGGTAAGATTATTTAATTTGAGATGTCCAGCGAACGAAATGGCTTCTAACTGTCAACCCAGAGGCATATTGTCAGCTTCTCCTCAACGTAGCTTTAGATGTAGACAACTCACGGCAACGCCCTCCTGCAAACATGCATCTCCAATTTGGCACCATGTATGGTTCGATACGACGTCAAAATCAGGAGTGTTGTAAGTTGCTTGGAGATTCTTGGTAGCCATCGCAAGTCCAACTGCATTTGCTACGCCCTGGCCAAGAGGACCAGTTGTCACTTCGATTCCTTCATGTTCGATTTCTGGATGTCCCGGACATAATGCATCGACTCGTTCAGAATGATATGATTTGAGTTGGTCGAATGTCATGGCTTTGTAGCCTGTAAGATGGAGAAATGTGTATTGAAAGAGACATGTGTGTCCTGCTGCATGTTAGTGATACTCCCACCTTGAAAATGTGCGCATTCATACCATTTGAAAGAACAAAACGATCTCGGTTGAAGTACGTTGGAGAGTGTGGCGCATATCGCATCACATACTTCCATAACGCCACTCCAATGGCAGCCATACCAATAGCTCCTCTACAAATTATCAGCTATTTTCTCAAAATCTTGAGCGAAATACTTACCCTGGATGCCCGCCATTGAATTGCTGGCACAAATCTGCAATGAGGAGTCTGAACGTCTTCAAAACATGATCCTGCTCTTTTGACAACTTCTTCACCGAAGCATTTTCGATCTTCTCCTCTTTCTTCAAGCCTTCGACAACATTGTTGCCGTAGCTGGTAGTACCGCTTCCTGCTTGTGTGCCTTGTGCTAGATGCATTTTCCAACTAGTTTCGAGTATCGTATAACGGAAAGTCAAAAAAGGCTATGCGTACAACATGCAAAGAGGCGCTCCCTTATAATATCATCCGTCAGTCCGACAGAGCCCTTTGATGATTCCATCATAAATTCGCCGGGCTTCTCTTTTTGGCAATCCGGGGCTTAGAAATGTTAGACAAGTCGGCTATGCGATTGGCCACCATAGATGACGCTAGCCGAAAGAAGAAATCATAGCCACCGATTTCCACTTCTGAAGACGTCTTTCCCCGCAAACCGCCACCAGGTGATGATATCCCCGGGTTCAAAGCGACCGTAATTACGGATGTCTGAAATGGCAATGGCGCGAGGAAATACGCGTACTTGTGAAGGCAAATTCTCGCGCTCTCGCCCTTTTGTTGCATTTGACTTTGGAATTCCATAGATTACGTCTTTTCAGTGTCGATCACAAAATGTCTCCAGCAATTATTTCAAATCCTTCTGCAGTCGATGCTGCGCCCACCAAGGCTTCACCTCAAACTGCAAATGGCATATCGAAGCCTACAATTTCAACACCGCTGCCAAATCCCTCGCTGCAAGTCACAGCAGATCATAAATTGAAGATCGAAGAAGCACCAGTGTATGCGCCCGGAAAAGGCGAGGTTTTGTTACATATCAAAGCAACTGGAGTTTGCGGGTAAATTCTCACTGACCCTTTTCGCACTGCTCAAAAGCTAAATTGTGAACAGCTCCGACATACATTTCTGGAGACATGGAAAGATTGGCTCTCTCGTTGTAGAGGGAGATTGCATTTTGGGGCACGAAGCTGCGGGTGTTGTACTGCAATGTGGGGAAGGCGTGACAAACCTCAAGCCAGGTATGGAGGTGCGGATAGTGACGGAGAAATGCTGGCTAACCTCGTCTCAGGTGACAGGGTCGCCGTCGAACCGGGAGTACCTTGCGAAAAGTGCTTCCTTTGTCAAGATGGACGATACAATCTTTGTGAAGATGTTCAGTTCGCTGGCGTGTATCCGTATCATGGAACGATTCAACGTTACAAGACACATCCTGCAAAGTGGTGTCACAGGCTGCCCGACAATGTCTCCTATGCTGAGGGTGCGCTGCTCGAGCCGCTCTCTGTTGTCATGCATGGCATCAACAGTGCTGGTCTGAGTCTTGGAAGAGGTGTGGTGATTTGCGGAGCTGGACCTATTGGCCTTGTTGCGCTCGCTGCTGCAAGGGCCAGTGGTGCGCACCCGATTGTGATCACTGACCTCGAACCAAAGCGATTAGCCTTTGCAAAGAAATTTGTACCTACTGTTGTGACGTATCAAGTCGATCGCAATCTGGATGCTCAGGGCAATGCGAATCAGATTAGAGAAATATTCGATTTCAAGAATGTTGGCGAATACGGAGCGCCAGAAACAGTGTTGGAATGTACGGGTGTTGAAAGCAGTGTGATTACTGCTGCGTACACTGCGAGACGAGGAGGAACAGTTATGGTTATTGGCGTTGGACGGGAGATTATGAACAATATTCCGTTCATGCACCTGTCCCTTGCAGAGGTATGTTATAGCTTCCCATGACAGGCCTTTACTGACATTTGTTAGATTGATCTTAGATTCATCAACCGCTACCGTGATACATGGCCCGCAGGTCTGCAATGCCTGGCTGGCGGTATCCTCGATCTCAAGCCCCTAGTGAGCCACACTTATCCACTTGAAAAGGCGTTGGACGCGTTGCATACATGCGGAGACTTAAGCCTTGGAAGTATCAAAGTCCAAATCGTAGATGAGAGGGATGATGTATTATGATGAATTTTCAATCAATTAAGTTATGTCAAGCAGTATTGCACTATGTAAAACCTTTCACATCGAATTTATTTATGTCGTTGGTAGAATTGATCAATGCAATCCAAGATAAATCGAGATTGCATCTCAAACAGGAGATTCACCGACGCACGTGGCATGGCATGGTTGTGCAAGCTTATCCAAACACCAGAACAAGGCTATCCCCACATGGAAAAAGCATCCCTGCAAATATCCACGGTATCCACCTTGCCCATGGGGATATCTTGCTCGCGTGACAGGGCGTGAAGTTCCGCTTACAAAAGGCTCGCTTGTATTGAATTACTTGTATCTCGAGACTGATAACATGAGTGTGCATACTTCGTGCTTTTTTTTGAGTGCTAATAGTGTTGGTGGCGATTGATTCACCTATTTGAAATCCCGAACGAAGTAGCGTAGCCCCATCACAAATTTTTATCATAACAACCCCAGAACTCACCCCATCTCCTCGCCAACCCCACGATCCTCAAAACGTCCTCTACAGGCTACCATTACCAGAACATCACCGACGCACCATCATTCATGCGCCTCGACCACACCTAAACCACATCCCCGGCTCATCTTCGGGTACAGCCAATACATCAACGAGCCAATCGGACACGACATCGGCACACCTTCACACTTTCTCACTGGCCAATTCCCTCCCCAGCATCTCAATCAAGGCAAGCCCCTGCCCGTAGCGCGACCAAACTCAAAATCGCGGGATGCAATGCGGAGGCATGACAGCGTCGAGATCCCACCTCATCGCTTATTTGACTCGTCTCAAAGTCTGACCATATGTCCGACCCAGATATATAAAACAAGCTTCTCCGCATTCCCCATGGTGAAAGGGATCTACATGCGCCTTCCTCTTCGTTTTTCTTTCCAACTATTGTTGTTGAGATCGGGATCCTGGTCGTGAAGACTGTACCAAGTACCGACCACTCGGATTCATCATACCTACCCAGGTATTATCTCGCAATGGAAACCACACAATCTTCCAAACCCAACGTCATCCACATCGACGAGCACAACTCCCCTTCTGATCCATCTTCAACAACATCCCACCTCGGCCACCTGGCCAACCAGCGCGACCATGAGATCGGCAAACTCGCCTCGTTCCGCAAGTATCCCTGGGCATGTGCGTGGAGCATATACATGGTGTGGGTGGTGCTGCTTGTAAGTTTCGAGAATCAAGCTGCCGGGAATGTTATTGGAATTCCGGAGTTCCGTAAAGATTTTGGGTATAAATTTACGGGCCCGGATGGCGAGGTGAGCTATGTGCTCGAGGCGAAATGGCAGTCTGCTTTTCAGGGGGCGCCGGTTGCATCGTACGTTTTGACCAAGTCTGATTTTAACATTTTGGTGGTGAGAGATAAACAGCTAATATCTTGACAGCGCGGTCGTGGGTGCTCTGGGATGCGGTCAGATAGCAGACTGGCTGGGTCGAAGGATGGTG
This sequence comes from Shiraia sp. slf14, assembly GCA_000498155.1. Taxonomy (NCBI): domain Eukaryota; kingdom Fungi; phylum Ascomycota; class Dothideomycetes; order Pleosporales; family Shiraiaceae; genus Shiraia; species Shiraia sp. slf14. Next base: position 754,314 of record AXZN01000008.1, read on the forward strand.
ATTATGATGTGCCTAGTAGTCACTTTCGCAGCCGTCACTATGGAATTCGTAGCGACTACGAACGCCCTCTTCTTTGGCGGAAAATTTCTCAACGGCTTCGTTACTGGCGCTCTTGCATCCGTTACCGTCACATACATTGGCGAAGTTGCTCCGCTTGCGTTGCGCGGCATGCTCACTTGCTTGACTGCGCTGGCATATACACTTGGCCCATTGACCGTAGCCCTCATCGTCAATTCCACAGGCGTGTACACCACGCGCTGGGCCTACCGCGCCGTATTCTGCGCCCAATACGGCTTCGCAGTCATCGCCAGCCTATTCGTATGGTTCATGCCCGAATCGCCCTGGTATTTGATGTCGAAAGACCGCACAAGCGACGCCTTACGAGCACTCAATCAACTAGGCCACCGCGGCCCAGACGGCGAACAAAAGCTCGCGCAAATCGTGACCACGCTCGAACAAGTGCGCCGCGAAACAGAGGGCGTTACGTACCTGGAGTGTTTCCGCAAATCGAATCTCCGCCGCACGATTATTTCGATTATGCCGCTTTCCATCCAGGCGCTGAGTGGCATTGCGTTCGCGGCGTCGTATAGCACGTATTACATGCAACTCGCGGGGTTCACGACTGCTATGTCGTTTAAGCTTCAGATTGTCCAGCAGGTTATTTCGCTTGTTGGGAATGTCATGTCGTGGTACCTCGTTGATCGGGTTGGACGACGCAACCTGACGTTTTGGGGCCTCTTCGTGCTGACTATTATCTTGTTCGTCATGGCTGGCCTCGCGGTCGTTGGAACTGTGCCTGCGCTTAAGGGCGCGATTAGTATGATTTTACTGTATTGCTGGTGGTATAACGTTACCATTGGCGCAACGGCGTATACCATCTTGTGCGAGACGAGTACGTCAAGACTGCGTATCAAGACGATTGCGATTGGTCTTGCGCTGCAGAATGGATTGAATACTATGTGGTCGTTTGTTCTGCCATATCTGTTCAACCCGGATAAACTCAATCTTGGAGGCAAATTGGGCTTTATCTTTGGTGGCCTGGCAGTGATCTGCATGGTGTATTTGTGGTTCTATCAGCCTGAGACAGCAGGTCGAACATATGAAGAGCTGGACGAGATGTTCGCTAAGAAAGTCCCAGCGCGTAAGTTCAAGACATATCGCACTGATACGCAAGCAATGGGCGAAGCTGTTACGCAGAAGGAAGACGGTGGATTGTAATGTAATGTGCTATCTATATATCTAGATTCCCAAAGGAACTACCTTTTTGTTTACGAAGAGTTCCTCAAAATCTACCTTGCACATTTCCATTCTGAACATATAAAGTATACTCACTCACTCACTCACATGCACACCCAACGGAATCTCAAGCCGTACGAAGGAGCTCCTTTTTATTGAGTGGGAGCCCCATATCTACGCTGTAGAAGACGACAGATAACAATACACAAGAACATTAAAAGTTTCAGAAAGCCTTGTAGGCTCTAGCTCATTTTAACATCGTAGTAACACTCTATTTCTAAAAGGTACATATTCCTATTACGCTATTATGAACTCAAGGTGTTCGCCATCAATTCGTCAAAGTTCTACTCATTAAAAACGAGCTTCTTCGTAATTCAATACACCCAACACATTACAACCACCCAAACACTCAAACCCCCTCCATCTACAACTTCCCCCTCACCTCACCTCTCCCCTTCCACAACCCCCCCTCCCTCCCAAGCACAGGATCCCTCTCCGGCACCCGCACGCTCCAAACCCTCTCCCACGCCCTCTCCTTCCCCATCCCCTCCCCATCTTCATCCCCACGCTCATCCCCCCCAACCATAAAATCCCAAACCCCCCCTCTCGGATACGCCCCCATCATCATAAACCCCCCTTCCACCGGGCACCCCCCAAAAAACTCCCTATGCCTCTGCACACTCCGCTCATCAAGACACTCCCGCGCCCTCCCCTCCGCCATCTCCCCCGGCTGAAAGAACTTCAACCCCCCCTCATTCCCCGGCACGGGCCTGAAACACTTATGCGCCACACCCGCCGGCACAACAAAAACATCCCCCAGCCTCGCCTGGATCTCCACGCCCCCTTCTTCGCCCCCGTTCCTGTCCCCGGGTGCCTGTGCGCCAGCCGTCCAGCCCGGTGCGTCGGCGACGCCGAAACGGATGGTTGCGCCGGCGCCGGAGAGGACGACCATGGCTTCGTGCGTGGTGGGGTGGTAGTGGGATTGGATGTCTGGGCCGTGGCCGTACAGGGCGAGCCATTGGGGTTGCCAGGCGTTGGAGGTGAAGAGGTCGAAGATTTGGGTGGTGTGGAAGGTGGGGTGGGATACGAGGGGGAGGAGGAGGGAGGGGTAGTGTAGGAGGGGGAGGGGGGAGTTGGGGATCAGGGGGGGGGGGGGGAGGAAGAATTTTTGGACCTTGGGTTGCATTCTTTTTGGAGAGATTTGTTTCGTGGGATGGGAGAGTGGTTGGTGGGTAGGTTTGGATTTTTTAGGAGGTAGGATTTAGGGTTGGTAGACTTTTGTATTTGTATATATATGGTGATTTACATATCGCGATGCATGGCGGGTAGACTTGCCGGATGAGGTAGTGCTATAAGAGGGGTCTCGGGTTCTAAATGGTGGGAGAGCTAGCGTGACGTCAAGTTTCGGGTGGGAAGCCGATGAAGTACGGTTGGAGATTCCGCTGGACTGTATACAACCTATATTTTGTATTTCAGATCTTGAATCTATAGATCTTGAATGTAAAAAGTTTTTTTCAATACTCTATTTCTTCGCAGCCCTCTCAACCCAAACCTTCAACCCCACAGCCGCCAACTTCGGCATCCCCTCCCACTCCTTCTTCCCATACGTCTCCTCAATCCCCTTGAGAATCCTCTTCGCTTTCGTGATACTCAACCTCCCCGCATTCGCCCAATGCTCGCGTGCCAAAAACGCATCTGCCTCACCTCTCAACTCCTCCCTCTTCTTCCTTATCTCCGGGTCCTCATTCTTCTCAACCTGGCATAGCTCGCAATCACATTCAAAGCCCCATGTTCGCTCCAGCGAGGCCTGGCGCGCGAAGTAGTCGGGCGAGTGGTCGTATGCGTGGGTGAGTTCTGCGCCGGCGGGGATGTTGCTTGTGGCGTGGAGGAGGAGCACGTCGCCGATGAAACTTTTGGTGGTGTTGGGGATGCAAGAGTGGTTGATGTAAGCGGAATGCAGCCACACACCTGTGGAGGCAGTAAGGGCGTTTTCCTTTGGGTTGAATTGAGGGCCTGGAGAGAAGGCGTTGCGGGCGATGATGTCGTGGATGCGGAAAGTGTCTACGACGGTTTCATCGGGTGAAGTCCAGTTGCTGCATAGGTTGAGGATTTTGGGGAGTTGAGAGGGTGTATTGGTCACTTTTTCGACGACGGCTTTGGTGAGGCCTAGGGGTGAGACGCGGATTCTTTCGTCGCGTGTGTCGTAGGTCATTCCTGTTAGGGTTTGCCGTTCGTGACCCCATACTACACAGAATGCCTTTTCGCACACGATCAGTTCACCCTCTGCTATATCTTTTGCTGCAAAAAGACCTCTTCCCTTGCCAGGACTGTTCTTGACTTCTGTCTTCACCACAAAATTCGCTGCATCAACACGAGGCTTTTGTGCTGATACATTGAGTCTCATCTTTGTAAAATTATAACTTCCCGACGCCTGCTCTTTCAATCTCAAAGCTATGCGCTTGAGATATAACTTTCCATCTTTATCATCTGGCGTGAGTCTCTGCTGCTGTTCAAAGAAATTTGTAGCTTGCTCATATTCACCAAGTGAATACGCCGCACTCCCCGCTCGGAACAACGCTTTGCTATCGAGATCCTTGGATCGCGCATCGTCTTCCTTAAGCAGCGATGCCATAGCATCTGTGATAACGTCGTCAAGCTGATTCAGCAATAAATTAACGTATGCTCGATTTCGCGCAATATCTCTTGCAAGTTCATCTAGTCCGTTTTCTCGAGCAATCGTCAACCCCTCTGAATACCGCGCATGGGCCTCTAGTAACTCCTGATCTTTCAACGCAGCGTTTCCTTTGGTCTTGCTGATCTTGGCGGCTTTTTCAGCCTCAAGAGTGCTATTCTTAAACTCCTCTGTGTAAGAAACGAGATCTGCAGGATGGTCGATGCGGATTGTAGGTTCGCCATCATCACTTATTGTGAAAAATGGCTCTTTCAAGACAAAGTTTTTTGTTAATTCCAGGATTTCATCTCCGTTCTTGGTTTTGTGCAAAATCATTTCCAAGCGCTCCGTCTCTTTTCCAGCTTCGTCTTGGATCATGCACCATGATCGTACGGACAGGGTGACCACAGGACTCGCACGCTTGAATATGAGCTTCTTGCCACGATGATGCGAGTCTATCTTGAGATCTGTGATTTCCATAGGCTCCAGATCTTCCAGGGGAGTAGAGCATGGTGGATATGGTGGTCCTATGGCCAGTGCTGGTAACGAATTTCCTTGGGCCTGGAGAATATCTGGATCAGGTGCACCGCCCATATCAGCCATGAGCGATGCACCTGTGGCCTGTTGGATGGAGGGAATGGCTTCTCTTGGTTGTCTGGCATTTCCTTTTGCATCAGATGATTTTTGGAGACGGTTCTTGGCTGTAAATTGAATGCGATCTGCATCCGCCTCTGTGATATAAATCGTATTACCCTCATGTTGAGCCATTTTGATCTGCGAAGTCCCGCGATGGAACTACAGCCCTTTCCACCTCGAATTTCCCTTCTCAAGTTGTAGTGTTGTAGTGAAGTAGTTCTTTCAAATTCAAAATTGCGGCGTCATTGGCGGGACCACACTTATCGATAAGAATTTTCCTTAGTGGCGGGACATTCATCATCCCTGCAAACCTCACTTCGATTTCATATTTACTTGAGAGACAGACTTGTCAAAGTAGCAGCCGTTAAAAATGGTCATTACGCACTACGCTACGCTAAACATGCATAACTCGTTCTCATTACAAATCCCAAGCAAAGAATCAAATATGGTATTCCCAAAATGCCGCCAATAAAAAACGCCAATCCAATCCAGTTCAATCCCATATAGCACACATACACACACATCTTCACTCGCTCTTCTTTATTCGACATAATATCGACTTCCAATACTCTTCCTGATTCTCTCCCTTCGCTTTTCCTTGCCTCTTTCCCTAAACCTTTCTTTCACCCCACTCAGGCCAATGTACTGAACATGATAACCCTTCAGACCAGGAATCTTCCTACCCTGACGCCACGAGCGTCTCGCGCGGTCTGATGAGGAGCGAAGACTAGATCGTGAGGAGTGCCTGGAAATATCACCGGTTGGTGGATGAATGAGGAGCTTAGGGGCCTCGCCGACAGTAGAAGACGGCGCAGATTTGGACGAAGAACGACGGAGCTGAGATGGGAGAACAACACGATGGCGGCGAGAGTTGCTACCGTGTCGTTCGACGCCGAGGGAGTTGCCGATTAGGAAGCCACCTGAGCCGCGAAGGCCGCTTGTGAGTTTCTTTCCAAGCGTGTTTGAGCGCTTAGGTGTGGCTGCGGGCTCAGGCTCAATGTCGCTTGTATCACCTCCTTCGGGAAGAACTTCCTCATCGCTCTCCGATTCACTTTCATCAAATCCATCCCAGAAGCCGCGTGGCCGCCAGAAAGGATGCAAAGCACCATCTTCGTCATTGACTGTTGGAACACGCGTTTTATCTTGTGTTCGGCGGGACTGCGAACTTGGAACATACCGGCCTCGAGAGCTAGACCGACCAAGCAAAGTAGGCAAAAGATTATCAGAGTAACGACGAGCCTTTTGGACAATCGATAGACGGCGTTGCGGATGAGAATCTGATCGCTTCGGCGGGCCAGGAACCAATTGTTTCTCGAGCTCCTCGGCAGGAGTTGGAGGGATGAACGTGATTTTCGGTGGTTCCGGTGGCGGTCTGGGATTCTTTAGAGGCGAATCCACTGCACTAGGCTGAGGAAGCGCTATTTGCATTGGAGGCGTCGATGGTTCGAAGTTCAGGGTAGGCTGTGGAAGTTGTTCGTTGTTCTCTGTACTTTCCCTCGCATCTACAAAGGGTGGGGTTGGTGTTGATCGTATTTCTCGCTCATCATGTGGAACGAGATGCATACCATCTTCCAGTCGACGTGGCTCTGGTAGCATCGAGTTTGCGCGAGATACTTGCTGCACGACGAGTAGCGAATGGTTGTTGTGGGGATATATGCTGACAGCTGTTGCTTCGCTAACCTCGATGGGTGTATCTGAGAATTGCGAAAACGGAGTTGTTGCGTACAAATGTCGTGCCATAGCATGTTCTTCAGTGCGGATCGTCGACCTATCAAAGCTCACGCGACCATGTTCCTCATACGGACGTCGCCATTCATAACTGCGCCGTGGCGTCTCGTCTGTCGATACGCGGTCGAGACTAGGTCGCAACATTATTTCTGGCGATAATGAAGCACGATCTTGGCTAAGTGAGCTTCGTCGTCGCTCGCCAGAACGACCTCTAGACGAGTTGGTTCCGCGATAGATTGGCGGCGAACTATCTAAACTTGGAGACAGCGTCGACGCCTGTGGAGGCGATGTAGGAGCAAGAGGAGATGAAGGAATCCTAGGAGACGTAGGAGCACCAGGCGATGTAGTCACCGACTCAAGAGGAGGCATTGCAGGCGACGACGGAATCTGTGGGGAACTTTCCACCTCCGCACCATCTTCAGCCACCTTCTCTTCAGTAACCTCACCCTCTCTAGCCTCCCTCTCTGCAACCAACTTCCTCACGCGTTCCATCAGCGCCTCGGGCGGTTGCTTCTCTTCTTCAGCTTCCTTCAACGGCTCCACATCCCTCGGCACAGGATCCGAAGCCGGAGGCAGGTCTGGCAGAGATTTGTTAAAATCTGCCGGTTGCTTGACGACCACAGGCTGCCGTTTCTTCATTGATCTAGGCGATTCGAGGCCAGGCGTGGGAGATTGCATAGGAGGTGAAGCTTGTTCCACAATAGGCGGCGGATATGACACATTCGAAGAACGATACTGGGTTCCTGAGCGGCGCGATTCGGGCGCTGAAAAGAAACGCCTGTTAGGGCTGTTATCCCAGTACCGTGTATTCGAGCGACAGAGGATATCTGCTGCGGGTTGTAGGACGTTGCGAACGGACTCTTGATGGCGGAGTGTCGCGGCTGAACTATCTATTGTTCTTTGGCGCATAGATCGCAAGGATACGGGGGTGGAGAAGTTGCGCTCTGTACCGAAAGTGTCGGATTCTGCGGCGCTGATGCGTCCTGAGCGATCTGCGACACTGACTCTCTTATGAACCAGGCGATGTAGTGGGACATCTTCAGACTGAAGCGATGTGCGATTTGACATGCGCGAGCCACGGTCTGGCGTTGGCGAGCCTTCGTCCCTATGATATGCCATATTCTTTCCTGAATGTCGCAAAGTCTGTCGTCTGCGTGGTGGTGTGACGATAATTTTTGCTTCGACCATGGTGGAGCCCATGGATGACGTGGAATGGCGCTTGTCGCTTGCTACGCGATCCTTCTCCTCTGGGGTTATCTTGCCATCCGTTGGCCATCCGATGGATTGTGCAAAATGCTCGATAGATGGGCTGACTGGGCTATTGTTGCTTGCCTGAACACGTTCACGCAAGGCTGAGGTGCGGCGTGGTCGTGGACTTGGCGAGGGAGAAGCAGTCTCGACAATATCGACAGCAGGGAGGTTGTGCTCTTTTTGGGGCGAGGATTTCAGTTTTCGTTTCCTGCGTACGGTTACATTGCGCATGAGATTTGTGTCCCACTCCCGATCGGGTATTTCGTCTTGTATTGGTGACTCGTGTCCTTTATCCTCTTGAGCTCCAGCCGTGGTATCTGCATGCCTCGAAACTTCAGTTACTGGCGATGCAGGCTGTGACAGGTGTGTAGGGGTGATGTCATTATCCTCGCGCTCAAAAGCTAGCCCCAGCCCTCTATCCTCATCAACAGTACTGAGTCGATCTCCTATGGGTGTGGTGGAGCGGCTGTGACTGGGTTCCGACGACAAGGGATCTTCTCTTGCCGTCCTAAAGGATTCAGCTCGAGACGATGGATATGTGAAGATGGAAGGGCGGTCGTGTGTTGCGTTGGATCCCGTGGTACGTGGAGGACTCGGGTCGGGAGTAGGAGGGCTGCGCGCATTGACGGGGGTGCTGAGAGAAGACTTCTTGGACAAGAGATCGGGGGCAGCAACAGGCTGGCCATCCTGCAGCATTGTGGGGGGAGTTGGCGGCAGACCCGAGTCTGCGCCATCCAAGGAGCCAGGAGGGTCGAGTGGGGATGTATCGCTGTTCATCATTCACGCCCGTGCTACTCGAGGCCGAGCAGGCAGGCCAATCGGTGGTGTTGCCGCCGTGTCTCCTTGTGCTGCGATGTTATCGCCCGTTACGACGATGCCATAATACCCGGCGTGCACACGTGTGAAGCTTCGTAGCATGCGATGGTTGGTGAGTTGGAAATACACGACTTCAGCGAGTTGACTGGCGAGGTGAAAGCGAGGACGATGAGCCTGCGAATCGGTAATAGACGAGGCCAGCGAGTCGCAACGACGAGCCTACGAGCCTATAGCGAGCCAGTGCCTTCCTTCGAATCTTGCGCCCTCCAATAATCGAAATCTCGCGGTAATCCAGCACTTCCAACACTCAAGTCGCAGTCCAGTGCAGTCCAAATCCCCGACGACCTTGTCGTATACGTAGTATGTAAGCACCCAGCAGCCAAACCCACCGATGACGACAAGCGCCTCTAGCCCTCCTCACCAAGCTCGAGCACAGGATGCAAGGGACGGCGCGCTCGTTTTGTCGCGCGATGCAGTCGCAGAGCGCAGCAGTGCGCAGCGTAGATGCGATAGGTAAAGTCGTGTATTGTCCTGTATGGGGGATGGGATGGCGAGAGAGAGAGGAGGGGGGTTGGGGGCTGGTAAAGGAGCTGGTTGGCAGGTTGGCAGTTGGCGGCATGCGAGCGAATGCGCCGCTCGCTTATTGCTGGGCGGGCGGGCGGCTTGGGAAGTGGGAAGAAGCAAGTTGAGGGATGAGGGGATGATGGCACCGAGTCTCGGGCAGTTTGGAGACTTGGGACTTTTTTGGAGGAGGATTTGGTATGGAGGGTTTGGGGCTTGGGATGTTGGTTGAGATGCTGAGTTGATTCAGCCCATATTCCATCTTCTTCTTCATCCTCACCTTCTTCTAACTTACCCTATCCATCTATTCAACCACACACACACTCACACACATAGAAGCGCTACTTTCATAGTCCTTCCACTACTACTATGACTACTGCCACTAACAACCCACTTCTTTCAAGTCTTCCCATCCTTCCAGCGGCCCCACCCGCCCACTCACCCACCAACCCAACCCACCACTCACACCCCTGATCCCTCCCCCCATGCAACGCGCGCGCATGAAGGACAGGTCATGTGCCATGTGCATGCTTAGCTCTCTCTAGCTCTCTTTTCTCAAGAGTTGTTGGGAAGCGGAGATGTGTACTGATGTATGTGTGGTGAGGGGCTGAGCATGTGATTTAGTGGGATGCGGGCGGGTGCGGGTACGGGTACGGGTGAGCACGTGGAGGGAACCAAGATTGGTAGAGCATGTGATGTCTGGATATGGAGCTTGATATACTTTGTAAAGTTGCAAATTATGATTTATGGGAATAGGAAGAGGGTGGATGGAGGTATCCAGCTTTGATTCAGTTCAATTCACTTCACTTTACTTCGCCTTTGCTATTCGCTTTACTTTGCACAGGCTTGGCACTTGCCTGTCCATCTTATGTGCACTTGAATCAAGGAAGGAAAATGAAAAAAAACCGTTTCCTTGCTTGTCCCACACTAACACCATCCCTCCCAGTACAATAAGAAAAAGGTAATAGTAAAAAGCAAGGCAAAAGCCCAATGTGACAAAACAGCCTACACCATGCAATGAGGGAAAACACAAAGAACCGTTTAATGAGACAGATATTTCGTACTTCCTCCTTTCTGTCTGGTTGCAAATTCCTTAGCTTCTGTCTCGGCCTGTATGTGTTTGTTCTCAAACGACACAACTAAAATAAGGGTGATATCATATCGGCAGAAAGTCAAACGGGTCGAAGAAAAAGGCTGCCGTCCAGACGCCTTCACTGCAAATGGCTAACATCGCTGTGGCTGTGTTCTGATCTAGGCAGAAATGACAAAGGAGAGGAGACTCGGTCTGGGGTATTTAATAAAAACCGACTTGGGTATTCGACGAAAGAAAATAGTGGTGGTAATGTGGGTCTGACAAAGTTGGCGATCCCTTGGGGATGCATCAAGTTTGTGCAACTGATGGACATCCTTGGGCTTTTATATCTTCCTGCGCACGGTAAATTTCCTCTCCATAGTACCAGCAGGGAGTGCAGCTGCGAACATGTCGCGTGCTAATTACAGTCAGCAAAGTCATTCACCACCTTCAGGAACCAAAACTCACTCTCTGCATGTTCAAATTGAATCAGAATGTCGTCGTGCTCGCCTGGGTACTCAATCTCATCCAGACAGACAAACTTCCTCTTGGTGCCCGCCCAGCCCGTCAGTCTGCCTTCTTCTTTTTGCATCTTGCCTTCACCCCGACGCTCTTCAACAGGCAGAGCAAACTTGGCGTCTACCAGCTTCAAACCGAATTTACCGCCTTTGTCCACTTTCTCGAATGTATCAGTCATCCGCAGCTGGAAGTTCATGGCATCCGCATGGGAAAAGTCTTCGAAAAAGGCAAGCAGTTGTACAATGTTATCCTGTTTCACAACTTGTATACGAATCGTGTTGGCTGTCCATTGCTTGTAAATGGGAACGACCATGCGTCGCCGAGATATCGAAAAGGTAGATGCAATTCCATCGAATTTAACTTCGAATCCAGTGACGGCGAACTGGAACATATGCAGGTCCTTGAATGAATTAAAAGTCAATCGTCGTACGGTGGAGGCAGAAGTAAGTGTTCTCAAAAGGTCAGCAAGAGCATCAGGAACCTCGGGTTCTGTTCGGCTGCCATCAATAGCAATGGCCAAATCTTGCTGTGCCTCACGCAACAGTGTGAGTTCAGGTGCGCCATCTATCGGAAGACGGACAAGCAATTCGGCAGGGCCTGGACAGTCAGTTGGACCCCTTCAAACAACGATTCCAACTTACCCAGATTCATGCGATCAGAAATGATACCAGCGCTGTGTCGACACACTATCCTCAAACTTTCGCTCATTACTGTCGGCGCCGCTTCTAGACCGGCAGCTTCAGGATCCTGGTTCACCACCTTGGCCTCTTGCCACTGTAGCCGCTCTAACACCCGACTGCCCTGTGCGCTGAAACCTTCTGCTTGGTCTGCACTTTCAATAACAAACGATTTGAGCGGTACTTGGGCAAATGTTGTTTCTCCCTCTGCAAGGTTCATCGAGGTAAATGTGCCAAAGAGGTGGTTGCGATCTTTGGACTCTTGGAATATCAAATGGGCTGCGCAAACTCGCACCTTCTTGTCAGGTCCTTCTTCACGGAATGCTAACCGCATACCAGGTGCTTGGTCGGGCTCGGTGACATATTCAAAATTCATCGGCGCTTGTTTGCTACCCAGATCCAAGTTGACAAGGCTGACTTGCTTGTTATGCGCGGCGGTGTAAAGCACCATGCGATAGCCGCGATGCAATTTCCTCTTGCCAGTGCCTTCACTGCTACGCTCAATCTTTTCAAACACCATGAGCTTGCATCCTTGCACCCGACCTGGTGGGAATGCCGCAGGGTTTCCTGGGTCTCGGTAACTTGCTTCACGAAGCTGCAATTTGCAAGAAAAGCGCTCTTCCTTTCGTTCTCGCAAATCCATCTGAACGCGGTTAGTGTGGTCCACAATAGCCCACAGATTGCGCCAGTCGCCCTCCGTTAGGTCAATTGTCAAGGTGAATCCATGGCGCAGCAAGACAGTGATCTGGTTTGACTGCTTCTTCCAGTTCACATCGTTCCAGGAGGGTCCTCCGTCGGCGCTTGGTCCCAGTATGATGTTGATAGACTCGTTCTGACTGCAAATTGCCAATTTCACTTGATAGAGATCCTTGGGACGTAGGACCGAAATAACCGCAGACATGGGCACACGGTCCGTATTCGGATCATCGGTCGACATGGAAGCCTTGGCAAACATTCTAAAGTAGCAAAAGTCCGTCTTCGTATCCGCCAGAGGGATGTATTGAGACAGGCCATACCGGGGCTGAGTCATACTGCTGCCAGCCGCCGAGTCGGACCTAGGAGTTCCAGCTTGAAGAACACTTCCTGCATCGGGGGCAAAGGTTGGGTATTCTTCCCAGATGGACTGGTCTTGTCCTTGGATGAGAGCTTGTGTTGGAGGCATGCTCTGGTGCTTCTTCATAGAACCTACAAGCAACTTCATGTAATGAAGGATAGCGGACTGAATCTCGAACGCTTCTGCGCTGCCTGTGTCGCCGGCCTGCCTTGCTCGATCGGCCTGGCTGTCGACCGTCTTGCCTCCGTAAGGCTGTAGATTCGGGTGATTTGGCAAAACTTCTGTCAAAATCCATAGGACTTTGGCCAGGTCGACGTGTGGCTGTGTCAATCGCTCGGGCTGTGGCTCGGCAGTTTTGGGCCGGCTCCTGATGAGGCTTTCCATACCTGCGCGCCCTCTTAAGAACCACCAGGTGGCAGCTCGTAACCATTGCATAGGAGTCTTGTCGTAGAGTTGGCCTCCTAGTTGTGCTGTCAATTGGAAAATGCCCTTCATGTGAACAACACGGTCGGCAAAGTCATTGAAAGTGGCCTCGCCTATCATCTTCGTGTCTGATCGACTTAGTGGAGCTCCCGACCGCTCAGCAGTATCTTGTCTAGGTCGTACGGGCAATTGTTGGCTGGGGATGTCTACTTGTGTTCGTGGGTCGTATCCATGGGCAGGTGGGGGTGGAGGAGGTTGCTGGGCGGGTGGGGTATAAGCCTTGAATTGTTGAGAGCTTGGTGGAATGGAATGCTGAGTGACAGCTGGTAAAGGAGCTTTCTCGATTGGGGGAATTTGTTGGGTAGAGGTATTCGTTGTCGCAGACAGGGGCTCGAAGTGTAATGACGGCGATCCACGCGTCTGTGGCATGCTGAATTGTGAAGAGGCAGAGGATGCTGGCCGCGCATCAGTATCGAGCTGATATGATCCTGGGGGCATAGCCTTGCGTGCAGGTGGCGAGGCACGTGCTCTTGACCGATGCGGGTCGTCTGTTTCCATAGAACGGAAGGGAGATCTCGCTGGAATTTCGGGAGCTGCTTGAGGTTGGGTCCTGCCATTGGGCTGGTATGCAGTAAAGGTAGGGGGAGAAACGCCGTACTGGCCTGGGTCGGTTGACTGCATGGAACTGGTGTCTGAATCTTGCTTCATGTGCTGCCGTTGTGCTGCCTCGTGCAGTGCTCGTCCCTCTTCTGAGCGCATGCGCTGCTTAACTCTTGCTGAGAAAGAATTTGGTTCGGTAGGTTCACTTTCGAGGAATCGGTCTGCAAGCATGGCCCTGGCGTCCAAAGGCGATTCGTCTTCACGCGAGACAGTATTCAATTCTGGCAGTCGTTGAATAGCAGGCACTGGAGGCACGGGCTCCTCGTCTGAATCGCCCGCGTACTCGCTGAAACCTGTTTGGGTTCGTGATAGTGGCTTTGGCCTAAAGTCTTCTTCCTGGATGGTGGGCTCTACGTTGGATGTCTTTTTGGTCAAGACAGGTGACATGTTATCGGAATCCTGCGAATAGGTAGAGGCATCGCTGGGATTGCGTGCGAGAGGGGCTGCTGAGACATTGTCGAATCCAGTGGGCGCCCTTGATAAGGGTCTCGGTCGGTCACCCAGTCCCATTGCGCCCATATGTTGCGATGGTGGGGGTGGTGCCTGTGCATGACTATTAATATGACCCATTTCCAGCTTGCGCCCCAAGGGCGGCGAGATCTCCCCATGGGAAGTTAATGTCCTTGTAAGACTATTCCTCTGCTCAGTCTGCGATGGGGTCCTGCCAACGCCTGTGCCCAGATTGGCATCGTCCTGAGGCTTCTGAGGCTGTACCTGGGCCACAACTCCTGCCTTCTTGCGCTTCGACACTTCGACAGCAGGCTCGTCGCACTCGTCGCCGCCATGACCAATGATCTCAGGAACGGCGCGCACAAAGCCCACAGACAGTCCCTTCTTGCGAGTGCCAGTGCGCATGCCACCAGGGCCTGGGCTCTTGCCAGCTGCTGCAGCGCTGCTGAGAATGTCCTGGGCGGCAGGCCATCGCTGGGCCTTGGAGACGTCTATGCGGGGTCGACTTGCAGTAACGAGGTAGGCGGCGGCCTGGTCACGGTGCTGCTGGGCCTTGTCGGTGGAGGGCTTGAGGAAGGCATTGACATCGTCGTCGAGCTTGAAGGATTGGGCAGGTTTAATCGAGGGCTGCTTGGGAGCATCGTCGTTGTTGCTGGAGGAGGAGTTGGAGAAGATCTTGTTGCGCCAGCGGCTCGACTTGGACATGATTTTGGAAGCGGCGTCGTGGGCAGCTTCTCGCGCGTCCACCATGGTGCTGCCCGCAGACTCAGTGGAGGTGGAGGAGAAAGGGTGGTGGAAGGGATGTAGGATTGCTCGCGTGCCCGTCTGGGCGTCAAGGCTCGAGATTGGGTGGGTTGGCGGCGGGCGCTTGGGGCACAAGGGACAGACGTCGACGTGGTGTCAGAGGGGCCGTGGCCGCTGTAACTAACCGCACCCTGCCACTTGAAACAAACGCATGCGAGGATCCAATGCCTCGAATAGAAGGGGGGTGACGACGACGACGGTGGTGACGACAGTGGAGATGGCGGCGACAGCGGCGACAGACACCACAAACAACAACAACAACCAGAACAGCAACTCGCCGGTGATCCTGCAGCAACAGCGTGGGGTAAGAGAGGAGAGAAGAGGAAAAGAAGCGAGACGGTGGCAGAGACACTGCAGACTGAGCCAGGGACCAGCGAATGTCGTGTAACCGCGTAAATTGCGATGGGGGGGAGTGGAACGTCGCCGCTAGTGATGCTTATCGTTTCTGGGGCAGTCAAATACCACGACTCCAAACTACCCCATGTGGACTGGACTACTGTGTATTCATCACACTATGTACACTCTCTGCCCTCTGTCCTCTGCATGCAGCTAATAATAACCCATCCAGCGCCGTCTCACTCGTGTTGACACACCGCCGTCCAGCAACCCTTGACCCCACACACAACACACCTCGATAGTACATAGTACATGGCTACTGTGTACTACCCAACCAAGTCCCCA
Source organism: Shiraia sp. slf14 (assembly GCA_000498155.1). Lineage (NCBI taxonomy): Eukaryota > Fungi > Ascomycota > Dothideomycetes > Pleosporales > Shiraiaceae > Shiraia > Shiraia sp. slf14. Next base: position 769,553 of record AXZN01000008.1, read on the forward strand.
CAGGTTACGAAGTACTCCTCAGCGCGCCTCCAGCTTCAGGTACCAGCTGCTGTCTGTGCTCTCGTGTGTGGCGGCCACTCCGGCTGCTGCAGCTCGAGCAACATGCCTTGTTTATCAGCCCTAATAACGATCTACAACGCACACGACGCTCCCATGTTTCTTCAATTCCACCGGGCAACTCGTATGTCGATACTCGACGTCTAAAAATATGCGGCGACGGTCTGCAGTAGGGTCACAGTCTAACGGTTCGTTCCTTGGATAGATCGCGCACACCCTTGCCCTTTTGAAGAGCCGCCTGACGTAAGTGGTCTCTCCCTGCTCATCACTTCATTTCAATTCATGTTCAATTCCTCCCGTTTGTCTCTGCCTCTTCTCCCTCTTCAGCTGAGGCGCTGCGCCGTCTCATGGCCACAACCCAATGCAGCATCATGACCCCATGAGATGCCACTGTGCCGCATCCATCGAAGCGCCTCTTTAACGCAGGGTGATAACGCGGGTGCCAGGGTCCGGCCTGCTTGGCAAGCTGATGGTGTACCTGAACTGGTCTGGCTTCCGCCTCGTCTAGATCAGGATGATACCGTGATATTGTCTACAAATAAACACACCACCTCTGCACAGGCACTCGATTATTCGCTTTTCAGATTCCGCATTCTGATATGCTCGGTACTATGCGTTGCACGAGATTGCAGTACTCGGCCCTTCACGCGCTTCATGCGCTTCCTCCTATTCCCCCGAACTATCGCCGCCACCTGACTTCCACCAACCGCAAGATAGAGTGCTGACATGGTCAGACCAGCAGTTGTACGCTTGCATGGTGCATGGGTTTTCCAATATCATGCCGCAGCCCTACTACAAGGCAGCCTATCACTGCTTCTGTTTTATTAAATCCTAGAAATAAGCGACCTGGGCATTCACCGGTACGCCTAGAACATTACCTCTTTGGCAAAATACAATATTTGGCCGGTGAGGACTGTTCTGGACTACAGGATGCAGTAAGACGGCAGGGTGAGTATTCGAGTTTGGAAACGATTGCAATATTCTCAATAGTCACGTGAGATGCTCCTCTCAGCATGCGCTCCGCAAGGTTAGTCGTTTAAAATCAAGCAAAACAACAGGACAAACACCCAGAGGCAGATATCAAGTATTTGCATTGAAAAAATAATCATCATTATAATCACGTGAGATGCTCTAAGCATACACGTAGCAGAATGGGCCTCCCAACGTCGAACTCGCATCGCGAATCGTCACCCCAGGAACGCCTACATATCCCAAGTCTATTAAATCATCCAACGTCGCATTCCTCGACGGTGGAGTATTATTCAATGTAATCGTTCCTCCCAACGCATACTGTCTCTTCTCCAGTTCCTGATTTTGCCACGTCCACCATACCCGATCAATCATCGCATGGTGGAAGAAGAATGCTGGATCGCCTGGAGATGCAAATAAATCACCGCCTGGGTCTCCACCAATAGTAAAATGGCCTCCTGTATGCACACCTAAGAAGCCTGCAGGAAAGTCTCCTTGCATGATGGTGCTGAACGATAAAAAGTCTGGATGTTGCGTGATGAGCGATGTGATATTCGAATCACGAGTCCAAGATGCAGCCACTGCGGAAATATCGCGGCGTAAGCAGCGGGGATTGTAGCCGAGTCCACTGGGTGACGGGTTGTGTTCAACATAAGGAAGAATGCCAGACACAGGTCCTAGGTTTACTTTCCAGCTGCAGTCATATCAGCAATCACGCTTACATCAGAAGAAAAGAGGTACGGGAACAGAAAGAGAACGAAAGGAAAAACTTACTCTTTGAACGGCCCCGATTCAACACATCCTCCTCCCCTAGCTGGGGGCAACTCAATCCCACAAGCCTGCGGCGAGGGAATACAGACCCCACTTCTGTTCGCCACATAAGCTCCATCGCCAGAGATGCTCGTTTCGCTTCCATCGAAAACTGGCGATTTCTTGGGATCAGCAGCCCACCACGCCCAGTTGTAGTACGGCTGTGTTCCTGTATATCCACATTCGTCGCGGAGAACTTGTTCATAAGCCCAGGTAAAGTAACGATGCCATGACAAAAAGTTTCCAGTCCCGTGAATAGAAAGCGTCTGGTTGATGTGCGTTGCTACAAAGTCATCATAGCGATTTCGCACCCCAGGTACTAATGAGGTGGGTGTTTTGGGGGGCTTGGAAGCCAAGCATTGCACAGCTTTTATGTATGCTTTTCGCTCTGTGGTGGAGAGTGTTGACCTGTTGCATGTCAGATATGCTTTGTATCCTCGATGCACATCTCGATTCGTGAGAGAGATCGAAAAGAGAAGAAAAGGGGATATTTACCACTCCCGCCTGACCCTCGTATTGGAAGGATTACATTTCTTTGAATCCGGATACCCATTCTTCGCAAGGTAAATTCCCAAATTCAACGCCCCCTTCGCAGCCAACGCATCGCTGGAAAAATAACCTCTTTCTTCCACCGGTGCAGCCAACGTCGTCGTGCAGACACTACACACCACCGCCGTTACAATTGTCGAGATCTTCATCGCGTATCGCGCGATCTCCGACGATCCTCTCACAAAAGGAAAATTCTAGAAAACGTAAGTCTCTCAACCCACACTCTTTCCACACGCCGTATACATACACCCAATATATAGCACAGCCAAGCCCCCAACCCTGTAAATGAACCGCGTGTGTGTGTCTGCACAAATCTCAAGTACCGGGTACGAGGTAATGTAAAAACCGCCTTGCAGCGAATGAAATGGCTTCAAAGGATCAACACGCATGCAGGTTGAGCGAACGACCGATGCAACCACGCGAAATGGATCCTGGCCTGGGACGTGTGTATGCAACCGCGGAGCAGGGATTCAGCCGCGATAGTAGCCACGCTCCACACGCTTGGCTGGGGGATGATCGGAAAGATGGTTCCAGATTTCGGAATTGGAATTGAACTTGCGGTTCTATTATCGAGGCCACGGGCTCGGGTTTACAACGGCGACAACAACGACGACGATCTTGCGCCAGAATGAAGGGATTCGAAATCGAACCAGGAGACTGGTATTGCAGATGCGAGAAATGAATGGAATTGAAGATGCAGATGCAGATAGATCTCCCACCTAAGCGTTACGTACAAAACACAAAGAACAGGCTATATTACGAACTATTTATCAAATAAAATAAATCCTCTCATGTTTCGACAAAACTAAACTAGCTCTCACCCCGTATCCACTCCTTGCCCTTACGCTTCTACCAAAAGAACGCCACCTCTTTCGAAATCGGATAATACCTCCGACATCCCACGACGACAAACTCCGGTAGTGGTAGTCGATAAGCCAGACTAACGGGCGTACCGAGCTAACTACCACACCACACTATCCGCTTCCCAATCCCATTGTGCCATTCTCATCCTGTCTACTACGCCTTCTCACCGAACTGTCAAATCACACCTAAACAATGACAGGCGCCACACCGCATCCCGCAGTTCGCAACATTAATCCGGGGCTGCGGCGCGAGCGCGACGGGACTCGCCTCTGCTGCGTGGTAGAGTGGTCCCGGCGTTATTGCTCCGATGGGTGAGCGGGATGGTGATGCGTGTACTGCGTGCTTTGAGGGGAGATAGATGCGTGGTTGAGTGCGTGGATGGGCAGAGGTGTATGTGTATGTGTATGTGTTGGCATTGGATTGGGGGCTCGCGTGTATGAAGCCGCGGTGTTGGGATGGGCGTTGTGGGGATGGAGGGAGGGGAGAGGGGGCGGAGAGAGGGGGATAAGGAGAATGGGAATGAGGTGAGATTAGATATGTTGGATTTTTGATAGGAATTGTATTGCGCAATGGGATGGATTGGATTGAAATGGATTAAATTGGCAATTCATCAAATGTGCCACGAAGCTGCATACGCAATTCGCAATGACGTTTGCTAACAGCGCTAGTTCGAAGCTAAGACCAACGTTCGTTGTTTCATCATTATCAGCGATCGTATTCGTTGTCGATCGCTTCCTCGGTTTATTTTCCTTTTGCGATAATGACATACCACCCTACGTCCGATGTTGAACTTGCATGTACATAGTACAAGTTATGTGGTATTTGGACTCTGGCGTGCACTCAACTTGACCAGGAAATCCACATTATACGCAACACCACCCTTGACATAGTAATATCCAGGCTTCACCAGTTCAATATCGTAATTCCGAATAATCTACCGGGAGTTAGCATCCACACAACTTATCTCAACTGACCTCAAATCAAGCAGCACACTCCCTACAAACAAGATAAAAGTAAAAAACAAACATACCTCAGGTAAAACCTTACTCATCTCCATCACCGATATCTCCCTGCCTATACAAACCCGATACCCCGTCCCAAAAGTAAACTGCGCCCCCTCAAGTTCCGACCTCCTCTTCTCCCCCTCCAACCACCGCTCAGGCCTAAACTCCTCCGCATCCTCTCCATAAAACTCCTTATTCCTCTGCATACTATACCCATGCGTTAACACTTCCATCCCCCCAGGCACAAAATGCCCATCCACCGTCTTCCCGCCCGCAGGCACGATCCGCGGGAAAAACGTGGTGGTAGGCGGATTCAAGCGCAGGCTTTCTTTCAGGCAGGCGGTGAAGTAGGGGAGGTGGATGCGGGTTTCTTCGTATTGGATGGGGTGGGACAGGGCGTTTGCTTGGTCTGCTTTGTCGAGTTCTGCCCGTACGCGTTGGAGGGCGTCTGGGTGTGTGACGAGGAAGCGTAAGGTTGAGCCCATTGCTGTTCCGGTGGTGTCGGCGCCAGCTTGGATTAGAAGGGTTACGTGCGCGCGTTTTTGCTCGGGGCTGAGGGGTGAGGCGTCGGGGAAGCGGGCTTCGAGGCAGCTTGGTTTCTTGTCAGGTTGGGTTGAATGGTCGGTGTGATGGAGAGACTTACTGTTGGAGGAAATCGGGTTGGCCTTCGAAGGGCTTCTCGGAATTCTCTTGCTCGCGGTTGGTGATTTGGCGATCGGCCTCGCGAATCAGCCTAGAGTGTGTCATGGTGAGTATACGATGATGAGAGAGGTATAGTATAGCACTTACCACCCCATGCCATGAGTGTTTGATGTTTTTGGTAGAAACAAAGGTCCGATGTAAGGCATGTTCAAGATATTCCGGAACGTTCTCGATCGATTAGAAAATCCGAACATACCAAGTCCATCTCTCCAGTTCTCAAGTATCTTCTTCTCGTCACGCTGTTTCTCCACTGCTCCAAAGGGACTACCAAACGCAATTATTCCCAGGAAATCAAGGGCAAATTCTGCAACCTTATCTGACAAACATATAGTGCGCTTCTCTGCTACATGTTCATCCATTTTGCTGAGAAAAACTCGAATCAAATCATCGATCCTCGCTTCCCAGCTATTTCTGAAAGGCCCAATAGTCCAGGGCGCATTGGACACAGCCTTACGTAGAACACGGTGCTGTTCTCCTGGGAGTACCGAGAATATCGAGGGAGGTCCTAGAACGCCAGAACCATATGCCTTTGATTTCTGATTCATCGATGGTTCCCGATAAATATCCTTGAGCGCAGATGGAGAGGGAAAATACAGAGAATTGGGAGTCACTCGAATTGGCGCATCACCTACGACACATTAGCCTTTTGATTATGTATTCGGTATCAGCAACTTACTCCCATACTTCCTCACGAGATACATGAAAACTGCAGGCTCATAAGGAGTGAGACATATGATAGCTAATGCTGCTGATGTAAAGGACAGGTACCATGGCCCATGAAATTGCGAGAGCGGATGGAAGTATTGTATATAGATGAGACGACTGAAGAACGCTGCTCCTACAGCGACGAGACATATTGCTGCCACATTGTGGCGAACCAAATCAAATGGGAGAAGATTCGATAGCCCCATACTGAGCTCGCTGTATTTTGCAAAAGAAATTAGAAAGATGAAGTACCAAGGCAGCAAGAAGGCAGCACCCGTAAATATAACCGCCAGTACAATCTGAAATGCCGTACATGTCAATCAAGATGATCGGTGGGTCGCAATTATGCCCATTACTCTAGTTGCGCTGCGGTAACCAGGTTGAGTACCCATTGTAGAGCTGATAGGCATCGTAAGACACCTACGCGCTGCTACAATTTCAAGGATACAATGTTTCGAACCACCCCATTGGATTTTTCGCGGCTTATCACCCTCGAAACGACCTCTTCCCCTCTCTCGAAAATTTCAAAGATTGTTCCCCCGCTTTTCCTGTCAGCCTGCATGGAAAATCGCATGGAGAGGAAGGTGGTGGGTATGCGAAACAAGGGTTATGTCCATGTTTTGTAAACGATTTCCATTATCTTACCGTTCAGCCAGGATGTTTGAAGGCCAAGACTGGACTAGAGCAATGTCACCCACTTGGTCCACGTAGCACGACTAAGCCGGACTTGGATAAAGAAATCTTTCTCCGTGCCTTCAGCGTTGTATGTGTATCTGGTACTTCCAGATATCCAGATCGCATTGCCAAGTCGCTGTCAAGCGGACCGGCCCGGGCGCCACGAGGTACCAGCAAAAAGTATACCTTCGTTGGTACTTGACGGCCCAAATCATGCTCCCTTACCCAGTAAATCAATTACTTAGAAACTCATTGATCCTCTCATCCATCCACTTGAAATCATCGGCACTCATACCAGTGCCAACAAGATGGCCCCAAATACTGGGCACAATCTTGACTTCCCCCCTCTTCAAGCTCTTCACCTCCCTCTCACTGACATACGGATGAAAATACTGATCCGTCTGACTCGGCATCAACAAGACCCTCGCCTCAATCGTCTCCAACGCATCCTCAACACTCCCCTTCGCAACACATCTCCCCACATCCCCCCTCTCCCACATCCCCAACATCACCAACAAATCCTCCTTCCTCCACTCCTTATACCCATTAACGCAAACATCTTCATCCCACTTCTCCAAACTCTCATACCCCACCTCCCTATAACCCTCGCGATCAAACCACTCCGCACTCGTAAGCCACGCCGAACACGCCTTCCCAAACGCAACAACCCCCCTCTTCTCATCTCCCGCGCTTTCAAACGCAAACCGCGCCCCCTCCAGCGCTTGGAAATTATGCCGACTCGTTTTCGCTGACGAACACACTATCACCGCATTCCTAACAAAAGCAGGGTAAGTGGCAAGCCAGTGGTAGGTAATCTGTCCGCCCATCGAGAAGCCCAGCATCACGTCTACCTCGCTGAGGCCGAGTTCTTGGGTAAGTAGTGTGTGTTGGGCTTGGATGCAGTCTGGGTAGTCTATGGTTTTGGGGAAGGAGGGGGTGTTGGAGGGGCTGGATGATTCGCCGTTGCCGAGGAGGGCGATGACGATGATTTTGTGGTTGCGGAGGGCGCCTTTGGCGTGGGTTAGGGTGTCGTTGATGCGTCCTTGGAAGCACGTGTGGACGATTGCGATCTTGGTGTTGTGGGGGTTGAGGATTTGGTAGGCTAGGTTGATGGTGGGGAGGGTTGTGCCGTTTTGGAAGGTGAAGTTTTGGAGGGAGAAGGTTTGGATTGGAGGGGATGCCATGGTTTTGGAATGTTGATTGTGATTGTGTGTAGATGTGTGAAGTGAAGTCAGGTGGGTTGGTGGGGAGATGTATATACATATGGTGGGATGTTGGGTGACATCGGAATCTATTCCGATATGGGGAAACAGTACACGGTTATGGTGGAGAATGTTTGTTTATCGGTTACGTGCAACCAACATGCCAGCCAAGATTCTTTCAATGTGAATCATCTGTGTACGAAGTACATCAAGAGTCTACTATTCAAGCAAGAGGCCTGTGGTGGTAATAGCCAAAGAATCCAAGACAAAGCTCGTAACTTTGGAAGCTCTATTGTGAGTATTTATATACGCTTATGTTCAATTTCAACATTATAGCAACCTCATTATGTACCTCCCCAGCTTGTGCCGCCTGCTCCAATACCAGTACTTCCAAGATTAGAACTGAGGCGTCTAAAACCTTGGCCCATACCAATTGGGACCGAAGAACGCCTTCTCACAGTAGGTCTTCGCCGTACTTGAGAATGGCTCGCAACACTACTCAACGCATTTGAACTTCGCCTTCGTCCAAGCAAGCCACCAGTCTCATCCGCCTCGTCATCAGAAGCCACAGCTGCGCTTGACGCTCTACTTGTGTAGCTCAAAACATTCGTGAGTTGGTCTGGAAAATCACCAAACTCCGATTCAGACGTAATGCCATCATCATCGTTATTGGAGCATGCTCTCGAGCGCTGATCAGCATCTCCATCTTCTACAATCGTCTCGATACTCTCCTCGTCTTCGTCTGGGTCGTCTCCGAATCCTTTGCCTTCCACGAGCCACCATGTGGGTACAGAAGCTAGTAGTGAGATGAGGGAAAGCGACCAGAAGGGTACAATCACATAGCCGTTCTTAACTCCCAACGTGAACAAACCGCCTCCAATCGCGGGGCCAGTAGCACGGCCAATTGCCGATACACTGGTGGCTATACCGTTTATGGTGCCAAGGACGCGCAAGCTTGTTGCGCTGTTTGTCAGCATGATTGTGCTAGTCGGGAAAGCGAATGTACCGCCTACGCCTCTGACCATGAGAAGCGCTATCATGACAATTTCTTTAGTTCGTGGATTGGGTATCAGAGAGACGAATGGTGTCAGGAAAAAGACAACTGGAAATATCAAAAATGCAATGCGGAGACAACGCAAAACGCCTAGGTATCGTGCTAATGGTGGAAAAAGCAGAAATTGCCATATCGTGGAGGAGATGCCGAAAATTGTGAAGATGATCCCGATCCTTTGTGAGTTTATACCGAACCCGCCGGCAAATTTAAGAGGGAGTTTCACATTAGGGTCGTCCAGAGACTGTGGAGGGTGATGCAGGAAGACAGGTAGAAGCTGATCATATGCAAGCGTGTAAAGCGCTAGAAGAGTGTATACCACCAGGTTGAGCGTGGTTTGATATGTGAGGACGTCGCGAATTCTGGGCGACTTCTCTTTCAGTATGTCAGATGCAACGCCGAGGGTCGAGTCTGAGTCGCCGTCTACTGCCTTTTGTTGAGGTAGAAGTGGCTCTCGCTCAGATCCAGCTCGTTCATTTGCCGCTGGCCTCCGCAGAAACCTGCGAAAAAAAGCGGTGAGCTTTGCACCAGTCCTCAAGCCAAGGTCACTCTGCTGTCGTTTGCTTTCAAGCGTTTCCTCAAGATACAGCCAGCCTACGACAATGCCAATCGTGAAGAATATTGCAGCCACAGCATTGGGTAGAATATACGGGAATTTCTCAAAGAATTTGCTTCCTCGAGGTTGGGTTGGATCGACCCGGAGTGGATTGGACAATGCTCCACCAAGCATAGGTCCAAAAATTGCGCCCACAGTGTAGACCAAAGGCATAATGGAGAACGCTCTCGGTTGTAGCTCTTTCCATGGGCATAGTTCAGCGACAGTTGTCCGCAAGATTCCGACATTGCCATTACCCAAGCCTTGCAAAGCGCGCGCAGCCAAAGCCATGGGCAGATTCAATGAAGAACCCCAAAGCAGCATCGTCCACATTGTATTGAAAAGTCCTAGCAAAATTATAGGTTTTCGTCCATAGCGATCCGAGAGGGCGCCCCAAAACAGAGCTGTCGTAGCCTGGCACAACGAGAAGACGGCGGAGGCGGCTCCCGCCCATCGTGCAATGTCGTTTTTGGGCACACCAAAAGATTCAAGCATTTCTGGGACATATGGGAATACTGATGTGAGCGCGATGGGCTCTGCGAACCGACATATTGCTAGTGACGATGTTAGCAGGCTGTAAACATGGCGGGAAATTGGGTATAAATACAAAGAATCACCAGCTGCTTCACTGGCAATCGATGTTCTGTCATGATGCGACTTGTGGTAGCGAGCGCATACTAAACTCTCTCATGTGCTGAAGAGTGAAGTGACAGGAACGAAAAGCACGCAAAGTGCGAGTCTTGAGCATGAGTCGAATCCGTCTTTGCCTGGATTGGCGAACGAGCTCCCCCGCAAGTGCAATTAGCGCCGCAGGGTCATGCGCCATCGCAGCAACAAGCATCGCGCCCTTTTCATTGCTTGTTTTATGCAGTCAGCAATTCCGAACTCCGACTGTGTTTGTTGAGATGTGCGATGATGAAGATAGCCGCATAATGGCGAACAGGCGTTCTGGTTCTTGGTAGCGGCGCTATTAACGGCGGCTTGCCAGCTATTCCGATACGCATGGCCAATCATCAGGAATGCGATCAACATCTTTTGTTTCGACTTATAACTACTTCCCCTTTCAAACCCAACGGTTTTGGGTGAGATGTCGTGTGATATTCTGTTAGAATTGTCATATACTGCGTTTCGTGAAAAGGTAAGCCCCCGATATTGCTTGGAACGCTTTTTCGTAAACACTTCGTGAATAAATATAATCGCGACTGCATATATGTAACATGTTAGAGAAGTCATCTACGGTGCCAACTTAGCTTTAACAGCTGGAACATCCAAGTCATCTCCTGCAAGATCAACATTCAAGGTTTGTTAGGAACGAGGAACAATAAGTTGATGAAATTCATTCGATCTCCGAACTACAAACTGACAATCAACTGGACAGGTAAGCCATCTCAAGCATTTTCAAGCATTTTATCTATCACTCTAGAATGTATCCTTCGCTTCCATACCTCGAAGTCCAGTTTGTGCTTGATGTTTTTTACTCATGAAAATTTTGCTGCAATAGAAATGGTTGTGTCATCAACGACTCCCACTGCCATTTCTCAAGAGAAGTATCTAACAAGAGCACTCAAAGGAAGCGAACAGGCCACTGTTTCTCACGCACAATGCGTTCGTGAAGGAAATTATTCAATGGTACTCTTATGTAAATTCTCTGAAGTACGAAGAGGAAGTGTTGCTGCCCAAGGTGATGTCGATTCATTGCCATTGAAATCACTACAAAGAGTCTTTTCCTTTTCATACATTGAGCTTCCACTGCAGGAGTATATTTGAATGTGCGTCTCTTACGGTCTTCATATACACCTTGTATCCTATATGAAGCTGCGTCTAGATATAGCATGTTACTGAAAGGCAATACGAAGCTGCAGTCGGAAAGTATCTTGCAAAATGGGTTACAGGCCTCTTCTGACTCGATAATTGCGCCGTGTGTTGCAATGTTGAGTCGTTCATAGCCGAAACAAGCGATAGTACCTTTTCGGGGTCGGTGAACTGAATTGTTTCAGTCCACAGGATTCTCAGCTTACGAGTATACGTAGATACTAGTGCTTTCTTCAATAGGCCTTCTGCGGCGTTTTGGTTGCTTTGCCACACTTGGAGTGCTTTGCCGCGTTCTATCGCGACCGGACCCCGAAAGACTCAGTGGATACGGATACTAACATAGCATAGAGGCCGACGACCATAAGCTCACGCGGCGAGGTAGTCTTCGCCAAGATTTGGGCGAGGGCTGTGTGGCTGGAACGATGACTTAAGTGGAGATTGAAGATGTGGATTGGTATAATTTTCGACATATCCACGCCGTACAAGGAATCATTTTTTGACTTGGAATACGAGGTGCTGCGGCGCTGAGACGCCAATGTGGCGAGGTGGCGCAGCTTCGGAGTAAGGTGTGATGTACAGGCATCATGACCTCTTCTTCGCGCCTTGTGAAGTTTCATATCATAATCGTCCCCTTTGAACTACCAATACTAATGCTGGAAAGTTCGTGCCGCTCACGTGAGGCGCGGCGGTTTTACGTTTTGCAACAAGACGAACCGGACTCTTTGAGATTGATATTCCACAACTGATCCCCCCAATTTCGGGACTTGAAAAATGTTCCGGGCGTCGGTGAGCCAGAGAGCTTCAAGGGGGCGGCGTGCTTGCTCTACGCCTCTGCTAAGCAATCAGGGCGGCGTAGAGGTAATGAGAGATCAATTAGGAGACGGGCTGAACAGACTATTATAAAGATGGTACCCAATGTACTGTATACTGCAGATTCATCCTTAACTCAACCAGTATGCATCCAATCAATTTCTTCATATCGCTACACGTCACCACTTTGTGTTCTCTCTTTCATGTGATTGCCGCTGGACCTGTACCAGGTGCTGAGCTAGCCCTTACAGACATATTCCTTGACGAAAATTACGAAATCTTGAGCGCTCTGGGGGAAGCCGACGAGGATGTTGTGCACATTCAGAAGCGAGCTGATGTGGGACCTGTCGAGAGTGATTGTCTCAATTATTCCGGCTGGAGTGCAAATGGACAGATGGATTGTGCTGCGGACAGTACAGATCCTTCGGATTCAGAGGAAGAAGAATGCATAGACATCGAGTCATTGGAGAGAAGGAGTATTGTCAAGAGAGGTAGGAAAGTCGACACAGTGTATGTATAGGCTTCCGTCAAGACTGGAAGATGGAGAGTGGACTGAATATCCTCAGGGCATGTAAGGACTATTCTTTCCAGGACGAAGCACAAGAAGACGGAGTTGGGTTGTTTTCACCGGCTTGGCCCCCATCGCCATTTAAACTTGCAAAGGTCAGCATATGTCATATTTTATTCAAGTCAAGTACGCTGACAGAGAGAAGAAATACAGGATGGTTTTTGACACAGGGGACCCCACGAAGCCCTTGAAAAAAGAGTGGTTTGAGTTAAAGCAGCATGACACAGTCTGGTCTCAAGACATTCCTGGGAGAACAGGAACATCGCATCGATGTTATGAAGCAGAACATGTACTTGAATGGCAACTACTCAAGCAGTTTATTGAAGAAGATCACAAGACAGGAGATCAAAGTCGTTGCGAGCTGCTGTACAGATATTTCAAGGAGGAAATGAAAGATCCTAATGTCAAACACAAGGTCAAAAGAGCTAAGAACAATGGCAAATTAGGGTCGAATGGCCGTTTTGATTATGAAGAGGTGGAATATTCACTAGATCCGTGGAATCTGAAGGTGAAGAAGCAGAAGAAGAACCGGAGATACATTGACTGGATCGGTAAGTGCATGTGAAGACGAGTGTAGACTTAGAGCTCAGCTCAAGGACACAACCATCAACCGCCCTTTCCAGTCACCCTTAGTTCCTCAGGAGGCAACATACAATATGTCGAGAGTACAGGGGCTGACTTTTCCGTGCTTCAGCTTTCCAATGGCCAGGAACAGCTGGAGGCAGTCCCCCGAGTCCATGGGAATACGAGCTAGTGCTCCTCAACAAAGATGCCAATGGCAAGAAAGCAAAAGTACGTTCAAAAAACCGTTTCAAAACCTCAATTGACAAAAGAAGGTGTGGGATTCCGTAGTGGAAAATCTATTTCCAAAACCAGCAGTCAAGGGCAATAAGATGACTAATGCCCAACAAAACAGCGATACAATAGAGTGGCTCTTCGAAGATAAGTATGTTGTAGATGAGAAGCCCAAGACATGGAACGATCATAAAGGAGCATGTAAAGCCATTCACATGTTTCAAACCATGATGGCTATCTCGCAATATCACAATCATCCGTAAGTAAGAAGTAGCGGAAAAGTGGAGGAGAAAATTCTGCTGATCCATATTTGTGTTTTAGGTACATCAAAGAAGTCATGCGGGCTCAAGCAAGTCGAATAGGCGACGCTTGGGAGACTCTGGAAAAGAAATTATTAGCTGGTGCAACATACAAAGACCCAAAGGGGAAGGTTGAGGTGTACAAGGAGCGTGGACTGAAAAAAGAGTGGCTAGATTGGATGAAGAAGAAACATAAAAAGAGCCTAGATAAGCTTAAGGAAGCATTGGAAGACAAGATTCGAGTGTTTAAAAAAAAGCCGGCGTACATCACGAAGTTGAAGAGGTGGGATCATGCGGGAGTTTTTAGGCGAGATTTGACAATTCCCAATTGTGGGTTTGAGAAGAGCGACAAGGTATTGCAGGAAAGAGTGGACCTGTTGATCAAGGCGTATGAGAACATGAAGCCTGTGGATTCTGAACTGAAGCTTGATTAGACCACCAGTATTCTGGAAGACTAGCTGCAGCGAAGTTCGGAAAGAGGTGTATGTGGGAGAGGGAGCATGCCAGCTGAAGTCTCTGCGCAATATGTATTAAGTTCAATATGTGAAGCTCGGCTTTAGCCTCTTTAGCTGCGTACTTTTAGAATGTTAAGTTGTTTCGTTGTATTAGTTACTATTATCTGGGCTATCTCATTTACGGCACGTAACACAACTGTGACCTCGATTTTCAAACCAATGTATGGCCCAGAGTAGTTGCCATGTTATTGGCATTTTCGTATCAACGCGACTTTCAAGAGGTCTTGAATCAAATGATCAGAGCCACAGTTTCAGTATGTGTCAAAGCCCCTTGGATTCAAGCAACAGCAAAACTTCAGATGCAGGTCCCATAATATATTCAAAAACTCTCTTCGTAGATGTACATACGTGAATTCCGCCCTTCCCGTGTCCACTTGTCTTTCTCAAGAAATACAACTTTTGCATCTGCGCCTGCAACATTTTCCCACGCACTTTGCACTTCTTCTGAAGGCACCCACCGATTGAGGCGCCAATAAAGCCTATTTTGACGTATATATGCTGTATCCCAATTGATATACATCTCGCCAAAATCTATATCAAGCGTGTTCAAATCTCTTCCGGCTTTGACATACCAAAGTTCAAAGCCAGGAGGGCCATGCAGTGAGTTGTAACTAGGCTTCAGCCCCAAGATGAACTTTTGCAGCTTGGGTATGCGTTCAACAGCCTTGGAGGCACCAATTAAGAAGGTCCATAGAGTGCTCGTATTCGGAGGGCATCGATAGTTGTGATTACTTGGAACATTTCCTAATTTGATTGGCACATCTCCATACACACTCAAACTACCATCAGACCCTATGCTATGTGTTTCGTAGTCTTCGATGTCACTGTCGCTTCCCGGGTCCGGCTCAGCGATATCAAAAAACCATCGTCCGTCAGCGGTCTCAGGATCGAATCGCAGCTGCAAATCAATGAGCGCAGGAAAAGGGGTGCCACGATATTCGGCTATTCCATGGAAGAACTCAGGACATATCACCATTGAGCCTTTCAGCTCCAGGACAGCCAGGTTCGGGAGAGAGGCGAGGTGATTGAACATGCAATACATAGGCTCTCGTGCCCACTCTCCGTTGTCGACGAATTTATGCACAGGCAGATCGACATTTCGCATCGAACAACGGTAAGTGCGTAGTCGGAGCTCACGCAAGTTGTTGCCTACAAGACTGCAGATTGATTTTCCGAGGCCTGTTATATTAGAGAAGGTCACCGGGAAATGCGGATTACGTACATTTTCTGTTCGCCAGTCGTCTTAAGCGACCGTTCTCATAAGAGTCATCCAATTTCAGTTCGAGACGTTGTAAATCAGGAAGTCTCGTAACAAGACCTGGGATCCAGGTCGGTTTCAAATCCTTTAGTAAGTCAAACCCGGTGAATGAAAAGGCAGTGACCCCATGGACTGTAGGAATATTATCTTCATGCAACAATTCAAATTGGCCAGAAACAGCCCTGGCCTCTCGAATTTCCATGCCGAAGTGCTCCTTTTTTTCCCCATCTGGGCCTTCGCAATCCTCGTATTGATTGACCTTGCCTTTGCGTTTTGAAAGGCGACTTGCTTTGACGAAGCGGAGAGCCAATGGCTGTTGTTCCCATGAACGAACTGCCAGGTCGGCTAAGATGGTGAACACCTTGGCAACAGAGTTAGAGAAAGATGAACTATCAGCCTGTCGGTCAGGTGGCTGCGCAGCAGGGCAACAGCCCATCTCGTTCGGCGGAACTGGCAGGACAATGTTGATATTTAAGTATCGCAGATGTGTCCGACGCGAGATGTTGTCGCCACTATAAAGAGCTGTAAAGGTTTCTAGTTCATCGGTCTCTATGGTAAGACTTTGAAAGGTCAATCGCTCGATTGAGGCATTCCAAGCTCGCGAAATTGAGCTGTATCGTGCGAGGTCATTATTTTCTTTGCTCCACCAATGATCAGGATACCAATATTCCATCCCTGGGAGGTTGTTAATAATCTCAGCTAATATCTCAGGAGGAAGTTTTTCCATTCTCTTTCTTCAATCTCAGAAAGCAGATTGAGTGTAGAATTTGGGTTAGAAGAACAACATTGAAGATACAAGAATCAGATGATGTGCTTGTGGCGGGCCTGCGGCGCGGTTAATTTGGTGGGGATCATCATGCAACTAAGGGCGGCACAGCCGAAACAACAGCTCATTGAACTTTCGAAACTAACCCCAATCCAGACTTCATCCTACTGGCGGTGACGATGGATTCATTACCTCATGCTCGTAGCTCACTGTCGAGGTTGGTTCTCTGATGGTGATCGTCCCTACGAGGAGCACTTTGACAAGCCTGATCACGTGAGAAAAGTTTTCAATGGAAAACCTTCGAGGAAGCACATGCCTCTCCATGTGGAGTGTACTCTTCAGCATTAGATCAAGAGGTTCCCCGGCTTGAGTCCAATAGTCACGAAAGATCCGTCGCAATGTACAGCTATACCAATTCCTTGTCACTTTACTGATTGTCGGCCAGACGTATAGTGCTGATGGAAAGAGCTACCTAGACGATCCAATGGATTGCAAGGTTCACAGAATGTTCATGTTAAACAAGGATAATGGAGATGTGCTCGTTCTATAGCTCGTGATACATCGTATCGCGATATTGAGACTGTGCTTGAATTGATTTAGGGAAATACCATAGTAGTATATTTCCAGTGCCTTACTAGGCAACAAAACATAGATACTCTATACTTGAACGTAAATCAGAACGGCGGCTGAACATCCATACGCATACACGATACAGAGCAGGGAAAAAGGCTTTTTAACACGAAACATGACGCCCACAGCCTAGCTGTATTACTTCCCCAAAAGATAGTTTTCTCCGTCTTAGGTTTAGCTTGCAGATCATTCCTTCCATTGGTTTTGTCCCAGACATATACGATTGATCCAGCCACTCAGTCATGGGGTTTATTGCCAATTGCAACTGCAACCTTGTTAAGATTTCAGTACCTTCGAGATAGTATACCCAAAAGAAGCGCGTGCTCCTGATTTAGTGGTGCAGTCGATCAGCTCCACTATCAAAGAGAACTACTTAGCGTTGTTGAAGGTAAACAACTCTGTCAATGTCTCAGGAAATCCCGACCCAGTGATCTGATCTCGCACAGTATTTCCAGGCAGCCTGGATTTGAGATTCGATAGTGGGAAATATCTTGGTTTCCATATGTCGTGTGTGATGTTCATATTGTTACTCGTCGCAAGTTGAATTGCGAAACTGTGTTTCAAGGAGGATGCAAGTCTTCGAAACTCTTTTTCTTGACAACCGTAGTGTTAGCGCTGTCAGTCCGTTTAGCCACGACTGTCGACATATCCGACTTCATATATCTCTTCGTCCCTAGACACGATGACGGCGCGGGGCATACAATCTGTGTGACGGGTGTTCGTGAGCAGTTAGCTCCATCCTGGGTGCAGCTCATCTCAACATCTGAAGTGAAATGAGAATCGTGCGCTCTGGCACGCCACCACTGGTGTTTCGTCCTGTTGTACCAGCGCAAACTTCGGATGGGTTGGCCTGGTATGTTGAACCAGCCATTGAAGTAGGTTTTGAGGGCCGGTGCACACGCGCACATAATGGCGACGTTCGCTTCCACCCCTGTTGCTATCCACGAGCCGAGCGCCTCCCAGGAGATATCATATGTAGATGAGGGCTTGATTCTGGTGTAATAGTAGACGCGGTAAGCGTAGTATATGCGTAGAGCACCAGTCCCACATACACTACATTGTTTCAGTATATAGCCAATTATATCTGCTTCTTTGAAGATAATACTTACGCTAGGCCCACAAGAAAAATACCTGACAGAGCGAGCTTCTGCCGGAAGGGAAGACGCAACTTGCGCACCACGAACATGGGAAGTAAGCATGCGATGAAGTCTTGAGCAGTGCTGATGGTTATAATGACGATAAGCGTAACGAGTTCATCGGTACATTTGTACTTGTGCGTCTCCAGCCACGACACAGTAAAACGGTACCAATATGCCTCCACGGGGTCGCAGGTGAAGATCAGTACAAGGATGAAGGTTATGCCATAGGCAGCGACTGTGGGCAAAATTAGATGTATCTCAGCGGGTTTCGCAATGTACACTTACCGAATATGATACTTGCCCAAATTGCAATTAGCAACGGGCGACTGATGACAGAGTTCGTTATACGTCGGTAGAATAAAAGAATCGACAGCTTCGTTAAAGTAGTGGAAGCCAGGTAAATTATTTCCATAGCGAGAGTTATCTTTCTCTATTTAGCCATGCCGAGTGGGCTTTTGAGTGAGATGATTTACCTGGCGTATCGTAATGTATGTCCTTGGGGTCTGGTCATAAATATGAAGGTTGAAACCATAGACACGAAGCGCAAGCACCGTTGCTATCGTGAGCCCAGCGAGCGCAGGCTGACAGTTGTTAGTATACGGCGACACTGAGCTATGTACATATTGACAAACCATTGATGCAATGATAAGCCAATCATCGATGCCAGATGTCTTGGTCACCCAGAACCTTGCCCATATCCGCGCTGCGAATACAGTAGTGGTGAGGAGAAAAAGGGCGATAAGGCATGCTGGAGCAGCCCATCCTCTTTCCTCTGGATTGACATAGTTTGGAGCTGGCCATGTGTGGTGAGCACCGTCGGCTGGTGGGAACAAAGCACGACGGGCTAGCGGAACGGGTGCCATCGAGTTGTTTTAGAGACCCTCCGAAAGGGAAATAGCAATAGTCGCATTAGTGATCTGGTAATCATACGTGGTTGGAGCCATGTTCGCTCCAAGTGGAGCAACGGTAGTTCGTCCAGCTTCGAGACTAAGGGTCCAGCGATGTAGATATGTAGGAAGTGTACTTCCTATCGAGCTGGCTGGAACAATTCATACCGATTCAACCCGCAGGGGTTGGGCTTTCCGCTAGATATTTCCCCGATCGGCGCTTTAGTACTTGGCGATCCTGCTTGTGCGGCGGTGAGACATGTGTGCTGATCATGTCAGACTCTCCGGCTCCGTTATCAATATGGTGACTTCTATGTCTGATACAAAATTCGTCAGTGTTTCGAACAAACGCATCCTGATAAGTGGTGACCTGATTCTGTTCGCATGTTAAAGCGTGCAACACATGTACACAGTGAGATAAAGTTCCCAAGCCCGTGCAAGACCATCTGTATAGAGGGTGTGCGGGTCGTGTTCCGTCTATCTTGATTGGGATGGCTAACCTTCCTGAATCGCCTTTGCGCAGGTCGCCTCCTATCCACGAGAACTCTGTTGATCCTTCTACGATGGATTTGACAGTGCCTGGCTTGGACCTATCACATTCGCCTACATAGAATGGAAGCATCCGCACCAATCGTATCTCAGTATGTCCTTTCTTTACCAGCATTGTTTTCTGGGCGCTCAGTGAGCATCACGGCAAATGCAAGCTTGCGTGGCACGCCGCATGCTATGTGAATCAGATCAATCTCGAAACTTAAGATAAGATAAGCATAGCGCGAGGTGATTTCAATCTGGGTGCGGCGTTTCTCAGAGTTGTGGGCCCGTCTTTGTCGCGCAGTCGAGTCAGGTATCTTAGAGGTTACTGTTATAGGTATGCTTGGTTCGATTTGTTGCATACTAAGCGGGAGCCAGTTTAGCTCAGCCGCAATTCCTAAACTTGATGCCGACTAAACAAACACTATTTCTAAGGTGCGCGATATAGCAGTTTTGACATTGAAGAGATAGTTCTTGAGCTTCAGGCGCCATTTCACATCATCGGGCGTTGTCGCCAGCATAATCACCTCTTTAAGTAAAGACACGCGTTCAATGCAACCATTCGGTCCTTCAACACTTGGTAACCGCAATCGAAACGGGAACTCCGGATGCCTTGGATAACTTGGGGTTCAGGACAAAACACGGGTGGCTTACAAGAGCATGCTGGCGCGAACATCTTGGCAAGAAAAAGACACACGGAATCACAGCGCGGCAACGAAAGCGGGTACTCCCGAGACCTGGGGTAATGGGGTGAGAAATTGCATGAATGGCTGGGGTGAGTCTGTGTATCAGTCTTTGATGGCGATATTTCTGGGCAAAATGCAAGCGCATTTGGTTCCCACTTTGGCCCACTGTTTTCAAGTACGTGTTTTACGATTCTAGTAACATCTAGCATTGGGAAAAAGATCTTAAAAATGCATATTTTGGCAACGATTGAGCACCTGGATGAGATATCACTGCTGCTAAAATATCATCATGGCATAAGCGCCTATTGAAGGCCCGAGTGATGGCCCGCCGATATTTGTTGCTGACATTCTTTGCGATTGCAATGGCTGCATTATGCACTTATCAATAAACAATGGTCAATACAACAAGTCAGCCATTATTCCTTTCTTTTTCTGTATAACGTGCCTTTGCAAAACTGTTTTGGATATTCAACATACATGCAAGTTGCAACTTAACATAGCGATGAAATCATTCTCTTTCTTAACATTACTGAGTCTAAACCCCTGGATGAGCCTGCATGCTATGAAAATCTCTAGTCGCTCGCATCTGAGTGAGTCTCCCAGTCTTCCGTTCTCCAACATAACAGCATCAATAAATCTTTCAGAATGAATGTATGGCCGTCGGGATCCTCGGGCAGAATGGAGAGAATGCGGTCTTTCAACGGTGTATCCACAAAACATTGGTCGACTTCTTCTATGGCCCAATCCTTCTTCTCATTTTCCATAATCATGCCTTGCTCAAACTCTGCTTCACGAGGACGACCGTGTGCGTCCGCCCAAATGTGCTTTACAGTTTCGAGCGTTTTCGGACCATGACAGTCCACGATGTCCACGTAGAAGAGAGCGAGTCGCTTTTCCATTTCTCTGGTGTCGATGCAGTAGACTGTCTTCGAATAATTCCTATCGACAGAAGTGATTGAAAACTCGCAAAACAACCCATCAATGATCCCCCGAACATATTTGCTAACATCAAATCGAATTTCGTCTCGTTGTTCGGGACCTAAGATCTCGAAGTTAAGGACAATCGAAGTTTTGCCAAGATGATATAAAACGGGCAACTGGTTGCGTGGTGGGTTCCAGTAACCACTTAAGTTGAATTGACCGAAAGTCGACTTGATGTGGCCGGTTGTCAAGATTAATGGGTAAGGCCTTTGCTCGCAATACATTTTACATCTCTCTTGGATATCTCTATTAACATAATAAAAATTTGGTATGGATTCGAAGACGGGCGGTGCGTCTGAATCGATGTCGAACCGTTCCTGAGTTCCGAATATGTATTTCAATATGTGATCACCCAAGCTTGGGTAATAAAGCAGCATACATTCAAGATCTGCTCTGTTCCGTGAATCTTCGACGGAACGGCGTAAGTTCCCGCTTGCATTCATGGTATAATGCGCGTAATGGCAGCAGAATTCGCTGCTTTCAGCCCAGAGCCTCATGACTTCAGTCGTGGTATCGATCTTGGCAAACACTTCGAATTTCTTTGAAGACATGAAAAACCGGATCTCAGAATGCTTTCTACTTAGTAGAGCATCCAGAAGTCTGTTAGCTGTGGTTAGACCCGGTGTGGCATCTGAACTGTTCGAGGCATGTGGTACAAATTGAACCGCAAGTCTTGGGGAATGTATCGACCAGAGGAGAGTAAAGAGTTCGCTTGATATATGGATCCAGTCGAGTGGAAAACCTCTATCATAGACTGTTATGTAGAGGAATTTGAGATATTTAGCATGTCTCCCAATGCTTAATAACCAAGATTCCAACTCCATAGTCTCGTTTGTCCAGGTTGGGCCATTGGCTGAATATTGGGTGTTAAAATTCTTGCCGTATAAAACTTCAGCAGCCTCCTCGTGGATTATCTTGCAGGTCTCCAGCAAGCGCGTACCGGTGATGGAAGGAACGGAGTGTGGCCTACCAGCGAGATCAAAATCGTCTCTTTCGATCTCGATTCGATCGTCCGATTGGTATAGCCATTTGTATATCTCAACTCGAAGTTCGGCTGGGAGGCTGTTGACGAGCGAATGACGGCGATCCTGATTCACTGTCTCAGAACAGACTTGTGGCGTCTCGTAACTCGCTGGCATGTGTTCCATTCTTAGATATTGAATAGCTGAAGATATCAGAGTCTTCTTCGGTACTGTACTTGTGTTTGTAGAGTATGAAGACTCCGGCAACTATGGGGCTTAGATGATAGTACAATACGAAAAGACTTGAGTTAAGCTTACAAAAGCTGAGCCTGGGGGGCGCTATCGATGAGGGAGGCTTTGCGCACGGCAAATGGTAAATGTTAAGATGATCGTTAGCGAGTGTGCGATAGTTGGTTGATTGGTTGATTGGTGTTGATTTGCGTCCGTTGAGTGGGCGATAGTCGTGATTCGATTATAGAGGCACGACTGAATGAACTCAAAGACTGTGAACTTGGAGGAAGAATAAAACAAATGATGAGTAGCGCAGGCATTTTTATAGTTGGTAAAGGCGGAATTTTAACGCAAGATGTTGATAGTGAAAGTATAGAGCGGTCGGTTCCGGCATTGAAACATGGTTCACTAACGGCGATCATAGACGTTCATTCGTCGATGCCAGCGAGGAGCCTTTGTATCCAGGAACTTTTTGTTAAAATTGTATATATCTTGAGCTCTTTCCAATCTTTGCGGGAAAATGGAGCGACATGATGAGGTTGTGAAAACGGACCGAGGTTTTGATGGTGGTGAACCAGAAAGGCACTTCTCAAAAGCGCCTCTGGTTGAAATGACGACATCAAAGACTCACGATACAGCCAACGTAAGTCCTTCCACATTGAACGCCTGAGGTGTGTCTCCATGCTGGAAGGCGCTACATTCGCATCTATGTAACACATAAACAATATACCCATATTCTTACGAAATTACAAGAGCAAATGGTGTTGCAGCTTCCTCATATTTTCCGGTGATTCCGATGAGCTTCGGAAGCAGTCCATCCAGGAAAATCAACGTGTGAAAACATTCATATTTTCCCGTTTCACTAGAGTCAGCTTTCTGAACCAAAACATTGACCGTTAATCTTCAGGCACATTGTGGGAATTCTATTTCCGAAATTTTCATACATGCAGCTGTTCATGCGGCTGCGCAAGTCCCTTAGAGAAGTTTTGCACTCGCAATATATTGCAGACTGGATGATCAAAATCCAAAGCGAGGCAAAGATTTCGTTCCCTTTTCACTCCTGATAGGCACAATTATAATTAACACATGTTTGTGGTATCAAGGGTCTTTTCTTGACAAAATCTTGGAAAACTCAAAGCTTGTTGCGCAATCTTACGCAAACTCAGCTCCACGGTACAGTGAGCCAAGCTTCAAGCAAGCGCATTCCAGGCAGAGTGGAGACTGCTTCCTTTGGTTTCTTGTACCGGGTTGAAAATGAAAGTCTTTCCACGGAACACAAGCCAGGCCGTGCGTATATTTCGAACGGAAACCTTTATTGGACGCGACAGGAATGGGGCATAGTCGTATAGGGTTCAAGCCATTGTAACATCTGCTGATTTGGATACGTTAGTGTATTAGCTTGCGGCTTAATTCTAAGACCAGAGATATACTTACCACATAATGCACGGTGTCTAATATTTGGACACAAACAACCTCTGTTGCGTTGCTCGACTCTGGCGCAGGGAGGGCTTAAGCTATTACGCTGGCCAGTCAAGCAGAAGTCTCCGGAACGGAATACAGAACGATGAGATCCAAGGGGCGTGCAGCGGCAAAAGCAACTCCGTGAAATAATACCCAATATTGGGCTATGGCAGATGGATGGCAGTGAAGGCGATACAGTTATACCAACAGGCTAATAGGTAAACAATGACACAATCCCTCGGCAGTGAGCGTTGTAAGATGTATCGCCACTCCACTCCTGAATATATGGTGTACATACGGAACGGTGCATTAAATTCGTGGCATACTGGAAATCTACAAAACCCGTTCTATACTAAGGATGTTACTCAAATACCCAAGTTTTCCATAAGGTGAACATCATGCTCGACACTATGTGGTGCAAAAGGATGTGGGATCTCTTCAACCTATAATTAAATAATTAGCCCTATTGCAAACTTTTCATGGAAACGATTTAGTTCAACCACTCACCTTCCCGAGCGTATCAGGAAACGGCTCAAACGGTGCTTCATCCATTTCAGGCGGCAGGTACTGCGGCGCCAACGCAAACAACGATTCTCCCTGGTTGGCCAATCGACGCTTGATCTTCAGAGCATTGCCAAATACTTTGGCTTGCATGATGCCAAATTCGCGCTCGACTCGGCCAAGACAGTGCAGTACAAAGTCCTGGCTGGCAGAAGAAGCGGTTGGCATGGCGCCTGCGACAAACAAGGCCCATAATGTGGCATAGCCGCCAGATATGCGAGTTACAGGGAGGTATTCGCTAGGCTTTGCGTTACTCATGAGACTCGAAGGTAGCGGAATATCATCTCTAACGAAGTTGGCAAAAAAAGCTTGTTGAATATTTGTGCTATCATGAATTGCTCGTATATGTGTATCCACGGCGGCTGAGGTGACGTTCGAAATGGTAGTGCCCCCTTGCCTGGGCACAACCTTGGGCGTATCGTGCATAAATTGTGGCATACTGGCAATGATGTCTGACTGTATTTGCTGAAGAACTTGCGTGCTCTTCCCCAATTGTTGTAAGTATTTGGTCCCTGATAGAATTGGGGGTGATGTCGAAAGTCCTACAAGTATACAATTACGGATGATATCATGAAAATAGATTCTATTATAGCGAACCCAGTTCCAGGTTTGTGCAGTAGCGTGCGTGGGATAAACGTGGTAACTTTCTCCAAAGACTCCGGGCGTGTCGGCAGGACATGATACAACTTCATACTGCCATTCATCCCCAGCATTACTGAATATAGATTCCGCTATTGTGTCCAGCTCGAGTGCCCTCTCTATTATGTCACGTATATCGACAGTGGGATCATTGAAAATTCGAGCTCGCAGGTCAGTCGTCTTCATATGAAGGAAGAAGAATGCGTTTCTCGGATCACCGGTATCCAAGTAACCCATTATTTCGTCGTTAAGGTCGCGTACGTAGTCTGGCATGTGGATGCCTTTGCCCATACAGTTCATCGTGAGCAGACCGATAGTGTGTAGATACAAGCGACGGCCGGCTGGTGTAGAGAATTGGTTTTTACCACGAGATTTGACGAGTAATGCAGCCCCGTCGACATGATTAACCCAGCCTGACAGAGAGCTGTCATTGAAAGTGGCTTCGAATGTAGTTAACAGGTTCACTGCGAGAAGGGTACTGTCTTTCCGCATCTCGGTATCTGACGATATCGAGGCGTTCGCCATCTTGATAGCATTAAGGTACCAGCGCATTGCTTCTTGCTTGAGACGTGAGTCGCAGTATAAATTGGCGACTCCAGCAATTCCTAAGGCAGTCATTGTTGTGGAAACGAGCGGGTGGAAGCCGTTTGTAGAGAGATGTTGATGATAAGCTCGCGATGTCAAAGGCGGCTGGTCTATTCCCATGGCATAGTGGGCCATGAAGTAATTGATACCCTGGTCGATTAAGGGTGCTATGGGAAGCATCATTGGTCGTTCTGTCATTGGTAGTCCTGTCGTTGTCTTTGTCACGCGTACCAACTCAAGGGCGTCTCGTGCATCACGCGCTGCAACTGCTCGTGCCTTTGACTTCTTCGCCTTTGCCGTTACGTGGGCCGTTTCGTCGTGAAAAAATGCATCCACTGTCCGGTCATAGCCGGGGCAAGGAAACCCTTTCTCAGCACATTTTAGACAACCCCCGGGTTGTTCATCGCACTGTCAAGGATGTTCAGTATAACTTGTAATGAGAAGAGTAGAAGCCTCCGAGCTCGCACAGGTGACCAGATCAGGGAATCGATGCACAGCACATGTAGCCAATCCTCATGACCAATGCGCGTTACATGCCAGTAATAGACTAGTCATGCGGCACACATAGATTAAAAGAGAGGATTATACTACTCACCTTGATCTTACGGCTGCGGCATGTTTTACAGCCCGTGGAGGGCCGACCTCGATAAACCATTGTGTTGAGAATGAGAAGAGGACGAGATTCATACGAAGGTCTCTATCTTTGACACCTCAAGCTCAGCTGTAAACGTCATACCCGAAGAAAAGGAACGAATGATCTCTATAGATGAATGGAACATGTAAGCGACAGTTTGTATCAGCCTCTGATAAGATTCATCATCTTGTGGCTGTGTCCCGCATTGTGGTCGTCGTGAAGGTGGGTCGCCTTACATCGAACAAGCTTTACCTAATTGGGTGCGCATTGCGTCATTGGCCAGAGACGTAGTGATGTCTTGGCATTCAGCTCCAGTACGATGTGCTAACTGATAGCAATACGAAGGAGCTCGTTTTTAATGAGTGGGACCACCTAGCAGATTAACAACGACCATCTTGAGTTCATAATAGCACAACAGATATACACCTATTTGTGTTAGAGTATTTCCACAATGTTATGATACGCTGAAGCCTACAAGGCTTTCTAGAGCTATCAACATTCTGTACATTATTATTTGCCGTCTTCGGCGGCGTAATTTTATTAAGGCTTCCACTTAATAGAGATAAGCTCCTTCGTAACACCTAAAGAAAAGCATGTATACTTATAAACCTGAAAATCAAGGGCACTTAATTCGACAATACGTTAGACCAGCATCATCAAGCCTAAGTCTGTTAGGAAGCGGAAAAGTGGTATTGACATCTCCGCTAGCCTGCTCAAGCTATTCATTAACAATTATCATCGTCTTCGAAGAGCGTATCCATAGAAAACTCCTCGCCTTCACTATTTCTATCGTCTCCCTCATGCCCACAACAGCCCTCGGATAGGTCCTTTTGCTTCTGTAGCATTGCCTTTTTTTCCCGTTTTCTTTTCATTCGGTCTAGGATTTCCTGCTTCCTCCTCTCAGTGGCGGCGGCTCGGTCTTCGAGCTCTTCAGAGCTGTCCATCCAGAGCAATTCCTTCATTCGCGTGGCTTCGGCATCCTGTCTCTCGGTACCCTTTCCGGTCGGGCGGCTTTCCAAGGTCTTTGCCAACTCAAACAAGGAATCAATAACAGATGAGTTAGCCCTAGAGCAAAGCTCAAGGCTCTTTTTGGAGCCATACTTCTTCTAGGAGTCCCTCCGCTCCCTGTCATAAGGATCATCCCAAGGAAGTGGGTGGTACCGACTTGCCTTATAGGTACCGTCTTCCCGTTTTGCCCAAGACTCATGCCTAGTTGTAGTTGGCTGGTACTCCTGTGGTGCCCCATCTTCTGCAGCAAGAATAGCTGCCAAGAGCGCATCAGCCTCTTCTTGTTTGCGTTTTGCATGCTCTGCACACTCATCGGCAAACTCTTCATCGAACCTGTTATCGCCTTCCTGAATAGAGGAATATTCTTCTGGTACGTGGGGATCAAGACGTGCTACATATCGAGCAGCTGCTTCTTGAAAACTGATGCGTGGGCACGGCGAGTCGAGTCGTCTCTCACGCCATTGAAGTTGCGCTTCTGCTTCTGCCTTAAGCTGTTCCGGAGGTGTTTGACGAAATAATGCGTTTCGGTAAATACGCTGAATGTCGAGATAGGTCGTTGGCTTTGTAGGTAGAGGCCAATATTCGCTTGCGATATACTGACTGTAGTATGGTTGAGACAAAAAACACGATCAGGCGATTGGGCCATATTACTGACCACAGGTCTAATTCTAATCTCGCCCTTGCACTTTCCACCGCTTCATCCACTTGAACCTCGATATACTTTCCAATGGGCAACAGGCGAGACTTCAACACTTGCATATATCCGTTGGCCTTGACGCGAGGATCATAGTCCGGAAGACTTCGAGGCGTTGTCTTCTTCAATTTGAGAAGCATTTCGTGGACTGTAGCCAGCTTGGAGGACATTCTCTTGGTAGTGGCGGCATCTGGGGATACGACGCTCTCGAAAAACAGTGGTGGCGAGATGGCTGCGGGTGTGTCTCTTATGCTATCACTACTAACGCCACTGCGCAACTCGTATCCTTGCGGCCCTTGTTGAATGTTATCGCCTGATGTGAGAGGCTCACTGGCAACTTGTGTTTCCATACCCATGAAAGGTGCGCTCTTGTCGAATTTGAACAAAAGAACGTCGTCATTGGGATTCCATGATCGACCGGAATCGGAAACTCGGTCACTGTCTTCACTATTGTGCATAGATACATCGTCGATGGCTGTCTCTGTGGATCGATCTGATGTGTCTGCGGGCTGCGTTTTGTTTGATAGCTGTTCATCTTCTTCAGAGGAACTAGCAGGGCGGGGCCCGAAATGGAATCTGACGGCATTTATACTTGCCATTCGTTGTGAGACGTGTAAAGCTACAAGGAAGAGGTAGGTGATCTGGTAACGCGTATTGGACGGTCTTGCTCTACCGTGCTTGAATCTGGGACGAGACGAGTGTGTGCGAGTGTGTAAGAATATGTTTGTATTGGCGGGGCACCATAAATGTATAGCGAGCGCCGTTTGCTGTTTGATTGTAATTAGTCATGTGTCGCCATAGCGATGGCAGAGCAAAATACGCACCACAAGATTCGGGGTATTGGAAAGAATATCACAGAAGAGAGAACAGCACGGCAGAATTATCTTATCGGGACATTACGTTGGTGGTACATGAAGCGTTATACTGCGCTTTCCGTCTACTTGAGCCAGGCACTCACCTACCCTTTTGTCGAGGCTCTCTCCAACCAATTGGTATCAGCGCCGCCGCAACCTGTCCGACGCCACGCTCTGTTGCGAGAAGGTTGAATTGGGAAGCAGCGTTACGAGTATCCTGCACATCGAGCCGTATACCTAGGTCATTGAGATATTTACGAGCCGCAGGTGCAATGGGAAGGATGGTGGGGCCAGTTCCAATGATGAGGAGGTCTAGCAGTGTGAGTTTTCAACACTCACGCCTGATTTTACCACTTGGTGACGTACCTGGTTTGGGGTATACCAATTCCAGAACTCCCCAGGCGCCCATATGTACATCCAATTGACCCTTGGCATTGAGAAGCTTGCCTGTCATTGCGTCGCTTTCGTCCGTAGGAACCGTCCCCTCCTGACGCCATGGCCACCACCTGAACGCCTCTCCACCTATCAGTAATATCCCACTACTGCTTATACGCATCTGATTGTTGAGAGCGAACCCATCGCTGGTGCAAGCATCGATCGAAGTGGCTGGCGCAATCGTATTCCGTAAAACATCCAAAGCGGCAAAATCTGTCTGCGTATCTTCATTACTCTTTGGACCGCGATCGCGTGACTTTGGAGGTCGTGATTGTTGTAGTTCTGGACGTGTCGTGTGAATTCGGCGTGATGCTGAAGCTCTTGCAACCTGTGTGTTGGACGGCCGTTGTGGTGCAGTCGCGGCGCACGACCTGGTCGCGAATTTGAGACATTGTATAGCTGAACGTTTACATTGCAGAGAATTTAATCGCAGAGGCATCTTGGCTACTTTTGGATATGCGAAAGTATGTATTTCGTCGGTACTATGTAAGACGTAGTAATTTCAATTAATGCTCGTCATCGAGGAATATTTGGAGCTTAGACCGTCCGGCGATCCATGCTTCATCATCGTTTCAACCACCATCTTCCTCCTCCTCCTCCTCCTCCACCACCAGATAACAAAACTGTCAAGATGTGACCAAATTGAAATATTCCAACTCCCCTCCCCACGATGCCTCCCATTTCACTCTTCGTCATCGGAATCATCAAAAACTGATGGTAGATCCTCGCTGGTCATTCCCTTCAGAATAGACTTGAGCGCCGTTCCTTGGCTGTTCTTTTGTGATGCCTTTAATGACATGCTGAGGAGGGAGTCGGTCCGGGCTTTTTGAATTGGCTCTCGTTGAAAGGCGAAATCTTCGTTGGTGCTCGAAGGAGTTGCTGCGGAATGACCAGCATTGCGTTGTGTTGGGCGCATCTTTCTTTCTTGTGGGATGCCGAAATTAGAACGTTGCTCCACGCCCAGGTAAACCCACTCATTTGCAGGTGGATTAAAAGTTGACTTCGTCCCGCTTGCTTTGCACACTACGGATGCTTTGAGGGCTCCCAATGGAGGTGAGGATGAGGTAACGTGGAACTCTGTCCACCTCGAAAAGCTTACGGTGTGTGAGGGGGTCATGTAGGCCTGGTCGAGACTCTGACGGACATACTCTCCCATCGTGGGTATGTACATGATAATAGTTGGTAGTGATGTGATGATGATGTTGTAGTTGAAATAAACTGTTTCTGATTTGGAAGATTTGAGAAGCCGACTCGTTATAAGGACCAGAGGTATAGGATTCACATTCAAACGCTATTGTGCTGAGTTACAATAGCAAGTCGACTTGGCTGCCTGGCTGGGAAAGCTCCTATTGTTACGTCAGTGATGCTATTGTTCCTATTGTAAAGACCCACATGTCGTTCACCGCTCACTTTTGCTGCTCACTGTTCACTGCTCACCGTTCACCAGTCACTGATCTCACACAATGATCAATCCACTTCATCCACGGGCCTCGATATTATAGAGCTCGCAGTGGTTTGTTTAACAGTAGGACACTGCATTGGATCCTGTGAAAGAAGAAACAAATTGGAGTTGGATGAATACTGCGTGTCATGCTGCACAGTCTGCGAGGTAGCTGTGTCAATAGTATGGCTTACACCTTAACAAACGCCTGATACATGCGCTTGCAGGATCTTCATAAGTAGGACGAAGCCATCATATATCTACGTGACATGTGCCTAAAATATCTTAGCCTGCAAGGCCTTGCTGTGGGCGCCCATCTTCCAAATTGTCCCTCGCGCGAATTTTTTCACGGATTCGTCAGGCGTCTGCCTGAATTGAACACACAGACGCAAATCAGTCCTGCTTTGAAAGAATATCCACAATTGCCTGCAAAATGTATACAGCATACCGAAATTCTCTGTAACGCCGATATGTATCGTGCGATATTAATTCTAGTGTCTTTGTACATGCATCATTTTAGAGCTCTACCAGACTGCAATGTTATTCTCTCAGGATTCTAAAAGATAAATCATCATGTCTTGTAACTCGCGCACACCGCTTTGCACCAAAATGTCCAAAACCAGCAATACATCACATCAATTTCACCAAGTCTCTCTTATTGTCAATGGCATGTATATTTAGCAAGAATTTTATGTCATTTGTAAGTCTCTGCATGACTCATAACTCGTGATCCAAAATTGCGAGCTCAATGGTAACAACAAAAGTCTGCGGGTTTCACCCAGGGGGTATCATCTCTCACTGACTCCATGTCAATGCAACAAATATGAAAATAACAACAAGCCTCCCAAAATCAAAGTTAATTACCCCGGAAAAGTTCAAAACGCCTCGCAATCCGTAAAACTCCAAAGAAAATCCTGATTGAATACATTGAGAAATAAAGGAAAAAACCCGCCAACATTGCATCTTCAAGCCCACGCGCCACGATGTTCTCAAGCTCCTCCTCTAGACCCTGCCTCCATGGGAATTTTGAGCCTCCTAGTGCTTGCGAGTGCGCTTGGATGGCTTAGGGCTATCCTCCTCAGATAGCTCCTCGTCCTCATCAGACAATTCCCACTGAATTTGTGACTTCGCCTGTTGGGTTGGCTGTCGACGAGAGCGAGCCTGAATTTTGGGCCGATTCTTCTGTTCCCGACGTGCCCCGGCCCGGCTGGATTCGCCATTCTTTGGCGCCACTTCCTCATCTTCGCTGTCGCTGTCGAGGTCTGATGGCACTTGCACGGCAGCGCGCTTGCGCTTCTTGAGCGCATTCTTAGACTTGGGACCATCCTTGTGGTCCTTTGCCCATTTGAGCGCCTTGTTGCGCTCCTTGTTAGCCCCATAGTTTGAGCGAGCGGACGAAAGTGCTTCCAGGGGTGCACCGACGGCAGTGTGGAGGGTGTCACCCTTGATGAGACCATCCGCGCGAGCCTTCCATTCCATGACGAGCTTCGCAAGGATCTTGATGCGCTGCTCAAAGGTCAAGTGGGACGAGAAGTTGATGTTCTCGACATAGTTGGCGTCACGGATTTCAAGCACTGTCGGGCCCTCACGATGTAGACGCTCAGCCAGGCTCACAACTTCC
The DNA here is from genome assembly GCA_000498155.1 of Shiraia sp. slf14. Classification (NCBI taxonomy): domain Eukaryota; kingdom Fungi; phylum Ascomycota; class Dothideomycetes; order Pleosporales; family Shiraiaceae; genus Shiraia; species Shiraia sp. slf14. The sequence goes on from AXZN01000008.1 coordinate 801,539, forward strand.
CAAGCTGCGGTCTCCAGGTCACCATACTCGTACGGGCGAGCCGCATTTTGTGCCCAACGAGATTTGAAACCCCGGCTATCAGCATCCTGAGCTCTAGACGTGTCCATCAATGCACCCAGGATGGTTCGAGCTGCCTCCCGACGATCCATATCTGTCTCTGGGACTGTGCCATCCTCCTCAGGAGGATTCCAGCCCTCATTTTCATCGTATAGGCGGTTGTACAGATCGTCGAGAGCCTCTTCACGAGAGTTGAAGTTAAGGACTGTGTTGCTGTAGTCCGGCAAGGTCCCATTGACGTCGGCCTTCAGAGCGTTGTAACGGCCGGGCTTCTTTGGTTCCTTCGGTACCTTCTTCTGCCGTTTGACGGTGGGAGCGACAGTCTGAACTTCGGCGTCGTCGCTGTCGTCGTCGACTTCCTCAACTGGGGCTTCAGCCTTTCGCTTCTTGCCCTTGCCCTCGTACGGTTGTGCCACGTTCACTTGTGGTGGCAATCGGGCTTGGTTGGCCTGAATTCCAGGATAGACATTTTGCTGGTCATTCAAGTCATCCACGAAGAAGCCGTCACCTCCAACGTTGAAGCTGAGGTCAACATCTTCTGCATTCTCCAACATGGCTGGGAATTGCGCTGATGGCATCTCAGGGACTGGGTGTGGCTGCATCTGGTTGTATACCGGCTGTGGGACTTCAGACGCTGGGCCAGAGATCTCTTCTGCATTGGGCTGATCATAGGTTCCCGCGTCATAATTCTGTGCAAAAGAATCAATCGCTACCTGCTGACGATAGGTCTCCCAGATATCTTCCTCGACTGGGGCATCATTCGGAATTGTGGGTAGGCGATTGTTGATTGGATAGGCGTTTTCCTCTTCAATCCGTTCATCAAGAAATTTTTCGAGGCGCTTGACCTCTTCGCTGTTGGCGTATGCCTGAACCTCGTTTAAAGCAGCAATGTTCTCATCGTCGTCGCTAGCTTCAGATTCTTCCTCGCTAACTTCGTCCTCATCATTCTCAAATTGAGAATCTTCCTCGTCGTCTTCCAATTCTTGGATCCGATCAGGAGACAGGCGAATATTCAAGCCGCTTTGCCAATAGTCTGCGTCGAAGTGCTCACCGAAAACTCCGGAAGACTGCTGAGCTTGCTGGACAGGCGCCAAGTTGGCTCCAATCTCGTCAGTGTGCCATTCAACAATGGGACCAATTGGCTCACCGATCTGAGGTTGGGACACATTATCAGCCGCAGGATAATTCGCGAAGTTCTGCGGAACTTCAGGCACTCGGGCGTATTCTTGGTACGCCGTGAAGTTGAAAGCCGGCTGGTATGGCCTAGCCTGCTGCTGAAGTCCCCCATTTGGAGGAAAGGAAGCCTGACCATTTGCGTTTCGTCGAAGGCTATGGTCCTGCTGAATTCGTTGATTCTGTAGTCCAAGATGGAAAAGATCGGGCTCAGAATCAAACTCCTCATTCGCTGGCATCATCGACGGACGTGACTGTGCTAAGTTGTTAAGGAGGTCTTGAAAGATTTCGTCCTCCGACAAGTGCTGGTAATCTCGTTGGTGCTGCATCGTGAAGTGTTTGAAGAGACTTGGAAAAGCAACAAAGGCGGTTTCAAAACAGTGATGAAGCTGAAGACTACTGGCTCACTTGTCGAGTTGAGGCAGTTGAGAGTTGCTTGCCGGTTGTGATGAGAGAACTTAATCATTTCGAGAAGCTTTTATCTACATAGAGTGAGGTTTTCTGCGCACTCACAATGAAGCTGAAACTGAGAGCCCATATTGAAGCATCGTGAGTTAATTATCTCCAGTTTTAGTGACTTAATCCCACACACACACATTGTGAATGTACTTTGACTGAAGAACTTTCCTACAGTACTGGTACAGCAGGGAAAATTTTCCTTCTGCCTGAATTATGTGTGAAATTACAGAGAGGATTTTGGTGAAAGCCCACTTTCGGCTGTCACAGGGCCTGCCAAATATTGATTTGTATGGTGGCAGCATATTCCAGTGACAACACAGAAGTAGGGCCATTGCCAGACTTGGAGGCTTTCCTGGACTCGCGAAAGAGACTTTCACAAGAGAGGATTCGGAGGCTATGCACGTAAAGTTTGATTATGAAACATAACTAGTCCCTTCTGGGGCTTTCTCTGGTTTAGAAGTGTCGTTGCTGTGCTCCTACACTGCAAAGATATAGTCAACATGAATTTCATAACACTGTGAAGCTATAGGATTTAGACAAAAAAAAATTCATAAGATAATTCCACAATGTAGAGTCATATAGTGACGATTTTGACGTATATAGGGTGAACGAAAAGACGTTATATGCATGTCAGTATATCGAACAATGGACTTGCATATCTTCCTTTGCTGGCCTCGAACTAACTCTCATATAACTCACTTCACTTCTCCGCTTTCTCGAATGTTAGGCAGCTTGGCAAACTCGAAGATGCAAGCCCGTCGCCAACCGAACGGGCCTTGATGTGAGTCACGTAGCTCTCGAACACTTCGATCAAGTGTCGTGTGCTTCCATCGCTTGCTATTTGCCTTGAGTCACTCGCCAGAGATGTATGTCACGATCATGTGTATGCTACAGTGTTTTTATAGACAGGTTTTGAATCTCATTTACCAGTATTTAGTAATCATGCTTGCTTCAAAATTTCAGAGAGTTCCGCCAACATCAATTTTGCTGAAGTTCATACAAATCACAAATTTTTCATAGCCTCGCCAATAGCCTCTACGCCCTCCCCACCACCCCTGAGCTCTTTGTTCGTTACCTGAATCAGCACTCGGCGATAACTTGTGAGACTTGGAGTTCCATCGTCCGTGACCTCGAGTATCAAGTGCAGTAATTGGCCTAGTGCAATAGGCTTCCTACTCATCAACTCAACTGCACACTTTTCCGGCGGTGGAAGAGTGACTTCTACCTTGCGGCCTTCACTATCAAGGGACTTGATCTGCAGTTCCATGACTTCAGCATCGACCCACCACTGAGTGGCTGTGGGTTCGCGGTAGTGCCACCATTTGAATGTAAGCTTCCTGCCATCGGGGTCGTATGTACCTGCTGCATCGAGAGTGACGGTCGATCCAGCTTCAGCATCGATGCGCACAGGTGTAAGGTCTTTTGCACCGTTGACTACAACGACTGGGTGATGATTCACCTTGCCGAAATCAGGCTCCATGCTCCACTTGATGCGCGCTGCAAAGTCATTCTGGAAAGCGTCTCGCCAGCGCCAGATAGTCGCGTGGTTGGAGGTGTATGTACGACCATTGGCCTTGACGCGGTCGACAGCGTCGCTGTAGTGGTTGCTGTTAAGCCCACTTGAACTGATGTCTGTTCTTGCATAACGTCCACCCCAAGATCCGTAGTCTGGGCATTCAGGTACGCCTAGGCCGTTTTGAATCAGGTAAAGAAACGTTGGCGTATCACCTTCGGGAATGAAGAGATAATCTGGGTACGCGCTGCCAAGGGGGCCAATCTGAATGTTCTCTTTGATCCAGCTCTTTTCCATCTTCGTGAAGTCTGGACCACCCTCGTCAAAACCATAGTACCGTTCGCCAGAGATACCAGTCCAGGCAGCCATACCGTATTGGTTCCATCCGTGGACCGATGCAATGTAGAAGATGTCGGGGAAATTGTTGCGGATCCATGCACCAGTGTCGTCCTGATCTGAGATTGCGTACACTCTGATACGTGAAAGCAGGCGGCTGGCATCCTCGGGCGGGAATTTATCATCGATTTTCAAGAGAGCTTGGGCAAGCGTGTTGGTTCCACCCCAGCAAAGAATCCACAAAGGCTGGGTGGATGGTGTAACAATGCGGTCATACAAAAGCTGACCACCTTCAGATAGGGGTAGGTCGATATTTACCGCAGACATGCCGTAGGTCTACAATGTGTGAGCAGATGATATTCACCTTACATTGTCATCAATTCATATCCTACCTCAGCACCTTTCCTAATCAAACTTCGCATCTTTTCTGCGCTTGGGTATTGCCATTTGGGATGGACATGGTTGTTTAGGTTGTCTACTGCTCCAGCATATGCGTCGATTATTTTCTCCATATCTTGTGGGCAGACCTTATTCTTCATCCACGTACTGGTACATGCTACCAGCCCCTCAGTCTCGAACTGATTGGCGTACAGCAGGTACCGACAGAGTGATTCTGCATCATCGGGTTCATTTGAAATATCAGATAATATGAAGACGCGGGGCTTTTGCGAAAATGTTTGGAGATTTTGAGTGGCCATTGATATTGCTTGCGATTTGGTCAAAGAGGTAACGATTGATGGAAAGAAAATGAAAGCTCAAGTTTTCGTCATGTCAATCAATTGTTGTTGTTACTCAACATTACACAAAATACGAGACGTTTGACAAGTGGGGGTGCAATGACGAATGTGGGACAAATAGGCACGGCTTTCCAATTACGGTGGCCTCGGCTACACTTGCTTGTCGGAAGTGCGAACGGCAAACAGGTCTTCTCGAGCCACCTCGAAATACTGTAGAATTCATGATATGAAATTCTGACCCTTTTTACTTAGCCTGGCAGCAGTTCACTTAATTGGGGTTTCTATGATATCGGCTGTGGCTTTGCACATTAACGCCACAAGCAGCCCGGTCAGAGCACCGCCCAGCTTGGCATGACGCACCAGTGAACCATTACGGCGAACTCCTTCAACACCAATGAGAGATCGCACATCAGGCTTAAAGATCAGGCCGCCAGCAAGGCTGAGTCTAACGTAAGATTGCCTAACGTATGCCAAGTGATGCCATGATTCTTCGGTACCTGTGTTTAGATCAGATATATAAGCTAGGTAGGCTGTCATCATTGAAGTCTCATAAAGTTCGCACATAATTCACCATGTCTTCTATCCAAACCAAGATTCAAGAAGCTGCTTCTCAGAATGCATCGCTTTTGCAAGGCTTGCATGAAACGGACTCCGCACCCTCCCAACTGCAACAACAGAAGGCATACATACAAGATCTCGACAGCCAAATAGCCACGACCATCAAACAGCTGGAGACTTTGAAACGCAATACTGCCAAAGAACTTAAAGACCATGAGAAATACCGTGACTCTACACTGAGGAGATTCGCTCATAAAGCAAGTGGCCGTAAAGATCGCTTTGCTGAGAAAGCCGCCAAAGAAGAAAAGGAATACTTCGACGCTATCCAAGCTCAGAAAACAGCCGAAGACTCTTTAACATATGCAAAACAACTGAAAGCAGAAGCTGAGATCCAACGCTCCAAATACGACTCGGAAGCCAAACGCCACCACGACTTACAATCCCAACTCGACGCCCTCTACAACTCCATCTTCGCAGGCCACACACCCGAGTTCCCAGACGAAGACCGCAAAGAATCAGCCTGCAGCGTCTCTGCCTCAAACCTAACTTCATTAAATCAACGCCTCGAGCGCGAAAAGCACATCCTCTTCCTCCTGGGTCAAGTATCAAACAACCTTTCCGCAGCACGCCAAAACCTCAACGACGCATACGGCATGAGCCAGCTCGACATGTTCGGCGGCGGCACATTTGCAAGCATGCAGAAACGCAACGATCTCGAACGAGCGGAATCAAGTATCCAAAAAGTACGCATGCTGCAAGACCAGGTTCGGCAAATCGCCCCTGAAATCCCTACCTTGGGTGAATTGCAGATCGCAATGAGCTCGATATGGAGCGATGTAGTGTTTGATAACATCTTCACTGATATGGAGATGCATGAGCAGGTTAAGAGGAGTATGGCGCAGGTAGAGAGCGCAGGAAGGCAGTGTGGTGAGACGATTAGACAGCGTGAAGAGGCTCTAGGTAGGCTGAGGAGTGAAGTGGGTAATGCGGAAGAGGATTTGAAATCGAAGAGGGTGGAGTTGCAACAAGCGAGGGAAGATGCGTTCAGTAGGGTGCTTGGGGGTGAGATGATAGGAAGTGGACTGGGAAGTCCGGCAAGTGGGGATAGTGCACCGCCTCCTTATGCGCCGCCGCCGTATGCTTCTGTTGGCTATTAGTCCTTTTGATATATACCATTAATACTTTGTAGAGGGGTTAGGCAGGTTGAAACAATGCTCATAACGTTTCAGTAATGCGGACGGGCCATCGGTTAACATCTTCCGTGATAACAATGAATAATTTAAATATCCTTTCTAGATAAAAGCTTTCTCCAGATAGCTCTGGAAGTTGCTATCCCTAAAGCTCGGTGTTGCAGCCCCGAAATCCGTGTTCTCAATCGCACTTCTCGCTGCTGCAGTCATGCTCTCCCACGCAATCGCCGGCTGCTCGCCGCCCTGCTTGTCGCTAGCAATCAATTGATGATTGACGGGCCAAACACTCATGTAACCAATCTTGGGCCTGTCGCCATTGCGTGGAGGGTCAGTGAACTTTTGGTATCCGCCATGCGCGGAGATGGCAACGCCTCGGAGAGTTGCGGAATCCGAGGCCGAAGAGATCCAGACGACGATGTTCTCCCATTCATGTCGGTGTCCAAGGCCAGAGGATGGAGAGTCTTTGGGCATGTACCAGGAGTACATAATGGCGAATGCGTTGTTGTAAGTGCCGGAACGGACATAGACTTGGCCTGTGGAGCTGGAGCATCCGCCATTCGGAGCACCTGTTGGATCGAGGCCACCACTAATAGTATATCAGTCTATGTTTTTTATAGTAAGTTTAAGTGTTAGATTTACCTAGTGTCGCCAGCAGCATTCACAGCAGGATATGGGACACAACCATTGTATATTTCGAGGTATGGCTTGTACTTCAAGTACAAGGAGCCAACCAGGCCAGATGGAACTGTCTGTGGGAAACCGACAACAGCATCGTGGTTAATGACAGCACGGCTGAAAAGATTGACAGGCCAGGCAGACACACATGTCGCAGCTAAAAGCAGCTGGACTGGGAGGTTGCGAAGGTTGGCGAGCATAATGACCGCTCACAAGAACTTCTATCGCACACAATCGGCGGAAAGATTAATGGATTGAATTTGCACTATGCTTTGGAAACCTTTGAGAAGGCAAGCATATGCTTTATGTATATGCACATGTGATGTCCCGCTACAGTTACCGTTCAATACTACGGCTGCGGTCGTGTACTTCCCTTACTGGTAGTCCACGATGCATGGAACCTCAGCTGCAATGCGCCACATGCCAGTAACATCTCATGTCTATTGGCTGGACCACACATGCTACATCAATATTAGCGTTTCATACCCGTGAACGTTCAGGGTTCCTGCATTTCCGCTTAATGCGCGCAAGCAAGAGTACCACACGTGCATTCTAAGTACCGGAGCAAGCTTCTATGGTGGGCGTAGATCTGCAGTTGTCTTCTCAAGGAAATGTGAATACTCCGCATTGCCGAATGGCGAGGAGGGGCGTGAGTGGCAAGGGTCGCATTATTGGTCCGGCCATACGAAGCTAGTCTGGAACTGATTAGGAAGGTGTTTACACGACGCATAGCTTATGGGTTCGATAGCATATGAAACAACGTGAGAGGCGAAGCATGCCTGATTGGAGAGTAGGAATAGCCATGCGTGTAGTTTTCTTGTAGGGACAAGCTTCTAGTCTGTTATGGAACTGGCGGACGGATTAATCACAACGTCCCGCCATGTTAGCCAAAGCGCCTCCAGATAGTATTCCGTTGGCCTTTCGGCGGAATGTCTGGGCCTGGTAAGATCTCTCGCAAGAGATCATTGATGTCCATACCACGTGTTTGACACTCCTGCCATTGTCGTGGGTAGCCCAGGCTGACTTCTTCAAATCGTGTGTCGTCCACCCAATCGGTCCTTCTGATGTGCAAGTGCCCGCTGACCACAACTTTAGCATTGTACTTGTTGTGCCAGTCTTCCGTATGCTTCGTACCGCACCAAAGCGAGAAACGTGGAATTGTAGGGAGCTTGACGAGATCTTCTCTTAACGGCCAATGTCCGATTATGACGAGTTTGGTGTTCGGATGTGCTTCAGTAGCTGTGGCGAGCTTTGCTTCTGTCTTTTCAAGTAATGCATGGCACCACTCGATGCGCGAGGCATAGGGGTCTGGATGCAACAAATGTTCATCAGTAGCCTCTATGTCCTTTTCTCTTGCCCAGTCAAGTGCATCTTCTAATTTGACGTGAGCAGGTCGAAAGCTGTAGTCGTACAACGTGAAGATGGGGACGATCAGCACTGGCCCCCCTTCTCCTTCCCACAGCTTGTAGTCGTCCTCGGGTGTCAGAACGCCATATTGTTGGGCAATTTCGACTAATTCCAAGTACTTTGCTTCGCCTCTTTTCCCAGTCTCTTTTTGTGCTGGCATTGTATAAAGTTCATGATTACCGGGCACCCACCATACTTGTCTGAAACACTCTTTTGCTTTTGCAAATGCAATATGACAATGTTCTGCTGTTTCCCCAACATCCCCACATAAGATCAAATCGTCTTGTGGATGAGGTAATAACTTTTCTAAAGCTTCGCGATTCCCTTTGAAAGACAAGTGAATGTCGCCGATAGCCCATAAGCGACCTGGCTGAGCTGGTGGTGGGGTGTTTACGGATGGCGCGGGAGCTTCGTGCGCTGCCGCTGTGGCCGTCGCAAGGAGAGGATCCATAATGACAGGAACCCACTATTTAAGCCTGATTCCAAAGTTTTAACATCGGGTATTCCCGAAGAGTCATGGCGAAAAATCGTTGTGTTGGATGTTTACAGCATTGCTGACTGTTGGTTGCGCAGTCATCCGCCCGCACAGACCACGATCAGCTTCGTGTCTGAACAAGCGGAGCATACCTCCTCGCGAACATACTCTAAGCATCGAAATGGCAAGCGGAAGGTCTCAGCTCTGCTGCATTATATGATTGGTCTTTTACACGAGCTCTTGACTGATAATCTACGGCTTTGCTGGATCTCATACATTTTTCAACATACCTAGGTAACAATAAGCTGCTTGACTATACAACATCACTTGCAGCTTCCAAACTACCGACAGCGTTGTGCTAACCAACTGAGGGACTTGGGCTGATCCTAAATTGATTAACACATCAAGTTGAAGGTATGGATGAAGTGATTGAAATGATATGTACGCATCGGTTTCAAACACTTTACCAGACACTGTAATCAGAGAGCTTGCAGTCACGCCAACGACTTATGTGCAGATCAAATACGTCTATAAAACCCTGAAGAACGTACTAATTTCCAGATTCTGGAGCCGCATATAACCACCTGCGTCATATATAAACTCATGAAAATCACCACACTCTTATAAGATATGATGATTCTGGTAGAGAACCAATTGCAGTTACGCTAAGAAATTTTTGTAACCGCTCACCTCCATTTATGATATCTGAAAAAATATTTCTTGTTACACGTGGTACTTGCGCGTTGTTACTCACATGTATACAGTCAAGCCTAATCAGTCATGCTACAACTGACACACTCGGTCCTGCTGCACAAGCTAAATCTCAAAGTGCTATAAAGGCCCTCATCCACATACATAACGTATGTTATAGTATCTACATTTCTAAACCTCAAGCTTCAATCCAATTGAAACCTTTCTTCGAAGGAGCCAATACAACTGCATCACAATCACAAACATCTCTGTAAACCCGATAACAGCACACTACCCTTGAAATGTCCGCCAAGAACTCAAGAGACCTCAAAAACGAGTGGACCTTTGTTCAAATGGACAATAAACCCAAGCGGGTCGGTTCCAACGATAGCATAGATGACGCTGCAATCCGCGATGACCGCATCGGAGCCACAAAGAAGTCCACCAATTGCGCTGAACAGGTGTGGGGTGGTAAAGCGTCCATTCCGCCATATGATAGAACGGCAACACTCCTTGCAAAGAAGAACAGAGAAGCAGGGGCATTATCTAGGAGTTTAGATGGGCAGCAACAAGGAACGGCCAGAGGAGACAATGCAACTGGAGAGAGTTCGAAGAGGGCGAATGATAGTGCGACGAAACCTTGACTATGACTTTCTGATTAGAGGTCGAGAGCTTATATATATATCAGATTGTCGATGAAGTGCACTAATTTCAACACCTTTGACTGAAGTGTACCCATGAATGTCGCATTGATGATCATTAAAAGCATTACTTATGATAATCTTAGACTCGAATTGTAAAGCATGAAATAAAACGATCACATGATATCGAGAAGTGCTAGCAAAGCAGTCATGTAAATGTTAGTACGCGCACATCATCTTCCGAGTCATCTTGTACAAATGACGGATTTCATTTTCTTGCCCACACACTATGCCACGCGCACATATACAGTCATCTCTAAACAGTCAGCAAGTGACTGATACTCTTACCTTCTGACACATATATCATACTTCGAAGTACTATAAAGCTCATGCAGCCCTGGGCAATATATCGTACAGCATCCACATCTACATCCACACTTCGAAAATCTTCCGATCAACCAAAGCTTCTCCTCCTTCTAAAAACACTACATCAATCAACGTATCCTCAATACCAAGCCACCAAGATCAAAATGACCGATAATGAACACACTCAGGGTGCAACCACATTTGAACACGAAGATATAAGTGGATATGTCAAAGACGTGAAAAAAATCGAAACCACGGGGTCCAAGACTAAATCAGCTTTTCAAAGCAGATTGCCAGTCCCACGCAAGAATTTAGCGGAGACCGGGCCAAGCATTTTGAAAAAGGGTTCAAGCGAAGAGAGGGATCTTGTCAAGGCAGAGGAAGCCGGTGGTGGGAATGAAACGGGTGGAGTTGGATGCGGGTCGAAGGTTACGTTTGGGTCCACGCGCTGTTACTCTCCTCCTCCGAAGGCACCGAAGGGTCCCAAGAACTGAGACTTTCATATATAATACCTACCTAAGGATACAATACAACAAGTTGGGGGCTTTTAAACTCATATTCAATCCTTGCATGCAGCTTTGCAGTGATGTCTCACTCACGGTATAGGGGTACCTACCTAAGTAGGTGGTGCGGGAATCACCAGCACTCCAGCCATAAAGCTAAACCAAAATTTCTAACAACAGTCATGCTGTGACTACAAGACACACTGGATAATTTGTCACAGACTGTTATGACGTTCCCCCAACCATCTCCCCACCATCTCGATAAGCGACCAGATCGGCTCCCGATCCCGCAGCACGGTCATAGCTCCTTGCAGGCCCCGCAACACCAATGTAGCTCATGGAGCTCTCATCATGACGTTGAATATTTACTTCCCTCTTTTCAAAATTAGAATCATGTCATTCCAATTATACAATGCTAAAATCACGCGTTCTGATCCTCCCAACTCCAACCCCCAAACTTCAAAATTCTCGTCGTACAATACACCATGACGTCCATTAACGCAACCGTGAGATTCCTATCTATGCTTGCAAATGACGAACAAGTCTAACAGCATCAAATAGATCTTCCACGCATACATCTACGGCACAGCATTCTGGTACGCCCTACGAGGCACATGCCGCGTTTACGATCCCCTCATGGTCGTAGGCTGGTTTCGCCCACCATCGCAAGCGCACTTCGCCGCCAACGACCTGGAGCTCTACAACGTCAAGAACGACGGTTGGTGTTTGATCACCCTCGCGCTGATCTTAGTTGGGTTCAGCGGCGCTGTTCCAGCTGCAGGCGCGAAATACGCGAGGGGCGCGTTGCCGTATGCGAAAGCTGTGGTTGCTGCGACGGTTTTTCATCATGTTATGACGGGGTGGGGGGCGTTTCAGCATTATAAGTTGGAGAGCCATTATAATACGAGTATGGCGATTGGGGTTTGGGGGAATGCGTGGTTGACGTTTTCGGGGGTGGTTACGTTTTTGGCGTTGTTGTCGGATGCTGGGGAGAGGAGTGTGGAGAGTGTTGCGAAGAAGGCGACTTGAGGATGCGTGGAAGGAGGTGTGAATACATAGTGAGTTTGTGTTGAGAAAGGACAAAAGCGGCCAGCGAATTTCTATGGTATCTTATGTCTAAATCTATTAGTGATCGAGAACGCTGCCACGTCGCGAATCTCTATAACTTCGGCTCTTCGACCTTGTTTATTACAAAAGTTCCTGATCCCTCCGCATACACTTTCCCATGCCCATCTTCCATCCATGACTTCGTTTCAAGCCATCTACCCTTCTCTCGAACGATTTTCGCTCTGCACAACAGAATGCATGGCGTCATGATAGGATTCTTGTACTTCACATTCAACTCCAACGTCGCAGAAAGGAACTCAAACGTTTGAGAAACCAGCGAGCCCATTACTTGATCTAGCAACGTGGCAGTGAGGCCGCCATGCGCTCGCCCTACGCCTCCATCCAGCTCACTCCCAATGGAGGCAAGAATCATAGACTCAGGTGTGTCCGGGTCATCTTCCGCGAAGATCTTCTCTACTTTGGCTTTCTGTCTACGCGCCTCCGCACTCGCACTTCTGGGGTCGTTTGTTGAATTGATGTGCCCAGTAAGCGCTTCCTCTCCTGCGTGTCTTCTGTGTCCTTGGCCTCTTTTGTACAGGAACAAGAATGCGCGGATAGCTTCGTCTGTGAACATGGTCACCGTGATCATGGAGCTCGAGACAGGCCCATCTCGCAAGTTGGGGGTGTATCGCTGCCCAATATGGGTGACAGTTGGGTCGGAGATGAGAGCATTGCACCATTCGTGGGCGGTGAAGTCTTCGAAGTGTTCGACTTGCTTCTTGGGAGCTGTGCTCATCTCGGCAATCGTAGATATAGATCGTCAGGCGGCTTTGAGGGTTGCGAAGGAGAAAGAGACATTGCGACTGTGGTGGTCGGTCGTTGCTGTGGTGTTAGCGCAGAAAGTATATTACCGACAAGTCTATGGCGACGCAGAGGGGTTGTTCCGAGGTTGTGCGGAGATGGCGGACGTGAAGCTGCCGATGACTATGTTTATCGATAAGGAAACACTAATACAGTAAACAGCAACTGTACGAAGTACATCTGATGATGAGAAGAATTGCTATGAAACATGATATATGTGAGTCACGTGAAAACTTTATCGTCCAGTTCTACACTCCACTTTCCTTGTGGCTAGTAATTATTCGCTGGATCCCGCCACGGTAATCACCTTCCGCGTCGAAGCGCCGAGGTCGACCACCTACCTAGGACACATCTACAGTCTTGCAATTGTTACTACTATAGTTATGATTTATTACCAAGTTGGACCCCATTTCACAGCGCCGAAAATCGTATTTCTGTGAAGCTTCCCACCTGAGAAATGGTTTTGTTGTTTTGTCGCGCCCAGATACCCTTGTTGGCGCATACCTAGCACAGTATTGCTTACACCTTACGCAGGTCTAATACTCACCTGCCCTTAATGATGATGAGTTTCTTTCCTCTATTTACAACCCCCTGCTCATTATGAAAACAGATGACATGGGCACATTTGGATATTTTTATGGTTTAAAATACGGGAACATTGCAATCGACTTCATAGCGACCAATAACACCGTAAGGAAGATGCCAGTGAAATGCACTCACCGAACTCACGGCTCCTTGGAAAGTTTCAGCCGGTAATATACAATCGCCGTTGGGAACACAGTTCATGGTAGCACGGTGCAACTGCAATCCTACCTTACTCACCTACAACATCACGCTCTTTGGCCACCGTATTCCATCATACCTCAACATGTTGGCCTCACCATGAAGGCTTCACACCTGCTTTTTCAGATCTGGATTTCTTGTCGAATCTCTGCCCAGGCGTTGATCACTTTCCTGTTGAGTGTAAAGGTCGTGCGTTATCTGAGCACGCCAGACTGGGCGAACTTTGCACACTCTTGAACCTTGTCGCATCCAATTTACCGGAACGCGCCTCAGACAAATCCATATGTAAGATAAGCCATGCCCAGATTTTGTAAACTATGTGCGATCGCTGCACAACTTTGTCCTTTTAGACCACGGTGTCCCAATTCTTGGTGCTCTTATGCGATATGGCCACAATTGCCCATGTGAAGAAGTTGTTTTGGGGAAACGATTCGAGCGATTCGGTCGATGTGTCTATTGTGAAGGAGAAGAATGCGCAGATCGGCGAGCAGGTCTATGTGGAAGGAGTACCAGTTTATCAAGATGGCAATGGCGCACCCGTTGAGCAAGTGTCGCCTTTAGGTTACCATGTTGGATGGGCAGGTATCCTATTCCTCAATGTTAGCCAGATGGTGGGAACTGGTGTCTTTAGCACACGTGAGCATATCTATGATCTTACATTTAGTTTATAATCGATGCTAATGTTACACACAGCGGGGTCGATCCTTCGAGCATTGGATTCAGTGGGCTTGAGCATACTGTACTGGATCTTTGGTTTCATCATCGCCGTAGGTAATCGATATACCTCATGTACTTCCCATTTTCCATACTGATGATTTCCAGCTGCTCTCGCAATCTACCTGGAATATGCCTCCCTCTTCCCCAACAGATCAGGTGGTCAGGTTGCATATTTGGAACAAGCTTATCCCAAACCAGCATTCTTCTTCCCGGTTACATACGCTTTCTTCACAGTAGCTTTCTCCTTTTCCAGCAGCAATGCAGTCGTCTTAGCTCGCTATATCTATCGCGCTGCTGGGTACCAAGCCAGCGAATGGGCGAACAAAGGTCTTGCCATTTCGTCCTACACATTCCTCGCATTGATCTGCTTGGTCTCTACGAAATGGTCTATGCGAATCATGAACCTCATCTCGGCTGTCAAGCTAATTATCCTTCTATTCATTGTTATTACCGGTTTCGTCGTCCTAGGTGGAGGAACAAGAGTTCAGAATCCAAGACAAAACTTCCACAACTCGTTCGATGGCATTACGAACAATGGAAATGACATCGTCAATGCGCTGGTTAGCATCAACTTCGCGTATACGGGATATTCGAATGCTTTCAATGTCACAAATGAAATCAAGGTACGTCAGTGTTGTCCTTCATGGTAACATAACTAACATATGATCATAGAATCCATTTCAATCCTTGAAAAAAGTCGCCCCCATATCCCTGTTCATCGTCTTCGTCCTTTACACCCTCACAAACGTTGCATACTTCGCCGCCGTCCCCGCAGCCGACATCCGCTCCTCAGGCGAACTGACTGCCGCACTCTTCTTCGAAGCCGTCTTCGGCACCAAGCACGCCCGCGGCCTCCCAGCCCTCATCGCCGTCTCAGCAGCAGGAAACATCATGGCCGTCATCATCGGCGCCACGCGCTCAGTCCGAGAATGCGCTCGACAAGGTACTTCCTCCACCCATTCTCTCCTAATACAATCCACCACCCTCTTCCACAAAACTAACAAAACATACAAAAGGCCTCATCCCCTGGCCCCACGTCTGGGCCTCCACCCGCCCGTTCGGAACCCCTTTCTTCCCCATCCTCCTAAAATGGGCCCTCACCACAATCGTCATCCTCGCCCTCCCCTTCGGCGACGCATTCGACTTCCTCGTCGACCTACGCTCCTACCCCGACAGCCTCTTCATCTTCCTCATGGTCGTAGGAATCTACTTCCTACGCCACCGCCGCGCGAAAGCCGGCTTGCCGCCCGCACCCTACCGCGCATGGCACTCTGCGCTCATTCTCAGCGCAGCCGTATGCCTATTCATCCTCATCATGCCGTGGTACCCGCCCAAGAAAGCAGATGTGTCGTTTTGGTACGCGACGTACTGCGTGGTGGGCATTGGGCTGATTGTCGCGATGGGGGTGTATTATTTCGTGTGGATTCAGGTGTTGCCTAAGGTTGGGGGGTATCAGATTCGTACGGAGACGCTGGTTAGTGGGAAGGATGGGAGTGTGACGCATAGGCTTAAGAAGGTGCCGAATGCGGAGGTCGAGGAGTGGGATCGTACGCATGATGGGGCGGGGGATGTGCTTGGGGAGAATGTGGGAGCGGAGGTGGGTGGGGATCATTTGATTCGGAGGGTGAGGGTTAAGGAGGCGTCGGGGGTTAATGTTGAGGTTGGGAAGGTGTGAGGGGAGGGTTTGATTTGAGTTGAGTGTCGATTTGTTTGTTGGCTGTTCTTCTATGGTGCGTTAGATGAAGGTCAGCTTCAAGGTAGCAAGTACGACATTTATGATGAGAAAAGGCACAATAGTATATCGATATAAGTTACCATCATTCCATTTGATTCGATCTCGAAACTAAAAAAACACCCCAAACTCCCGCATGAAACAAATGAGTGACACCGCACTCAAAAAAACACCATTTTTTTCATCCTTGCCCAAACCAGGGTATATATGCTTTCCTATCCCAGAAATGCACAGATATAAACGCCGTTATACATATGCAGGGGTATCATCGTCTCCCATGTAATCCAGGCTAAAGAAAAAAGAAACCACTTATGCAAATGTCCATGCCAATGCTCCTCCGTAAATCAATCTTGAAAATTTCTTTTATGCTCGCCGAGAGCCCTGTCTCTTACAGTCTATGCATATGCATGTGGATATGCGATGACTTGTGGCCTGCCACAAGGTGGATGGTATCAGTAAATGTGTTTGACATATATAGAAATATGAAAAAGGAAAGGCATGCTGGGATGTAACAACGATAATAATGATAAAGGGAAACTACACGCTTATGACATATACATACGGCGGAACTTGGCGCCATTGGGGTTGCCCATGTTGAAGCCTGGAAGTTTGCCGGAAGCGGCTGGAGCTCCAGGTTGGGAGCCTGAGGCAGCTGGTGATCCTGGGCGGGATGGCGATGGCGATGCTGCTGGGACCTTTGAAGAGAGTGGAGAAGCTACGGCAGATGTGACAGCAGCAGGCGGTGCGCTTGAAGCAGCAGATGGAACAACTTCAGGGCCTTTTGAATTGATAGATGTGACGGCCGCGGGAGGTGAATCCAGAGTTACTGAAGCGATGACAGTGACAAAGACAGTGTCGGTCACAGTCACAACCTGACCTCCACTAGGAGCCGCAGTAGGCTTACCGCCTGGTCGTCGAGTCAATGTAGGAATGCCGGGTTGACCTGGAGATCCAGAGGAGTTGGGCTTCTGCGAAGGAGCATTGCCTGGTGCATCTGGCGATGGAGTAGGCTTGGCTGAAAAATATGGGCCAACCTCGCCTTCAAGTGCATTGGTCATGATAGCAGTTCGAGACGCGAAGTCGCCGACAGCGACAGACATAGCATCTTGCTGAGGACCAAGATCAAATTTATTGCTTGCGTCTTGGGCCATAGCGACATCAGCGGATGCGACATCGACATCGATGCAGGTGGTATAGTACTCGTCCTTGCCTTTGGGAAGGCCAGGATCGATACCTGGTGCTGTGTTCCATTGCCACACCCAGTACAAGGTGTAAGGTTTGCCCTTCGTCACATCCTTGGGAAGCTGGGCGTTAGTCTCGCACATGAGAGGGTAGTTGCCAGGTCCATCTCCTGCCTGTCCCATGGCGAAGTTGGGATCAGACTTGCGCCGGTCTTTAGACTCTGGGGTCTCGTTAACCTCGTAGCAGCGGCCGTCATCAAAGTTGTTCATGGCCAACAGGACACCCTTTCCATTACCGCCCTTGCCATCTTGTGTCCACTGCAAGACATTGACAAGTTTCTCGTCTTCCTTGGGCTCAGTGGTGCCGTAGACGAAAACGGTGCCACCTTTCTCTGGCTTTCCCTTTTGATTGTTTGGCTTAGTAACATGGCCGTTCTCAGCATACCGCATCGCAACGAAACCACCAGGGGTAGCCTGTAAACGAGGATACTTGGCCTGAGACTGTTGTTGCTTGCGCTGGGCAGGGTGACATAGCGGGGTAGTGTCGTTGATGAACAAACCGCCAACGTACGCAGGGAGCTCGATGTTCATTGAGAAGCCGTTGAAACCAGGATCTGTCTTTGAGACCATGCCTCGTGGGTATCCGTACTGGCCAACGTAGTCACCCTGTTCGTTGACGTTGCGAAGCTGTTCGATCCAAGTATGGCCCAAGGCCATTGGCGCAGCAGCCAAAGCTGCGAGGATTGTGTTGCGAATGCACGGCATTCTGATCGTTTGAGTTATTCGTTTAAGGAAGGATTATATGTATCTCGGCCTGCCAAGAATGTATTGCTGATGAAGAAGTGCTGGGACCTTGTGCCTGCAGGTACTTGTTGATAAAGACTTTGGGTATGAAGCGGGTGGGAGAAGGCGTGCTAGGAAGAAATCCGTGAAGTGAAGATGAACTTGAAGTATTGCCTTGGCACTAAGTCCATTGAGTGTGCACAATGTTGGTACACGTGATTGGGCCGTCTTCACCTGGAATTCGACAATGGCATTGTTCAAAAGCACAACGAATTGATCTTTGTTGATCACAGCTCCACACCACACACAGCGCCACAAAGAAGAAGAGAAGAAGAGGAAAGGTGTGAGACGGCCAGATGTGAGTAACAACCGGTGTTCGCGCGGTCATGCTCCTTTATCAGGCGGATGAATGCGCTTGAGACAAACGCCGGCCATGTTGGACAGCATCACAGGCCTAGAAGCAGAGAATCGACAGCAGCCAATGGAGAAGGAGACACAAATGGTCTCGAAACGCAGCATTCGGAAGCCTCTACACGCGAAACCGCATTTAAGCTTTTGAGCCTAATGTTTCTTCTAACCTACACTGTAGCCGCCAGCTGCATCTCGTCCCGATGCCGCCGCAGTTCCGAGGCGTAGCGCGCACAGTTGGCAATATTCTGGACCTCTGGCGCAAAAGCTCGAGTCCTAGTCTGTGGAGGATATTGCTGCCATGTCGTTGAGCACGCCCCCTTGAGACACTGGAGTCAACCTACAGCGTGCGAGAACCAAGTCCCATGCCGTCAACCCAAGGCACTTGCACGGCAACTAGGTGTCGACTAGATGGCCTGTCGATCTCCGTACTCGAGAGCGGGCACTAGCAGGGGACCAACGACAGCCTGCCGCCTGCAACGTCTGAGGCCATTCTGCGGCCTGCCTGCAGGAAATCATGGCGATGCGTCGTACCACGTCCAAGTCGCCCAGAGTGGCCTGCTGCAAAGACGGCCACGGCGTGAGAAGCGAAGGCCTGCATGACCCATCAACAGGTGAAGGTGCGCCGATGAGGCGCTTGGAGAAAAGCGCGACGCGTCCAAGTGAATGGTGAAGTGAAGAAGAGATGGGATTGACAGGACCCGCTAAGGTTTCAGATCGCAACGCTCGCTTACCGTGATTGGGCGGCTAGCCTTCACGTCTTCCCCCATGCCCACCCATCTGATTGGAGCGCATCTCTCCATTCTCAAAATACTCCGACCAAGCTGTGCGACTAGATTCGCGCCCATCCACTCTCTATATTTGACCTCTGCGAGATCCAGACACGGCGGTGGGTCTGCCGCGTATGTTTGTTTCTTTCCGCTCCCTTGCGCTCTCTGTTCCGACAACGCGCAAACGCGAATCATGTTCATAATGAAGAACCCGTCAAGTGTTTCTGCGGCAGATGTGACTATGTTTCAGTGGGGTAAGAGGTGGATCCTGGCTTAAGTCCTGCGGCATATGGGTTCCTATGGTCGGCTCAGTTCCTGAAGGTATCGATAAGATTAAAGGAAACTATCTATGCGCGTTTCCAAGAAACCTAACGTCAGACGACCTCCAAGTACAAACACTTCAAGTCTCTTATCCTCTTCTTCGCCCAGAGAATTCCTCGGTCTTTCAGTTTCCTTCATATTCGTATAGGTGGAGTCATGAGCGTGTTCTGATGTTTTCGGTTTTCAGTCTCCACTGCTTGAGCAACAAAGCTCCAGATGGCGCTTCGAGGAAACGCCGTGACACATTGAGTCTTTCGAGTAGGTACTATGAACTGTTCCTTGCTAGGATCCCGCTCTACCCACCATTTGGCGCCCTGGATCCTTGGTCGTCTCAGGTTCTCTGCGCATGGCCTTTTCAATTTCGATATTTCACCTTGCGGTGTACTGCCGAGGGACTGAATGAAAGATGGTCACACGAGCACTTAGGCGCCAACTAAGTTCTGAGTAGAGTTGCGGTTGAATGTCGGGCGACTCGACTTCCCACCCAATGCATATGACAAAACTATGCAAGTTCTTCGATTCATGTCAGCCATGTTCGCATCATGTCTAATTGTGCAATGGTCTTGATGGATATGTACGTAATAGCAGAAAGCTTTTGGCACTGTCAATCTCATTCCCTCTCTTTTGACATGTCAAAGCCGCCGCCGCCGCTTGCAGAATACGCTTGAGCAGTCTGCCATGCCACCTCAAGGTCCTTCTGTTATTGGCTAGACTTGTTCAGATCCAT
Source organism: Shiraia sp. slf14 (assembly GCA_000498155.1). Lineage (NCBI taxonomy): Eukaryota > Fungi > Ascomycota > Dothideomycetes > Pleosporales > Shiraiaceae > Shiraia > Shiraia sp. slf14. The sequence goes on from AXZN01000008.1 coordinate 821,649, forward strand.
CGTTGTACCCTTAGTTAATCTCCCCGTTTCCTGAACTACCACATTCAACCACACTTCAAATGTTCCCAATGATTCATGAATGGGTGTGACATCCTCCGTATTGAACTCTATCGAATCTAGGATCTTCGCTAGTTGTGAAAGCTGGATCATCCGTCAATGCACACGAAGGCCAGACGTCAGCCTTCCTTTCGAGCGTTCAATACAGACTTGGACTTGACCATAACGTGATTCCAAAACGAGGACCAAACATTTCAGTATATAATGCCCATAATGTCATTCATGGGCAAAGTCATTGTAACACTACCTTGAACCCCTATCGCATATAGTTTACTCGCGTACACATCGCCAAATCCGCTTGCTTGATTTTTGGTCAAATCTTCCTATGTATGGGAACTGATTCGACATGCGTCACATACACACAGCCGCTAACGGTCACTTCAATACAGTCAAAGTATGAGAATATACACTTCCATGTATACATGTATTCATCTTGAGCAGCGAAGAGCTACTCCCGTTTTGATTTCATTCACAAAAGATACTCCATAAGTACCTAGGCTCGGCTTCACTCAATTGATCTGGCGGTTGCTGCTTCCGCATTGGGATGTCGATTGCCATCACCGCTGACATTCACTCAGCCCCTGCTGTGATCTAATAATTCGACCCCACATGGTACAAAACAACACGCTATTACCACAACCTGTAGTTTTCAATAACTCCCCCAAAACGGCCAAGGATAGACTTACTCAATCAAGCAATCAGATATGTACAACACGCGAAATAAAGTCAAGAACGCCGATAAGAACATTCGTAACGCGGCCGAGTTCCCACCCAATGGACACCCTTCAACGGCAAGCACCACGCCAGTCAACGCCTTTTCGAACCCACCTTGTGACTTAACATACCCAAAGAAGCAGTACCAAAACATGCGTGCAGAAAATACATTCTCGAAGCCCGCAACTGGCCAGGGAGCCGAGAACTTGCCTTCGAAGGTGCCGCCTGCCCCGGGCCAGCTACCTAATTACCAAGTATCCACCTTCAACGGCCCTAAGGATCTGAATGCTCATATCAAAAAGCCGGCCTGGAAACTATAACTGGAGCTTACGGTGGCCCAGTCACACCCTTGGACCTTGAGCTGTACACCTCCAAGGTTTACAATGCGCTAGTCAGTATTCAAGAAGTTTGGGATAAGGACGACTTTCCCATACATTTGAAGAAATTTCATGCTGGCGGAGACTGTAGCAACCCTCGAGATCTCGAGGCTACAGCTATCCTGCTTGTCAACCAGTGTATCAAGATTCATCGAGAAGGGCTGACTGGCTTTATGTTCCAGCGCGCCTCATCACCGCCGCCTCATCAATATGATATGGAACTGACATTCCCTCAGCGCATTCATTGGGTTGCCTTTCTGCTTCAACACTACAAGCAGCACGCGTTTCGGGTGATGTGTCAATTAGGCGTCGATTCATATCTTGGCTATGTTTGGACACTTCTGATGAGCCACAAGCAATTCAACACATGGATCAGGGGTCTGCCGATTCATGATCGACACATTTGTCTAAATCAGATACCTTATGCGGGCATCACTTCGAACAATTTGCCGGTCATGCATCCTATAGCCTTTCTGAATGAGATGCGATCTATGAAAGTTCGCCAAACAACAACAGCAACACATTTTACGACGCCACGAGCGCAACAGCAGCCTAACCCCAGTTACGAACAAATCAGGAACTCGGGATCCCCGGTGAAGCAGTCAGAATCTACAAACACATCTGGGGTTGAGCCATCGAATAACCAAAAGGTGGAAGAATCAGCTAGGGCGATCAAGAATTATAGCCAGCAACTCCATGCATCATTGTTAAAAGACCACCCCGAGCTTCGCAAAGAAGAAAACGCCCCAGAGGTTCAGGCAGAGCAAAGCTCCAACCCAGAAATTACACAGGGGGAATTTGAATTCACTGGCGAGTTCAACGAGGAGCTCTTCGAGAAATTCTTGAAAGAGCTAGATGACGCACAACCAATTTAATTTGCAGAAGTCTCCCCGTCTTCTCCAAGGTGCTAGAGAAGTTGTAAGCAATAAGATGGCTGCATTTAAGCAAACGTCGTGGCTCACAATACATGCTATATGTATCAAAGAGGGTCAATGGTCATTTTATTTGCATGTTGAAGGTCATTCAAAGCACAATATTGGCGGTACATCACTTTGGAGCGTTCAAGATACGATTTGTAATTGTGTCATTCAATAATATATGGAAACGACAGCAAAGTATCAAATTCATTTCTGCGTAGTGCCTATGAAACTTTTGTGACTGAAAATCCGCATGTTTACGAACTGAAATCAGTGAAAAGTAAAAAATGGCGAGACAGATTAAGACTAATAGAAAAGCATATAGAATGAAAAGCTGACGTAGGAAGTGTGATTTCAAGTGAGCCAAAAACACGTGCCTGCCCATATCTTGTTAAAGTGGGCAGTGCCTTCCTCGACCAAACAAGCACTTGCGACTGAACCTCAACCCACAGTTCCAACCGCCCCGCCCTAACCATGGCTCAAGGCGAACCTACTCGTCCTGAGCAACCCGAAGTGACCCATCCGCAAGCTCCTCTTCGTGTGTTGCCATTCCTCGCATTCAACGCGATAACTGTGGATCGACTTACTTGAACGCAGGTAATCCAGATATTGTCCTCACTCGGCAGAGCCAACAGCCAAATTATTGTTCACCCCATTTCTTTTCCAACATCACCCTGCCTCAACCGTCGCTTTTTCCAACGATGGCCCGGCCAAAAAGAACGCCAGTAATCCAGTCTGACGCTGGCGCCAAAGCCAACAGGGCATTCACCCAAGTGAATTCGGTACCTATGCCAAAGACCCCACTCCAAGTATTTGGATCACATACCCCGTCCGAGCTTCCACCACAGGTAGGTTCCAAGCGAAGCCGTCTGCCATCTCAGAGTATTGCACGAAAGAAACCTTGCAAAGCTGAACCTCGAACGGCCCCCGTCAAGAGCTTGAAAGAGTCACAGCCCCCGAAACTCAGAACAACACAAACTCATTTAGATGAGCAGCGCGATTCGAAAGGTGGTAAGACGTATCATCCACGACAGGGAAGCAAGCAATATTCTTATCAGATAGATCGTCTCACGCCCAATTCGCCACTACAAAGCGAGCAGAAGCCTCTCAGAAAGCGAGAAGAGACCTCAGTGTTGCGTGCAAGAAACCGGCCCATTGTTCTAGACGAAGACGAATGCGACGACGGAATTAAGATGGACTCTGCCATTGCGTCTGTCGAGATCGCAGGCTCAGGCAAAGACGTCGATATCAACTCCCCTCCATCACAATCACTGCCAGTTCCACGGGCACAGCGCCATCATGGAGGAGAGACCCCACGTCATGCATACACTATCCCGAACGATCTTGAGGGCGTTGAACGGGCTCTAGGCAAAGACAATTGGAATGAATATATGGTGTCGATGGAGAAGATGTGTCTGGGTGAAATTACACGTGAAGAACACGCACGTCAATCGGCACGGATCTTCATTGTGTTTGATGACAATACCAAGCGAAGGATGGAGAAGAAGGTGATGGACAAGATCATGAAGCCAGTGCTAGGAGGACTTATGCGGGAGAAGATGATTGAGTAATAGATGGATTACAAAGTTTGAAAAAAAGGCTCAACTTGAAGATCATGGTCAGCACGTCTGAGCCATATATGGGCAGAAATGGGTTTAAAGCAGGCTGACTCAGCAATAGGATGCGAGAGATTAATCCAGAACAAGATACCCTAAGATGCAAAGTAATACAAATATCAAGTTCACAAGTGTCCACGTGAAGACCCACAGCATGTCAACATCAACGATGAGAGCAATAACAAAGCCACGTCGTCAACAGAGCCTCATCAGGGATTAGGCGCGCCGCGGAGGACCCTCGCGAATCTTAGTCTCCGCTTTGACTCGGACGAATTGCAGACGAGGTTGAAAGAGCGGAAAGAAAAGGCACTGCAGCCAAAACGTTTGGCGGTATCGGGCCGAAGAGTGCAGAGAAGCGAGCAGGTGATCAGCAACGCCTACGAGCAACGATGGGGTGATGAGAACTTGACGTCTACGCACGCCGAGAAGCAGTAGTCAGTCTCGTGGGCTCAAGTAATGATGTGCTGCAGGGGAGTATGGGCAATTGTGGCGGCTGCAAACGTCAAGATGTGTTTCATGTTGGCCTGCTGGGGAAAAAGACGGACATGATCCTCCCCACCCGGTGACGTAATGGAGGCCGCGGCGAAATGCAGGGTCCAGCGCACCCGTTAGATTTCCCATGAGGGCCCAAGCGGAGCAAAACGTCAAGCCTGTGCCAGACGCGATGGATGTCCGGCACACGGCGGGAAATTGGTGGTTTGCCCATGCCACTATGCTTCCAGGATGCTGCCCTGCTCTTGAGCGCGTCGATTGGGCAGCCCATGGCTCATGCTCTCGTGGTGGGCTGTTCCAAGGCGCAGACTCGACCGTGTGCAGCGTGGCGTAGGGCCGATGGGTCCTTAGTGAGCTTGTCGCAGTCGTTAATTGACTCTTTACAGGCAGCCTACGGATTACCTAGCATTTTACTGGGGAACTGCCATGCCGGAATCAGCGGCGCATCTCCAGCTGCATGGTGTTTGCGCCGGCCAGCGCGAGTAGCTAACAGACGCGCCATCGCAAAGTCAGAGAGGCCAGGACCCTTTGCAACGTAACAAACCGTATATTGTTGAGCCCTCTCTTATACTCATCCATGCCCCGCATCATCTGAGTGATCTGCCTTGTCGTCCTGTTCCTCTCGCAGCCCGACGAAGCTCCTTTCTTTTTCAGGCAGTTACCTCTATCAGCAAGCCCAGAGCCCAAACCATCACGGAGCTACCAGGACAAATTGGAAGACGAGAGTCTGCAGGAGAAAGACCGAAGATCACGCACTCTGCACGCCCGCGTAACTCTACCTTTTACACCCTTGCTCCGGACTAGTTACTGCAAGATCTCGCTACAAGGAAAACGCAACATAACGACCGCGGCGTCATACCACATTGACCGACGGCACGCCCCGCAAGGTAGTACGACAGACGCATCTGGGTAATCTGAATCAAAAAGACGCATTCCATCGGGATCGAGCAGTGCGTGGGCGCGACATGCAGTTCTACACTTCTGCAAATCGCGACAGTGGGCGCGGCAGGAAGATGGTGCCGGTGATAGAGGTAAGAATGTCTTCTTGCCTGTCTAAACGCTTGGTGCAAAATGCAGTCCCGTGACACAAATTCCCCATCTCGAGGGGGCTATGACTTTTGCGCGCAGATGCCGGGTCGAGCTTGTTTGTGATGATGTCGGAGAGTGATAGGGTGCATCGTCATATTCGCTGGCCCGAGCGCTCCTCCTGCGTCATCCGCCCTCTCTCTTGTTCTGGCGACAAACTTCCCTCCTGCCCATGCACGACATTTCTTTTCAACCATTCGCCGGGCCGTCCAACTTGCTCCCCCTCCTTCACCATTTGCCCCGTTGCACTACTGTTTCCCTCTTGTATACGAGCTGGTTGCACGCGGCTGCTTTCACGCTTTCCTCGTTCCTTCAGCCTCATCATATACCCCGCCAGCCAACTTTCCTCACGGCTTGATAATCCACTTCTGCACCCACACAAACACTAAATATGTCCACGATACAGAACTTTAAGAACTTCCTGCGTCATGGCAAGCAGGCCCGCCAGAATGCAGACCCTACCACTACTGTTTCGCCCGTTCATGCCCAATCACAACAGCAGCGCTACGGTCAAGCCGACCCTGTCCACCATGGCATTTCAGAACCAGTTATGCAGCAAAAGGCCCCTCAGCACGGCAACGTTCCCCATGGCGACTATTCAGTAGCTGCAGGAGGTGACAACCGCAATGTCGCTGCTCAAGCAGGCGCTGCCGCCGAACGCGCCGCTGCCGACAAGCAAAAGATGCAGGCCGCCGCCCAAGGTAAAGGTGTCGACCCGTCCGTCCTGGAACGCATCGTAGCAGAGGAGCGCGAAGCCAAGGGTAAGATGCCACGGTACCCAGGACTCGAACGCTGGAACCTCATCGAGAAGATGGGAGATGGTGCTTTCAGCAATGTCTATCGTGCACGAGACTCCCACGGCCAGTGGGGAGAAGTGGCCATCAAGGTCGTTCGCAAGTTTGAGATGAACTCACAGCAGGTCAGTATTAACCCCCCGGTGGTGTTGCCCTCCATTGCCCAATTCCTCCTGCCGTCCTTTCCTTCCCTAGTCCACATCACGTTCACAGTCACGGCGTTTTTGAGCGTTACCAACACGAGTCTGGCGTAGGATAAGCATGTGCATCCGGACTTCAAAACGCCAAAAGCAGCCGAGGTGCGCTATTTCTCCACATCACACTACTCGATTTGCTACAGCATCAGCTGTTCCCCTATCTATAGTATAGGGCAACCACTGACGTAATGCTGTGCAGAGAGCGAACATCCTTAAGGAGGTCCAGATTATGCGACAACTCGATCACCCCAACATTGTCAAGCTCATCGACTTTTCCGAATCAAAGCAGTACTATTACATCATTCTTGAGCTGTGCCCAGGAGGCGAACTGTTCCACCAAATCGTACGACTGACGTATTTCTCCGAGGACCTTTCAAGGCATACCATCATTCAGGTTGCAAAGGCCTTGCAGTACTTGCACGAAGAAGCAGGTGTTGTCCACCGGTTCGTATCATATGTTCTTACTGTGCCAAGACCTGTGATTGCTGACGTCATATGACAGTGACATTAAGCCTGAGAACCTTTTGTTCTACCCCATCCCATTTGTCCCAACCCGTAACCCCAAGCCAAAGAACCCAGATGATGAAGACAAGGCTGATGAGGGTGAATTCGTCAAGGGTCAAGGTGCTGGTGGCATCGGCGTTATCAAGATTGCCGACTTTGGTCTTAGTAAGGTCATTTGGGATAGCCAAACCATGACGCCTTGCGGTACAGTTGGCTATACAGCACCTGAAATCGTCAAGGATGAGCGATACTCCAAGAGTGTCGATATGTGGGCTCTTGGTTGCGTGCTTTACACTCTTCTTTGTGGTTTCCCTCCGTTCTACGATGAGTCTATCCAGACTTTGACAGAAAAGGTTGCACGGGGCCAGTACACTTTCCTCTCGCCATGGTGGGATGATATTTCAAAGTCGGCACAAGATCTGGTCTCACATCTACTCACAGTAGATCCAGAGAAGCGATACGACATCAACCAATTCCTCAATCATCCATGGATACGCGAAGCAGACGAGCCTACATACTCTGCTCATGATGCGCCACCGCTTGCCACACCAGCTGCCCGAAAGCAGGAACGCCTTCAGCCAGATTTCAGCTATCTTGAGTCCCCCGGTGCTAGGCGCCAGGATTTCCGTTCGCCAGGCGCTGTCAACCTCCGTGAAGTCTTTGACGTTGGATACGCAGTACATCGTCAAGAAGAGGAAGGCAAGCGAAGAAAGAACTTCAAGCAAGGATATCGTGGGGCTAATGCCATCAACTCACTCAATGTACTGGATGAAAATGAGGACGACGACGAATTCACAGCTGAATCGGTACCGTACGATCCTACCCAACAGAATCCCCCAGCTAAATTACCCAAGTCTCAAGGTGCCGACGTCTCATCAATGGAGCAAAAGATGCGCAACACATCGTTATCAGCAGCAGCACAGGCACGGCAACAGAACCAACCAAGACAAGAGCAGCGCGGATATGGCCAGCATTCACCAGCTGTTGCCGCAGCAGCGAAGCGTCAAGTGAAGAACAAGGGTGCATTCGAGCTGAGCCTCGACAGCGCAACGCTTCTAGGCCGACGCGCAAAGAAGCAACCCGAGCCCAGTGCTCTACGCGAATCTATTTCTGCAGGAGGAACATGACAATCATCGAATTTGGCAAAGGATTGGTAGAAAACGCAAACCCCCGCACCACCACGCACGTTTAGGTTAAGCCATATTTTGATGGCCACAGCATGATCATGAGCATGGCGTTTTCTTGTAATGATCCAAACTCATTCTCCTTTGTTCTTTTTTCCTCATTGATGGGCCACGGGGTTTCATGTTAGCCATCCATCTATCTATCTTATCTATCTTACTTGATCAAAAACCCTTGGGGGTTCTCTTTTGCAATATATCTCCTATGTTTTTGAATGATTGTTTTCCACGTGTCTCACCGTCCTTTTATGTTTCTCTTTTCAAAGATGGAAGATGAGTCAGGATGTAAGAGGTGCATTGTTTCTCGGCTTGTAGAGTGACAAGCCAGGTCAAGAGGAAGAGGAAGATGGAGGTAAAGGAGTTTTGGTGCGTGGATCAAGGCAGGGGTGAGGGGGGTGTTATAGCAGGATAGCGAGATTGGCATGGAATAAAGTATAGTATAGTAATATACAATATCCCTAAGCAAAGGAAAGGAAAGGAAAGTAAAGGGAGGTAGCCGAAAGGATGAGGAAATAGTACAACATCATTAATCTTTTTGGTTAAATGCTAAATCTCCATACCGCATAACGACGGACTTCTCACATCTCACTCCTCGTAAATTTGGACTTGGGACATGGTTATAAATGAAAAATTCGTATAAACAAGGTATATCACGATATAAAATTACTACATTACGTCCCCTTTCTTCCATCGTCACCTTCCCTCCCTCCCCCTGCCATCCTTCCATCTCGATATCTGTGTCCGTGTGGATCTACAACACCAACACCGACACCATCTCCGGAGTTTTCGTATCCCGACTTCCTTCGTTTTTTCCCCGAAAGAAAACTCTACGCAATGCCAATGCTACACATAGAAAACAAGTTGGATAACATTGGGCTTTAAGAAAGAATCAAGCGACTGAAAGGGACAAAGTAGTTGTCATGCTTGCTGGTAAGAATAAGACGAAAGGATATCTAATCTAATTTATTCCCTTTTTCCTTGTTCAACTCATCGCTTGGGCAATGGGCCATTAGCACTGGTGAGAGGATGCACGCCATTGGCGCCTGTAATGGGTGTTTGGCTTCCTGTTACGGGCGTCATGGGTGCGGGTGTAGCGGCTCTGCTAGGAACGTTACTCCTGTTGTGGGCCATGTGTGCCTTGACCAAGTGGCCTGCACACAAGGCGCTGTTGAGTGATAATTCACCAGCCAAAACACCGGCGGCGATGACACGTGCTAGTTGGCGGGCGTTATCACCTGGAGAGGTAGGGTGTGCACCTCGGACACCGAGAAGGTCGAGCATGGCGGATTGAGGCTCGAGGATGGTGCCACCACCGATAGTGCCGACTTCTATTGAGGGCATGGAGACGGAAATTTGAAGATTTCCATCAACACTAGTGCATAAGTTAGTATATGTCTTGTCTCACGAAACAGGAAAGATGCTTACTTGTTCATGATGGTGATGCAGTTGGCTGACTCCACGACCTGCGCGGGATCCTGACCAGTAGCAAGGAAGATTGCAGCGACAATGTTTGCTGCGTGTGCGTTGAATCCACCCATAGCACCAGCCATGGCAGATCCAATCAAGTTCTTAGAGATGTTCATTTGTACCAGGTCTTCGACACCGCACTTGAGGACATCCCTGACAACCTTGCCAGGGATTGTGGCTTCAGCCACGACACCCTTACCACGGCCCTCGATCCAGTTGATTGCAGCAGCCTTCTTGTCGGTGCAGTAGTTGCCAGAGACGGTGACGACCTTCATGTCATCGAAACCGCATTCAGTGGCCATGACGGTAAGCGCGTGCTCGACACCCTTGGAAATCATGTTCATGCCCATGGCATCACCAGTAGTAGCGCGGAAACGAACATAAATGTTTGTTCCTGCAATGGCAGACTTGAGCGATCGAAGTCGGGCAAATCGAGATGTTGAGTTGAAAGCTGCCTTCATAGTCTCCTGGCCCTCCTCAGAGTCGAGCCAATTCTTGGCAGCACCAGCACGAGCGAGACTGTCGAATCCAATACAAGGACCACGAGTCATACCATCACCAGTGACTACAGTGATAGCACCGCCACCTGCGTTGATAGCCTTTGCGCCTCTTGATGTAGAAGCAACAAGGACACCTTCTGTGGTAGCCATAGGGAGGAAGTAATTTTGGCCGTCGATCAAGATAGGTCCAGCAACACCAAGGGGTAAAGGCAGGTATCCAACAACATTCTCACAGCATGCGCCGTGAACCAAGTCGTAGTTGTAGTCTTTGTATGGGAGCAAGGATCGTTCCAGAAGTGTTGATGTTTCGCGGGTCGCATGTGTGCGCGAGACCAGTCCACGGCGAATCTTAACTGCACGGGTCTTGTCACCGAGAGTCTTCTCCAAAGCGTATCCTGGAATTTTGCCCTTGAGAGATAGTTCAATGAGCTCCTCATCTGTAAGCGATGGTGCCTTTTTGTCTTTGAGAACTTGCTCCAAGAACTCCATGGGTCGGTTTGGCTGCTTTTGTTGTTCTTCAGTTGGTCCTACAGGGATATCTGGTTTCAGGAGGTTGGCGAGGGCGGGCGGGTGCTGAGGTGCGAGCTGTGTCACAGGTTGTAGACGACGGCTTTGCTCTTCAGGACCAGGTGTGCGTGGTGGAGTCGGCATGTGCATAGAAGGAACACGAGATGCTACCGTGGAAGGTGCACCATCCTGTACTTCAGAAGGCGAGGGAGGCTCCAAGGCTTTGTGTGGCTCCTTGATGGTCCAACGAGCCGCGTTAAACAAGTAGCCGTTCAGCACGACGCTCATTACCAATGCTGCAATGATCCATTTTCCAAGGAAAGGATCCTCGAGACTCTTTAGCACACCATCAACAATATGGTTGCTGATGTTGGCACCAAATGTCAAATCGTTGTCCTCAACAACAGGTGCGGCGTAGTGGAGGGAAGGATAGTTGAGCTCGTACTTGATTGGTGTCAAGACGGTGACGATGGTGGATAGTCCCTTGCTCTTGGCCTGCTCGAGAATATGGTCCAGTCCACTTCCAGCAACCTTGAAAGGATCGAGAGGAGGTGTTGCTCCGACGCCAGACATGCGAGAGACCTTGCTAGCTGTCAAACCGAACTTGAATGTTACAACGTTGAGCACATTGACTAGGATGAAACCAGCAACCATGAGGACTTTGAATTTTGGTACAGTGATCTTTTTGCCAAAGACAGTTGTAGTATTGCTGCGAAGCTCCACGTCCTTGTCATTGGGCCAGTCGTTGTTGCGAGCCACATTCTCAGCGACTTTGCCATCAACGCCATCGTCTTCGAGTGCTCTTCGGAGTGCAACATGGCGCTTGATTCGGTTGATCTCTAGTTTGATGGTGAGAATGGCAGTGTAAAAGGTCAACAGCATAATAGCATCGAAAAGCAGGATCCAGGCGCCAAGGAAGCAGAATTGACGCAGGCCTCCTTGAATGCCAGACATGGCACCTGCGACCAGAATCAGGATTTCAAAGAAATAATCGCGAACAATTTCGAATCCAGTCCTCTTAATGGCGATCTGGACAGCCGACTGGATAGTCGTACGATCGCCACGGTTGTCCTCGGCTGCTCGTCGTGCGTCCAGAGAAGCTGACAACACAGCCTTGGTCAATACAATCGGCTTCTCGAATCCGATAATGACGACCAGGAATGGCAGACCCTCAGAAAGCAAGATCATGTTAATAGGAACGCCAAGGTAGACTGTGATGGCCAGGGCGAAAAGGAAGGCAAAGGCCGATTGGAGAAGGGTAGCGGTCGCAAGCCAAAAGTTGGAACCAAGACGCCTCATAGCCAGAAAAAGCGAGACAAAAGTCAAATGCATGGCAAGGTAGCCCAGCGCCATGATGATGATATCACCGGTATCGGCATTCTACCAGTACTTGGTCAGTCGTAGTCACAGAATCATTGAGCAATCAACCTACCTTGAGCAAGTCGGTGAAAGAAGTCCAAGAGTCTTTGAACCAATTAGCAATGCCACCAGGAGTGCTTCCGTTCTTGGACGCCCTCATCAGCCATTTCTTCGCTTCACGGGTGCCCTCCTTGTCAGAGCCTTGGACATCAGCAGCATCTTCAGGTGCTGAGATCTCCTGCATGGCCATGAGAAATTCTGCAGCTTCAGCGTATGGGATGGAGTACGCGAGCGAGGTGTCATGGGAGAGCGTGGAGAATGAGCTCGACGAGCTCGGGAGAAACTCGGTCGAGAAATTGCTGGGGGCAGCCTGAGGTGATGGAGCAGAGTTGATGGTGCTGGATTCTGGGAAAACGAGAGTAATGAGGGCAGTCTCCTGGGCCTTTCAGGAAGCGTTAGTAGTACTCTAGCCTCGTGGAATGGACCTCATATACCTTGTCCTTGCCAAACTTTCCCTGAACAGCTTCCCATTGCCAGCCAGTCTCCTCCCCAACTCTCAGTTTCTTGCTGCCGGCCAAGAGTGTCTGGAAGTCGACTCGACCTGATACTACATCGACATCGCGGCTCAGGAGGCCCTTGTCGAGCACGCCCAAGTATGAATAGCTTGCGACAAAGGCGATGGTGACAATGGTGTGGATGGGGTGGGTGCATGCCTTCTTCGCAACAGCCAAGAGGATGGGAGAAACATGGTGGTCGTACCAGCTGGGACTGGTCTTTTTGGCGTCGCCGGCACTCTGCCAGCGACTGGTCAGGTAACCAAGCATGTTGTGGTGTAGCACTGAAGTTGATTCAGTGGGGGAGTCGCGTGGGTATCTATGGGGTATTCCGCATGGAGATGACGCAGTGGAGTGGCGATGGGCCGTGGAAAGCGGAGACGACGAGTCACAGGTGAAAGTCAAGAGAGTAATCCTGTCTTAAGTCAGACGTGATCAGTCTTGGGCTGACTACAACTCTTACTATGTTGCAGGAAGAAGCTCTCCAATAACGCGGCGGGCAGAGCGATCGGCGTCCGAACAAGCTCCAGTAGGGAATGCCGAAGCCAAGGCAGCAATTGAGGGCACAACTCAGCGGCAGAGGGGCAGTGAATAGACAGAGAGAGAGTCGACAAGGACAAGAGAGAGACTGATAGCGAGCAAGAGGCACTCGAGCGTGCTGGCGTGTGGAGTAGCCCCTGCCCGAATGGTTCGTGCTTTCCGTCACTTTTTCTGACAGACGCTAACTACACCGCTCTCACACGGTGCCAGACAACCACCACGACAAAGGAAGAGTGCGCCTCTGATGCGCCTACTATGGCGCCTACTATTGTTCGTATAGTCACGCCTGGTCTCTGCAGCCTCGTCCACGATGCGCCGCTACATACGAATCGTTCCGTAGGCTATAGACATGGCCGTTTTCTACCGCAGCGGAACCCGGATCGTGGGGACTGCCGTCGGGGGCGGCGCTGCGCCACACATGACGATTCCACATCAAAATTTCTCCCCTCAACGCATCTGCCGTGCCACACTCTGCGCCAATCACCCTCGCCATCGCTGCTGGATCGTCAGGAGGCTGCGTGTGCCCTGCATCTCGCCTTTCTCAGCCTTGCCCATATTCCAAGCCGCCTACTCGGGAAAATCAATATAGTCTGGGCATTCGCTGTCAAGTTGTGTTATCACATTCGGCATTCGCTTGTGCTGGTCGTGGTGTTGAGAGCAAAAACCTGTTCTATGCAACGCCAGATCCTGTATGTAGTCTTGATAACAAAATCTAATCTCCGGTACCACTTTGCCTATGCACTAGGCAATCCTACCATGTTCCACAACCAAACTTGTTCCCATCCCATCGCCCCTCAACACTTATCCGTCATGGGTACATCGCCATTGGTGATCTCTCTGATAAACGCAGCATCTGGTTTGTACAGCATGACATGGAAGTGTTCAACCGCATGCACGCTTTTTAGGCTCTTCCAATTCTTGAACCACACATAGTCGCTGGTCCTGCTGCCAAAAACGCGCTGCACGTAGTCTGCAATCTCTTGGTGTGACTCTGGCGTGCTCAAGCCCGTCTCAACATCGTCTTCCAGCTCAAACTTGGTCCACACCACCAAGTGCACTACGTCTGGCTCCAGCCCATACGGCCAGTCGTTGTACAAGATCTTGATGTCTTCGTCGTACGCAAAGGGCCTGCCTTTGGGCTCCATGCTCTTCCATTGCAGCCGCTGATTGACTATGAAATTCATAATACTTCCATATTCCTTCACAAGTCGATGGGTGAACTGTCTATACTTTCGCAGCTCACTGGGTTTCCGGTGAAACTTGTCGACGCGATTGCTGTCTGCTCGACCATCAACAAGCCATTTCATCCAAAATTGGCCACGCACTTAGCCGGGTAAACGAAGATGCATACAGACAAGGTCTTTAACCTCCCCCCACGTAAGTAACCTATACTGATCGTCTGGCGTGCCGATTATTCTCCGATCCTTTTCATTGCATTCTTTCAGAAACTCTGGGCATTCCGCGGGCCATTGGTCGCGTGGCACATTTACCAGCCAGAAGGGCAGCGGTTCTTCGTGCGGCATTGTCAATCTATCCGCGGCACGCCCGCAACACGACAGCCAATCTTACCAGATGACCGCTGCCAAGACTCTGCGATTGGTGCAATGGGACAAATCCTCGTGGTTGTGAATCGTGGGTGTTGATAATAGCAAACCGATGTATGGGCCAGGATGGGCGGAGGAGGGATCAAAGGAGCCCCGACCTGGGCCAGAAGGTGGTTGAGTCCAGCATAGACTGGTAGTGGGACCGCGCTGAATGCCTCATGTTTTGCGTCTAGCGTAGAGCCGTTTCAAGCGATGGCAAGCGTCTTCTCTTACAAAGGGCAAGTCTATGGTGACGAGCGCGGCTTCAATTCGTCTCCTCTCAGGCCTTAACGTGGACGTTGCAGGACACGTGGTGGCCGCTTTCCCGTACGCAGACCGGATCGGAGTGCTTGTTACTGATGAAGCAGGAATTGGCTTCATTTTACACATGGCTTACGAGTCATCTATCCGCCTCCACAGAAACACCCATCTTGATGCCATCTGCCAGCCCTATCCCAACCGTTAATTTCGGCAGCTTGCCGCCGTGCGTCTCATACTCCAGGATATCCCAAGTGTTTGTTGCGACGCGGCGTGCTGATTGGCTGCACATCAGGCCCACCGAAACAGCCAGCACGAGTAAACACCATGGCTGTGGTCCACCCTTTGTGCTGCACTTTGCCAGAGACCTTGATGGATCACTTGCGCATCTGAGCGGTGCAGTGTTGCATCAGATTACGCATGGTCATCCGAAGTTCCATTCGGCAGTCGTTAGGGGTGCCATGGTTAAGTATACTGTTTCCTCTTGTTTGTGTTCCGTTTACATTCACCGTCTGTCACCATACCAAACGCGCCTTGAAGAGCTGCTGCCTCACGACTCCCCTCACTACAGTCATTCCTTCTAATATCTTCTCCTCACCTCGACGTCGCCCTCATCTTGCAGTCGTCTTCTCTTATTTCAGCTCGTGCAACCAAACCTTAGTGCACATTAACTTTGCAATCATTCGCTGCCTCAGCACCTAATTTAGGTGTTGCAACGGGACATTACACACATTCCGGGTGACGACACTTCAAGACGGACCCTGAACCTGTGTGCAACAACACGATAACCACCACCCAAGACACGACATTTTCGCCACCGCTATTTCTGTCTCAAGTACCACGACTCTGGTGGTATTACACAAAAGCACCAGCCGTCAAGTGACAAGGACAGTGAATGGATAGTCAGACTTGCATAGTCGCATACCCTGATTAGCGCCAATCAATGGGCATGACCCTTTCATATCACGGCCTCAATTATTAGTCTCCACCACTGTCTCGCGCTCAGCAACCTCGTTCTACACTCCAAATCGCACTCTCCCACCACATTGCCACAGCCAAAATGGCCGGCCTCGTTCAAGATCCCAACTTTTGGCGCCGCTTCAGCGCCGCAGTGCACCTCGACGACGCCGCCAAAGAACAACTAAAAGACCGACCGAACCTGCAGCATTCGTACGTCTTACCCCCCTCAGTTTTTGCTTCTACACCACACACCCAAGAACCCGCCTCATCGCCAATGTCTCAACACCACCTACTCTCCTCCATGGACTCCTCCCCACTGCAATCCCCCGCCCCCGCCGTCCTAGCTCCTAGCATCTCGACCTCCCAGGACTTGGAAAAAGACATACACCACCAGCACCAACAAGCCCCACCCCCCAAACCCAAACGCCAACCCTCCAAACTCCGGAAATCCCCCTCCACCCGCTCCACAGCCCCCCTCCTCCCCAAAAAAGACCCTTCCTTCTCTCAAAAGCAAAAAACAATCCACATCACCACCTCATCCACCTCCCTCCCTTCCTCTTCCCACAATCAACACCACCATTCCTACCACCACTCCCTCCGCTCCCCCTCCTCCCTCTCCCTCTCCGGCCGCCCCCGCACACACTTCAAAACCTGGACCACCATCACCGCCGGCCCCGCAGCACACAGCGACGCGAAGCACCACACGCACTCGCGCAGACAGATAGCCATGGCCATGCGAGACGACAAGAAATCACAAAGCAAGCGTGACTTCAGCAGCATAGACGAGACTAACGCGCAAAGCAGGCCCAGTTGGCTGGAAGCCCAGCGCAGGAAAAGCAGGCAGCGCACGTGGATGTGTTGGGCTTTTTGGCTGGCGGTGCTGGGGGTGGTGGGGGGCGTGGTGGTTGCTGTTGTGGTGTTGAGGGCGCATCGGGTTATTTGATGGGCGGGAAGATGAAGGGAGAGGGAGATGGGAGGAGGTGAGGGAGGGAAAGAGATGAGGAGAGGACGGACATGAGGGGAATGAACACATACGGAAGGATGGGATGGGATGGCATTGCATACAACGGCGTTTTCTTTGGAAGCGATACACAACTCGACTCGATTCGAGTCGAGGCTGGATTTGAGGCTGAGGCTGGTTTGAGAGGGTATTTACCTTTCTCCTCTTCTTTCCCTCGTTGTTTCCCCTTTCGGTTTGGTTCACTTTACATATACCAAGATTTCTTTCTTTCTTTTCGGGAGATGGGAAAGCATCTGGGATGCACTTTGAATCCCACTGCTGTTTTTTTTTTCGGTCAGTTGGTCAGTCGGTCTGGGGGCAAGGAGATAAGGATTAGAATTTGGGATGGACTGATTTCGACATACACGTACATACGCACCATGATACCAGAGTGGCTGGAAGACAAACAGCTAGCTCAACTGTTTTATACATTCGAATAGATTGATTCACCCTTACCTTTTCATCGTCTACTTTCCAGTATATATGGTTGAGAGGTTCTTGAATTGAATGAAGAAAATGCTTTTTTCCATTTTGTGTAATCCATTTTCGCAAAAGACTGTATATATGTACATGATTAAGTCAGCGATTTTTTTTTAAAAACTCTGCTAGACTTGTAGATAGATGTAGGAAAAGCCGTCAAAAGAAAACCCCGTACCTGCAACGCCAGAACGCGCGTGGAGTAAAGGTATCAATCGAGATGTTAAAAAAACGCCATTATGCTACCTTGGACCTGATTCCATGACTTCCTGCAAGTATGGAAGGAGGCGGGTGGGCTTCACCATTATTCAGGCCCCGGATCCCCGCCTCAAATAACACATCGTGAGTCTGCGATCCAACTGGTCGCTTTACTTTCTGCCAGCGGGTGGTGTAGGACTCCTGCTCATGCTCCTCTCATCACGACCTCTCTCCTTCAACCACTTGCGCGTGCACATATCCAGCTCGCGGTCCAACTCTGGCGTCGGCTCCTTACGATGAATGAAGTTGCAGAAGCCCCCACGTACACAGCCTTCGCCACTATTCAGCCTACAACACGCTTCGCGGAAATCCGTGACGGGGGAAAGTTCGCAATATATAGGCCGACCGGCGTACCAGCGCGCGTTGAGGGCTTCGCAGGCTTTTTGGCTGTCTTCTTCATACTTGAAGCGCACGTAAACGTTTCCGATCAAATCTGTAAGGGTTAGTAAAGGCAGCTAATGGAAGGCGAAAGCGCTGAACTTACGATCATTATTGTTGTCGCATACGACCAATTCTTCGACCAAGCCGTACTGGCAAAGCTCACACCAAATGTCCTCGTAGAAAGCATCGAAATGCAACTGCATTTGTTGAGGGGTCATCTTGTTCTTTGGGTCGTATGCTGGGTTCTGGTAGAGGTTGGGAAGTAGAATGGTCTGCGAGTAGGAAGGCTTGACGTGTTTTCGCGAGCAGCGGTCGCCATGGCGGCAAGCACCGATTTTGTAATAGAAGGAGCAGTTGACTTTGTCCTGCTCAGTACCGAAGATGGAAGCGAGGTAGTTGGCCATGATGAAGACAGGTTGTGAGGTCGTGTGGCGTGTGTTTGTGAGCGGTCGTGATAAAAAGTCGCGATAGGTTTGTCGCGAAGTTGGAGAGCGAACTTACTAGCGCGGCTGGGGTTGCATTAGTCATGTATGCCAAGGAATCTTCTCGACTTCACTCCTGCGCCCAGGTGGCGAAGCCCATCATGACGTGTCTTCTTTGTCTTTTTATATGCAAATCAAAGACAGTCCTAGACTGCCACACTCATGCATAGTACTATTAAAAACTCACCGGTTTCGCAAGAGTACCCACAGGACGCCTCAGCACTACTGGCCAATTATGTAGCTATATAAATACCTAGGTAGATACTTAGGTACACAGAAGTACCTAAGTATCTAGGTCCCTCCATACTCACTCTTTCAATTCATTCCAAACGGCTAAATTCTAGCCTGTGTATCTTGAAATATTTGAAGTTCAATTTATCACCTCATATTATCACACGATTCCTTTGATATGGACACTCTTGAGATGGAGAAACTCCACGCGGCAGATCGGCAGCTGAACCGTCGTGGAAACCTGCCTGATTCGCAGCTGAAGCACAAAAGGTATAATTCAATGTTATTTCCATATACATGCACCAATATCACATCATTATAAGTCCGCTTACTTCCATTCCAATACTTATTCATTCAGGTCACGTATCGTTCCAATAGCTGCTGCTTCAAGTAACGAGAAAATCATCATTACCAATCTACAAGATGGGGAGACTGTTCATCAAGTTAGTTGCTAGTGTTCTCATAGCAGATCTTTCCCTAAGATTTCTACCAGCGTTGCCTTCTTGTTACCGGACAATGTAGAAACACCACATCAGCTGGTGGTTATGTCACTATCAAAACAAGGGCACCTAATGGCAACGAAGATTTCCCAGAGCAAACTTGGCCAACAGCCGAAAGCTATTTCAAGGCTCTCGTCATGTTGTCTCCAGGTCTGACTAGATTAGAGATGACTTACATGGTTGATGGACAAGCGAAGTACTCGGGAACAACCACTGTCAACTATGTGCCCTTGCTCCAGAATCCACCTCTACACTTGGCCATTTTGGTTTCCAAAGACTCACCTTGTTTGATCGATTGTCCTCCGCACAAGGCTGCCGGTGTGTCTTCGGCCCATTCAGACTTGAACGCCGCCATTGCCAAGTTTCGGATGACGGCGTACATGTGGCAAGCTCTCACTGCTGACGAGATGATGAAGAAAGGGCTAGGACGTCGGACCTTCCGATTAGATGAACAATGGGACATCGACACTACCAGCCAATCGTTTCTCAATGCACGACATGACAATGTCATTGATCAAGAAGGCGCTACGCGATCGACTGCAAAAGTCCATATTATTCGTTCTTCGAAGTCGGTTCTGCAGCTTCGCGATTTTGAGATCGCGCAACAACATCCCGAAAGAGATCAGCCAGATGAACTGTTTGACTACTTTATGGAGGCTTTGCATGATGTTGGCGGCCCTTTCACGAGCTCGGCTTGCCCCATTGTAGCTGGCTTGGTCCTCGATTCACATTACAGTATAAAAAATAAGCTGGTCCTTGGGAATGCTGCGTTGGGACGCCGCGACTCGGATGGTATCTCTTTGGGCATGATGGGCAGTCATCTCACCTATGCTTGGCCACGTTTCCTCGAAGAGATTAACTCTTGCTTGACTGATAGTCGACCACTCGGAGGCAGAGTCTGGAACGATGATGGTAAACTTAAATCCATTGGGGAGGCCTGTTCAACCGGCCAGGGTGCGTTCCTTGATCAGGTTGGACATGCGTTCAATTCACCATATCATGCTGTTCTCAAGGAGCCTGAATACGCAAAGAATTGGCCAGAGAACTTCCTAGCCACAACGGCTGATTGCAGCGCCAAGGAGCCTGATGGGATTTTGTTAAAAGATGACACACCAGATAAAAGTTTCTGGTCCGATGTAGATGCCCTTTCGTTCCGAATGCTTCGTCAATTCCGCTTGCCTCAAGATGCAGCTTTGAGTCCCGAGGATCGTGACGCAAAGCCCAAAGTCATCATAGAATCTGGCGATACCGACGGAGACGCCTTCGAAACTAACATGCTTGTTACTGCACCACATGGAGTCGTAGCAATATCTTTCAATGATGAGAAAGAAAATTTCCCTAGAATCTCTACGTCATTCTCACATGTTCGTTACACCGAATCCCAATTGGTAGAACGTTGCAAACGACATAGACCTCTTCGTATGCAGGTCATTGGGTACAACGCAAAAGAAACTACCGTCGATGATGTATGGAAACTCTTTAATACGCCCGCATATATTGACATTCCTGGTACGATGTCCCGACTTTACATGCGCTCCGTCTCAGCTCCGATTCGATATCGGAAAAACTTGAATAATGAACATGGGAAGCCATATGAATGGGCTCAGCTGCTTCAAGAAAAGGGACCTGATGGTAGGGTATATCGCGCCACATCCATCGACCTACGCGTCGGCGCGATCTTTGATGGCGGTATCGTCAAGTACAAAGACGGACATACTTCGCACTGGGGTCCAATGCGCGTAAGAGGCCGTGAACACAAGTTCGGTGGCGATCGCAACGAGGAAATCAAGTTGCCTTTACATGTTAGAATTTCTCGAATCGAGTTAAATACCACCGGCAGGAATTGCTTCGCGGGTATCAGAATACATCTTGCAGACGGCACATCGGCTGGTGAATTGGACGCAGACAGCGACTCCGACGACGTAGTCACGCTGGAACCCGACGAGAATCAATCTATTGTTGGCTTCTTCGGTCGGTCGCAACACGAGGGTCACCGAGCTGTTATGGAATTTGGTATCTTTACTATCCCCTACAGTCCTTCGTTACCAGATCGGTTACCTGATGCAGCTTATGATTTTGCTGAACTACGGAACACTGCGGGCATGGACGAAGAAGAAGGCAGCCAATCTGAAAGCTCTGATCATGATGAAGATGATGATGGAGATGACAGTAGCGATGACGATAGTATGGACTGCGAAGACGAGAGCTAAGTGTTACTGATTACGAGGCATTTTTATCTTTCATTTTCCCACAACGCCATACATCATATAAATAGACGTAGAATTGCACATAGACATGTATATTGTTCTACCCATGCTACGTACACTTTTAACCTTTTTTTGTATATTATGATTTTCTGATATCTCATCCCAAATCAACCTTTACGCCAAATCAACCTTTACGCCAACCTTACGCCCATGTTACCAATTTAGAAAAGTTTACCTTAAGGTGCATCTCCACCTACCCCATTATCCACAGGCTAGTTCGGAGCCGTCCAG
Source organism: Shiraia sp. slf14 (assembly GCA_000498155.1). Classification (NCBI taxonomy): domain Eukaryota; kingdom Fungi; phylum Ascomycota; class Dothideomycetes; order Pleosporales; family Shiraiaceae; genus Shiraia; species Shiraia sp. slf14. The sequence goes on from AXZN01000008.1 coordinate 843,139, forward strand.
TATGGCAAGCCTTGGAAGTCCTGCTGAGGGCTATTCTCTGGCAATAGAGGGGCATTCTCTTGTGCAGGGAAGTCTTGCAATGCCCAGCCTACAGCGTTCACCAATCCCGAGTTGTTCTCCAAGCCAATGTTGTCCTCCAAGCCCGCGCCATTGTCGATACCAATGCCATTTCCTGCGTCAGCATCGTTATTGAAATCAATGCCGAAGTCCAGAGCTCTGAGCATCTGCACACCGGAAACCTGCCGAACGTCGTTTTGCGGCTCCATGTTGGCGCCCATATTCATACCAATGCCGTTCTCTAGACCAGTACCATTCCCTAGGTCATTTCCATTCTCCATGCCCATTCCGTATGCCGGACCGGCGTTGCCTCCCAAGCCAGCATCAAAGGTCATACCGGGACTGTCGTTCGTAGGAGGTTGTACTTGTCCGAAGTCGAAGTCGAAGTTGTCTCCCAGATTTGCAAAGCCTGTAGTTGGACCACTCCCATCCACTGAACCCAACCCATGACTTGGCTGGACATTATTGAGCGAGTAATTCCCGCTTGCAGTGGAATTGCTCCAGTCTGTCTGAAAGTTCTGAGGGGCAGTCGGGTAAGGGCTTGGTTGGGGAGCCCTATGCGTTCGGGCTGGCGGTTGTGTGAAGTACGAGTTCATGGCCAGATTTCCGTTCGGGGCAAAGTTGGACTGAGGCACAAAGTTGCCGCTCATATTGTAGTTCACAGTGGTAGGGCCATGCCCATTTGGTGCGAAGACCATGCTATTGCCATTGGCGAATCCTTGGCCTCCTGTATTGGGTCCCCAAGCGGTTGAAGCATTGGAACCTGGCTGGAAACCTGGATTAACTTGAAAATGCCCAGCCTGAAGATTCATGCCGGTTGTGACATTATGACCACCAAGGTTTCCGGGTGCGTTTGAGAAATTTTGGCCTGCCGGTGGATTGCCTTGGGTGGGAAATGAAGGTGCGGGCGTGGGATTCACACCTTGAACGAAAGGTGTGCCTGTGGGATCTGGTATCACAAGAGGCTTGAAGCAAGATCCGATGATCATCAGCGGATCAGAAAGTTCATTCCTTTTCTGGCACTGTGTCAACTCTCCAGGTTGCACATTTTGTAGAATTTCCATAAAGGCGTCGGTATACTGCTTCCGGCTCGTTTTCGACGGTGGATGAGCCTTCATGCCCTGGTAAGGCGCTGCCTCGATTTCGTAAATCTTTTGCTCTATAGATCTGCTGCTCCACCACTCCCGGAAAGGCTTCAAGTTTTGAAGCGTAGTCCAGATCCTCGGCAGGTACAGGTCGATAAAATGATGCCCTTCCAGGATCATGTTAACAGCGACTTTAGAGTGTGCCACCAGCTTCGTCATGAAATGTATCCGCTGAGGAAAAGTGAAAAGGAGGTCTCGGTGCCAGATTTCCCTCAATTCAGGGCACCTCCTGATAAATTGATGACTAGCCCCCTTGGTGTGAAGATCAAGGCAACGGTCGACGATGATGTGAGCAGCCGTTTCTAAATCTTTATAATGCCAAATACCATTATTGATATCAAGATTGGCCTTCGCAGTTGGATACTCCTCACCATCCCACAGGTTGTCCATTGCTTGTATAGCTTTGACGACTTTTTTAACATATAAGTTCTTGTCTTTTTGTAAAGATGGGCAGCTTAAACGGCCTGACATTGGCGTCCACATTGGCCTTCTTACACGTCTAGAAGCTGTTTCTCCGGATTTAAAAATGAGTTGCCCATCTTTTGGGGGTAGACGCCCACCGTTCGTGTCTGGTTCAGAGTCTTCATCACTGAACTTCGTCTAGAATTGGAAACAAATACGTCAGTATACGACTCAGGATAGTGCATACATGAGTGAGCATAAAAAGGTTGTTGGCCCACCCACTTGGAGCCATGCTCAGGTTGATATTGACGTACCGGGTCTGGCTTTGGACCAAACAGTTTAGCATCTAAGACTTTGATCTCTTTACCTAACTTTTCCATCAAGGATGACTGATGGGCCTGATCTTGTTGCATTCTGGTTGGCTGATGAGGAGCTTCAACGGCTGGCGCCAGAAGTGGGAAAGCTTGGGCCATGATGAAGTTTGTTTGCTCTCCTTTTGGATGAGAAAATCAAGGCTTGGATGGTCCTGAGAGATGTCAGTCTGATTCATTCCTTGCAAATACTGTGACAGAATTCTGACACTATATTTCAAGAATTAGTGGAGTGTATTACTTGTACAAGACTCACTTGGTAGTTGAAGTGTAAGTAAATCAAGTAAATGGTGGGGAAAGCAGGAAACTGGTTTCAGTCGGAACTTAGAATGGCTTTTGTGAAGTGTTGATCTTACGGTAATAAGCTCGAAGTGCGCGTTGAAGATGATGCAGCCTGTGGGAGAGGAAGGTTTCATATAGGCTCTACCACACCAATTTATGTTGCTTGTGATTTGGTACCCTCTTCGCTCACGTTTTGAGCGCGCACCGTAGTGCGGCGGTGTACTTTGGTCGAGATTACTTGAACCTTGGGTCTGGTGGACCCTTTCTACACAATTATAACGCATGAACCTAATCATTGTGGTTGTTCATCTTCACAAACATACCTGTCCCAAAGTTACATATTATTATTGTTTCTCAATATATCTCCTATAACGCGTTTTTGCAGCATTTCTATAAAATGCCTCATGTATGCCTCTACCTTTAGGTTGGGTTGATTCATGGTCAAGACCCTTACAGGTTCAACCAGGGTTCTGATGCTTGGAGCAAATCACACATGGCTAGTTCAAACACGTGGGTAGGATTTCGAGTCTCACAATTGCCGTCGTTATTCATGTGATTGGTACAATACTCAGGTGGAAATATCCTATTAAAAGTGCCAATCGATGGACCTCTGGCTCTTTTGTTTGAGGCAGAATGGCCTAAGATTACGATAACTGGACAATCATTCATCAAGAATCGAACTCTAGCAATTCAACTTCGAATATTCTGTCCTGAGCTGATCATGATATTTTACGGTCGACCATAAACAGTGACTCACTACGTGTACTTTGGGTCAATTTACTTTGGGCGTCGATTGAGCGTCCCTCCCACTTGGACTTTTCGCCACTCCCTCTATGCCTGAGAAAGGTACCACGATATGACTTCAAAATCAGAAAGGCTTAGCCTGTTCAGGCTTTGTATTTGGTGGTCCGCTCCCTCAACTTTCTGGTCCGCTAAGGGCGTGGCTCATCACATATGCGCTGTCGGATACTACGATTGAATCCAATGAATTATGCTTCGACAATGATAAAGCAACGAGATGAGCCCGTAAAGCAAAGCAGCACTGAATTCAGATACACTTTTGTATAACTTACTGGCATGATCCGTACTTAAGATTCAATTGCAGGACGTTTTGTATACACCATATCGAATATGTCAGTTAAGGAGGTATAGGAAAAATTGGATCTACCGGGCTGAAAACGGATGTAAGACCTTTTTCGATCAGTACAACCTGCCACTTCTCCCCATCTCGCGGCATTGTAAGCTTAATGATCATGTATGCTACATCCCAAATTAACCATTCAATAGGTATACAAAGCTGTTATGATCAGCCTTGAATTATAAACCCCACTTCTTCGCGCCTTCATATTCTCTGCTGGACACATGTGACAGGCTGTTTACACAGATCGACCTGGATCATCTCAAGGAGGGTTGAAATGTGTTTTTTAGGATATTGAATTATTTAATCTTCAGATCGAAATTTACTATGTAAAAAGTATCTAGAGCGATAAGCGGAGTCTCCATGTACAGGCTAATTTACTCGCCATGATTAGGCTTTCTTATCGTGTGTGTTGATCTGTTGATGAGCCACGACATGAAAATATCTGGTATGAGAACGGACCCAAAGCCACCTTTGTACTTTACACCCAACATATCCAAAAGAAATGCATACTTCATTTGAGTCGCCAATGACAAAGGGCCGAATGCCAAACCAACTGGAAGAGCCTCTCAGAATTGTCGTTGACTAGTTTGTAGTTCACCTCTAGACGCCCAATTAGATGTCGGTGCTCTGGCGAGGCTGAACTCGGAGCCGAGCTGTTGAGCCTCGATCTCCGGATGACGAAATGCATCTCCGAACCCATCAATTAACGCACGCTTCTGGATCCCTAAATTTGCTTACTATTACGCCCCAGGCGTGGTATCCTGAGCAAGTACTAGGATTCTGATTGGCACGATCATAAGTTGCAGCTGCTATGGCTTGAAGCGCAACGGGTTCAATCGTAAACTCCGTTGTCTCCGATGTGATTTTGGCCTATTTGGGTATACTATGTGAGCGGAGTTTGTAGCTTCATGCAGCCACGATAGAAGGATATTGAAGTATATAAGTTTATAAAATCTAGTTTTCTAGCATCGAATTCTACATCGTCAACTACTCCATACATTGTAACAACCATTTGCATCTACACCAACTACTACCTACCACTACCACCCATCACAACTATCTTTTCAAAACCCATTCAAACACCACACCAAACACCACTTCCTCATCGCAAAACCCCAAAATGTCCAAATCCCTCCTCGTCATCTTCGGCGCAACAGGCCACCAAGGAAACTCCACCGCAAACTACGTTTTCGACTCCCCGCTCCTCTCCCAAAAGTACACCATCCGCGCCATATCCCGAGACACCACACACCCCAAAATGCAAGCCCTCGCCTTCAAAGGCGCACAACTCGTCCGCGCCGACTTGGACGACCCCTCAACCCTCCCCGCCGCCCTCACGGGCGCCGAATACGTCTACTTCATGACAACAACCCAGTACCAAGGCAACACCCGAGAAATCGAAACCCGCCAAGCCAAAGCCTTCTGCACCGAAGCCCTCGCCCAAGGCGTCAAATACATCATCTTCAGCAGCATGTCGCACCCGGCGAAAATCAGCAACGGCGCCCTCACAGGCGTCGAGCTCTTCGACGACAAAGCTGAAATCGAGCAGTACATACGTAGTCTGCCTGTCAAATCGGCGTTTGTGGCGCCCGCGTCGTTCATGCAGAATTACACGACGTATGCGCGGCCCCAGCCCGTGGGCGATGGCACGTATGTGGTAAGGAATATCGTGCGGCCGGATACGCTGATTCCGTATGTGGATGTGAGGGATACAGGGAAGTGGGTGGGGGCGATTCTGGCGGAGCCGGAGAAGTATCAAGGGAGGTTTTTTGCGGCGGGCGAGGGTCTGTATACGATTGAGGATGTGTGTGGGGTTATTGCGAAGGTTACGGGGAAGACGGTGAGGTATGAGAGGATTTCGGATGAGCTGTTCAAGGGGTTTTTGGGGGAGGGGTTGAGAGAGCCGTTGTATCAGATGTGGGTGTTTAAGCGGGATTATGGGTATTATGGAAGTGAGATGAAGGAGTTGGTGGATTGGGCTAAACAACAGGCACGTGGGCATTTGACGACTTTTGAGGAGTTCTTGGTCAAAGAAAAGTTTACCTTAGAGTAGTGGGGATGCGGTTCGATTCACTTCGGAAGCTAATCAGAGGCGTTGTGGACCTTGGGGCGGGTATATTCCTCTTGTAGTTTGACTGAATCTAATTAAGAATAATGACTTTACTTTTGAGACTTGCCAACTCCTCGATTATGATACACCCAAGAATAAGACGTCCAGATCTATTCATCATGTATATGCTTAAAAGCTAGCATAGTTTTGTGGATATTGTGGTTCTCCTCCAGGGTAACTCCACAACATGGAGTCGGGAATGAATAGAGCAGATAAATCAGCATCTGAGCCGGTACCCAGATCGAATTGCGTAAAGTCGAAGTTGACATCATAATTGGCTTGGGGGAGGCCAATCGCATCCGGAGGCTGTGATGTCACGCCTGGATACCAGTTCTGTTGAACAGAATGCTGGGTGGGCTGTGTATGTGCTAAAGCAGCTTGTGCTTGTTGCTGGGAGTGGGCATGAGCTTGTGACTGTTGTGGGGAAGTGTTGTTACTACTACCCATGGCGACTTCGGATAGCAGATGGAGTGGCGTCTGATTAGAGGATGATTGACGCGAGAGAGTACCGCTAGTATCATTAGTGGGTTGACGCGACTTATGATCAGCCTCATTTTGTTCAGCCTTAGCTGTTCCTTCTTTGATCATGGCAAATCGTTCTTGCAGGCGCTTGGCGACGTAATAGAATTTGCCATGTGGGGACTGAGCATCGCGGGAGACGATTGCATTGAACATGGTTACCAATTGTTCGGTGTAGCTCTCGATTTGCAAGTGCTCCTTTTTGATGATGCTGCTGACTTCTCCAGAGCTGGTTACCGATACCCACATCTTCATCAGGCACACGATCGCATAGACTGCACGAACACCTGTTTCAAAGTCAGACATGGCCGTGCGTGTACGAGCGGCAGAACTTACAGAAAATGACAGGAAGTGTTAACAGCATATCGAGCGGTATGCTGAGAATGGTGTCCAAAATCCCATGTGTAGCAGTCAAGCATTCTCCAAGAGCGCCGATATGTGCTGGACCAACTGGAACATCCTTCTTGGCGCTAGGAGAGATTGAGCTTTCGAGAAACGGCGGCTGCAGTTCGGTTGGGCCCTGACTCTGATGCAGCGCAATTTCGTGGAGGTAAAGATTCGTGACGTGTTCTGCAAGTCGCAATGTCGCTGCTCTATGATTAGCAAACCCAGATCAATTGTGAAGAGTTGTAACATACGATCTACTTCACCAAGCCTCGAATTCTCTTCTCGCAGTGCCTGAAGCTCATTCTCGAATATCTTCAACGCATAGATAACCTTTGGCTCAGCGATGGACACTTCGGCGGCAGGATCGTCCATGCAAAACTGAACCGAAATATTCTCTCCAATATGTGCCATCTTTACTTGCTGGCAAAGGAGTTTGTCTGATGGCAGTGCCTCAGAAGAGGTCTCGAGCATTTTGACACTCTCTTCCATGTACTTTGTCCATCGAAGAAGAATGGGCCGGCGCAAAACCATGGTTATACTCATGCAGAGGTAATAACATACAAGGAACGTCCGTCGTGCCTCGATACTACTCGAATTTGGGTGGTAACGACGGAAGGGCCCAATGGATAACTTCATGACATCGGGCGTTGCTTTCCGACCCAGACCAAGATCCAGAGCCATTACAGCCGCGCAGTTGACCATCATGTAGAAATTGTGCTGCTCAAAGTGTAAAGGCGGTCGATACCATAGCACGGCAACATGTAATGCCTGCACAATCTCGAGTGACTTTTCTCCATTTCGCCAAATGATGTCAGCGAACTGATCCTTGAGCATTTTCGTCAACTCGCGCTGAGCATGCTGTGAAACCAGTTGTTCTGCACTTCCATGCGATGAGCCAGCTAGGATCGATAAGAAAAGGAGGGGCTTCTTTTCCCGGATCTCTCTTGCCGTGGTCCCAGGAGGAAAAGGCACGGCCGGAAAATGTGGACAGATTTCATCGACATAACGCATGAAAACACGTTCTGCGACTTCTGGCGTCATCAATGTATCAATGAGAGGGCTGATATGCGAGTGGTCAGCATGGACACGACTCTTCTCTGTCCGTTTCATGTCAGGATGCTCAGCCAGATCACGGTGAATAGCATCCATATCTTCAGGAATGGTCTGCCGCGGTCAGCAATCGTGCAATTTCGAGATGAGCGCAAACTTACAGCATGAGTATTTCCGTCCAACTTCCTTCGCTTGGCCCCTGGGGCTTGATGGATGTTCTGCGCTGGGCCATAGCCAGGCGGTATATCTGGATATCGGCTTGCGCCAGGGTTGGACCAGTCATGGCTTATGGACCCCAAGCGGAAGGAGCCCTCAGGCATTGCAAGCGGCGAGGTGTTGGCATCGTGTTGCGGTATTCCAGCATGGTGTCGTATCTCACTAGCTGTACCAGTCTTCTGCGCGTGTAGGGTTGCTGTCAATGCATCGATTTTGCGCTCAAGCTCGGCAACACGGCTATCAGCCTTCTTCTGGCGCTTTCGCGTTGGAGGTGTGGTGATGCTTGGTGGTGTCAACTGTCGATGCCCAAGAAATTGCTCGCCGCGAGACTTACCAGGCGCGTCCGGCTTTGGCGCATCGCTTACATGATATGTCTGGCCGCTCTTGGTCGCAACGAACCTAGTTGTTGTCAACTTTGGGCTATCCTACGCTAATTCGCGCATGCGCACATACTTTCAGTCCGCGACACGAATCGCATGCTCGAGGCCGCTTGAAGTCGCCTGGAGACTTGCCAGATCCTGGGGTTGCATGGGCGCTGCGTGCAAGTGTCAGCAGTGGTCAATTGATGGGGTGATTCAAGCAGCAGAGCGCACCCGTCATGGTCGCCGGCGTCGTCAAGGTCGTCCTCGTCGTGCGACAGGTGATCAGGACCGGTAGGCGATGGCTGTCCAAGAGCTGGATCGAGAACAGCACCGAGCGGGGCAGTATGTGAGAGATGTGGGGGCTGTTGTTGTTGCTGCTGCTGCTGTTGCTGTTGTTGCGTAGGCGTGGGCAGGTAGTAGGGATGACCGGCGGCATTGTGCGGCGGCGCGGTGGCATAGGATTGAGTGGGCGGCGGCGGCACTGACGATGCATACAGCCGGGGATCGATTGACGCGTCGGCCATGGTTGTCTTGAATATGTCGGCGTCGGTGAGTCCAATACCCGCTGGTCGGAGTTGTGGAGATGAACTGGCAAACACTAGCGCCCTCTGCCCACATTTCATGCCAAGACGCTGCTTTCAGAAGACAGAGCCAACTCCGTCCACGCCCTGGGGCCACAGACGGATGCAGTTGTACCACGGCTACGTCCATTCATGCAATAGCTTCTTCATTGTAATACCCATGCTACTCAAATACTCGTCACTACAGTTACCCGGAGCTCACGGGAGGTATAATGGCCACCTCGTCTGCCTCCTTGATCACTCGCTCTACATCTGCCCCATCTCCTTCACCAATCTCCACATATTCCAAGTTCACTGTAACAGCACAGCTGCTTAATATCTTGTCCGATATTCCAGGGTGCCTCTCCTCGAGCTTAGCGTATAGGTCCCCAGCCTTGATCGGGGCTGGGAAATGTTCCACTGTCAACTTCGTAAACGTCGAAGCAGCGGCGAAGTACAGGACTGAGAAATGGCTTGCAGGTGATGCCACTGTCGCCATATCGTTTCACTGTTGTCCGGTCAGAACTACACAAGTACACCAGTGGAAATTTCGCAGAAGATCAGAATTTTTTCAATCAGGCAAAAAGAATGTTCCGCAGGCCGACGCTGAAGCGACAGTCGGATAATACATGCTATAATTTAATAACATCATAGAAGGAAAGTTGTGGGCGGATAATCTAGAAAACACATACCTTGAGCTGAAGTGGTTTGGGAGAGAAAGAGAGTGGCAGCGGCAACAGAAGACTAAGCGCGGTTCGGTGTCTTATGTAATCATCCTATTTGAGTGAGACCATTTGCAAGTCTGTAGAAAACTCCTGTGCAGGTGAACAATCGAGTCGATGTGAATAGTAATCACAAACTTCCAAAAAATACGTAAATTGCATTTGTGTTGCCTCTACAGGGCCAAATAGCTGTATCAAGATACTTCTCGCGGTCAGCGTTTCTACAGCGTATTGGCATGCGCACGTGATGTCGCGACGACATTTTATGATGTGCACAGACCATCATGGCGATGTCGCGACTTCTATTCCGACGGTGGGCAGAAACCGCAGCTTATGTCTTCTCAAATATCAATCCTTACGATGCCATCTCGCTCGTTATGGTCTCCAAATAGCATATGTTTACAATGTCAGTGGCGCCTCTGGAATCAAAATAATCGTTGTGGACAATTTCGATCGCTGTCGAATGGTCTTCGATCAAAACCTTCCCGCCAACAACGACGACCATTGCATGCCACTGCAAATGTATGTCAGATCACTATCATACCTGAAATCAACACTTCTGATTCTTTGAAGTATCTCCAACAGCTTGAATCCTTGCCTCCATATGCAAACAATACACCAAACTTCGATCCAGTCCTCATTCCCCGCCTGCAAAAAGTGCCTCTTCGAGAACACCTGCTGCAATGGCAGCGGCAGTATGGAAAACCCTCCGAGGAGGTGCTTGTTGCGTTTGAACGCCATCCTGCACGTGGCGATACAAGCAATGACATATCCAAGTCTTGCGCGATTCCCATGGCAGATGATGTCCAACAACTACAATGGAGTGCTTTTGATGACAACGAAAATGGCGATCTTATCACCATTGGCTTATTTCTGAAGCCGGGTGACGTTGTTGAACTCTCACAGCCTGGTCGAGAGCCTGTCCTCGCAGTCTTCGTTCAACAGCTTGAAAGAGACAGTCAATTCTTCTCCATTGACGGTCGGTGGTGCCATTCTGCCCTGAGCCAAGTTGCCTTCGCCATCCCTAGGTGTATAGATCCCACTTTACTTGAACCCCTCTTACCCTATTTACCTACAGATTCTGCTGCTGCGAACCCCAAGGGAGAAGTGCACGTTCCCGTCAAACTTGGCGCTCCAGTACAAAGAATTTTGGAACAAATGACCGAGGAGGCAGAGAAAATATATCGCGCCAATGCACCGATACTTGATACTGCCTATGATGTGCTTGCAGATGACAAGCGAGTGCGCATAATGACGTTGAAAAACATTGCGAAAACGTTGCTCAGTTCGGGCGCTCGAAAATGGAATCCAAATCCTGCTGCGCTATTAGCAGTTCGTAAATCTCTACTTTACAATGAGTTCCGCTTCCGCCATGATAAACGCAGTCACCGATTGACCAACATATTTGCTATTCGACCCAAAGAAGATGTAAAAGATGTCGAGACGGCTCATGAGTGGGTTCGAGAGCATCAAGAATACCTTGCTGCATGCGCCAATCCGTCGAAAAGGACCACAGGGCAGGGTAAAGGCGCTACGAATGTAAAGCTCTTCCTTGAAAAAGCCCGTCGACTGATAGCTCTAAGTCGCCAAGATAGGGACCTCCATGATGGAATTCTGGGACCAAGCAAAACCCGTGGTACCGCATCTGGTAAATCATCTCTCATAGAGACGGTATTTGGGGAAAAGTTTACCTCCACTGATAAGAAGATCATCAATTTCTTACAAGCATGGGTGCTCACTGATCAGTTCGTTGGAATGGCTGGTTATCAATCTGCTTGTGCGTCACTAATCATGGCAACGAATTGTTATGAGCCGGGCAGCTTTCAAAATTCCGCATTGGCGGAGACGAACGAAGTCGACATGAGTCGATCCACTGGCTACGTCTTCCTGCAAGAAATTGGCGTCATCCAACCCTTTGAAAATCGCGCCATCTACAATGAACACCTCATGCTTCCTACAGTTCGAATAACGCGTAATCTCGAACTGCTGAATGAGAAAGCTGAGCTTCTAAGCAAGGACCCGCAATTCCATGACTCCATGGCAGATTTGCGCCGCGATTGGAGCTCAACAACGATATATTGTATAGATGACCCTGGTGCACAAGAGATCGATGATGGCGTTTCAATCGAACGTATAGGAGAGAGCTCAGATTTTTGGGTACACGTACACGTGGCCAATCCCACATCTCATTTCGACAAGGCCCATGTGTTGACTGGTCTTGCAGCACACATGACTGAATCCGTTTACACACCCGAGAGGTCATTTCCGATGCTACCGCCATGGGCTACTGCTGGCTTCTTCAGCTTGAAAAGTGGCCGACCTATTCTCACCTTTAGCTCGAGGATCGATGCTAGTGGTAACGTACTTGAACACAAGATACAGCCAGGTATAGCTCGCAAGGTTGTTACTCTTAGTCCCTCGGAAGTGTCAAGCATTATAGGTGAAGGAGTAATACATGACAGCCACACCCTCACTGTTGGCGGGAGCATCTCCAACACCAAAGACAAATCTACGCCCAAGGTCAACGTCAACAAAGCCCAAATCCAGGATCTAGAAGATTTGTACGCTGCTGCGAAAGTCCTATGGAACAAACGCCGAGCAGCAGGGGGAATTCGCATGACAAACATCGAGAGCCGTATACATGTTTTCGAGCATCCAGAACGAAGTGGGCTCACCTGGGCTCCTCCGTCGCTGGACCAAGCACGCCATATGAAAGGCGACCCTATCATCCAGATCAAAACTCACAACACTCGAGGCCTACTGAACTTTGAGATAAATGCTGGCAACATCGTGGAAGAAATGATGATGCTTGCTTGCACAACAGCGGCTTCGTGGTGCGCAGAGCGTGGCGTACCTGTCATGTACCGGGGCACAATCAACCCTCCAAGATATGGCGCTGAATCGACTGAAGACTTGAGGTCACGATTGCTCATGCCGCACTATGAGCAGCATGGCGAAATTCCACGAAGCCTAGCTTTGAGGTACATCAACTCACTGGGTCGGGCTATTGCCCATGCAGCACCTATACCACATAAAATCATCGGAGTGCCTGCTTATGTCAAGGTCACAAGTCCACTGCGGCGGTTTGGTGATATGGTTGCTCACTGGCAAATTGAAGCTGCTATACGGCATGAGGCAAAATCAGGCAAAAAGCTGAGCCCTGTTGACATAACCGAAACGCAGGCAATTCTACCATTTTCGAAGAACCAAATTGAGGATTCAATTGTCAGTCTCACTCCAAAAGAAAGAACCATTCAACAGACCAAAAGAGCGTCTTCGCGTTTCTGGAGCAATGTAGCAATGATGCGCGCTTTTTACCACAATGAAGCATCTCTTCCAGATACGTTCAAAATCTGGATCAAGTTTATACCCGAGAATTTCAAAGCAGAATGGGTAGGCGCCCAAGGTATCCTGCTTGATTATGGGGTCGAAGCTAGACTTGTTGACCTATCCGATGTGCAACTGGGCGACGAATGGGAAGTGGCTATCAAACATATATATGTGTTTACCGGTATTGTTTATGTAAAACCTGTACGATTACTCCATCGGGACGGCGAGGTCGATTGATCGCCTTAACCTCATGGAATTGATGATATCAACTTCAATATACTCATCACATGTCAAACCCTTTGCCGAAAGGCTTCCTCAGCGATGACAAGCTAATATCTTTGTCGCAGCATGTGCATGGGTCACAAGCATATGAGCTAGGCAAATAGGTCACATTCTTGTCCCTGGCCAATTCTCCAGTGGATACCGGGCCGACCCTCCATCTGAAACTGTCGACCATGAATTGGCCTTACTTTTGTATAATTGACCCTAACCAACGGCAATCGTCTTCTGATCTGGGGTATCCCTTTCATCAAGGTCCGTGTGCAAGATGCTGTGGACCCTGTCTGTCCCAGCCTGGGGGATGCGAGATGCACATGTCCACTATAGCGGGAACAAGGCTTGTTAGGTGCGACGACACGGCACGAGGGGCGCAACCTTGAGCGTGTAAGCCCTCGACGATCGTGCTGTTGATTCCAAATACCTGGCCCACTAGGCCAGGGGCGTTAACAAGGAATAGGATCCATGTGCGATACGAAAGCCAAACTGTGGAGCGGCAGATAGCGTCGAGATCTTGAAGTGGAGGCCCCAAGGCATATCAACACAGGCCCTGTAAGCCACTCGGCGTCCGCCACAGATGCACTAACAACGGAGGACGATCCGACAAGGGTTCAATGTCTTGCGGTAAGTAAGGCGCACTTGGATCGAGCGTAACAACGAATGACATAGCGTACGGATGGGACCCGGTTTGCCGGTATGCACCATGCGCGTGGCTGATGTGAGATGACCCAAAGGATCGGCCCGTGGTATTGCGCTAGATCTATGTGCAGTATCATGTATCATGAAATTATTCGGTATCACATTTACCGCTTGGCGATATTCTTGTACAACTGGACCATGGTTCTTGACGTCGGCTGGCCCACCCATAATGCAGCACGACCGATCTGGATGGCCAATTCTCGGTGAGCCTGGCATACCTGACCAACAAGCGACTTCAGCGCATCTATCCACAACTAGAAACATACCCTCATGTGGAAAATGAGGCTTCGGTTTTGCGTTTACTCATCAGAAAAAAACAGTTAGTTCACCAAAAGCTAAATTCTGCCCAAATCTGTCTGTGGTTCTGGAAACTACCCACCTGTGTAAATATCGATTTTACTGTATTACATTTATATACATCGTCTTGCTTTGGCTCTGGAATATTCACATATCTCAAGTTCGAATTCATCCTAATTACCATGCCCGACTATCCCACTGAGCGGACGAAGAAATCTAGAGGTCAAACAGCGGACTCAACTGAAGTCCACAGGAAGCAGAATCAATCACATCAGCCACGCCAGCTTCTTTCATGTACGAAATGCAGGGAACGGAAGGTCAAGGTACGTGCCAAACATAATCGCCCTATCATTATTTTCCTTTACCACCATAATACGAATCCATCCATATTGACTCCTCACAAAACAGTGCGATCGTACAAAACCTTGTTCTGCATGTTGCGCCCGGGGACAACCCAGAGACTGCCATTTCATCGCAGAGGGTGGTGATTACGCGCCAATTCAACAATCCTATGAGCTCAGAAAACTTAGAGCCGAGAACCTGCGGCTGAAAGAGCGGTTGCGTGCTGGAAATTTTGCCACTGATGACGATGACTCCGATCCGGTGGCCTCCCCAGACTCTCAACTCGGCGAAAGAGTGGGCACAACGCAACGGCGAAGAGCGACTAAACAGAAGCGTTTCCAGGGTTCTGAATGGCAAGACAGCATTTACTTTGGTTCTCCTGGACTTGCCAGTGTGATTACAGATGTGAGAAGAATGAACATTGGTCTACAGTACCCCCGGACTAACGAGAGGCAAGTTTGCCGCAGTGAACATCAACCCAGTATCAGCATCTTTAACACATCTTATGCCCAGAGGCTCAGATATGTACACTCCTAGGAACCCACCTCCATATCCGTTCCCTACTATCTTTCCAGCTTCACTGGATGCATGCATTCCGGAACTTCTTGCATGCCTTCCCCCGAAGGATGAGATACTCGGCTGCTTAAGGGCTTTTGAATCTCGAGTCAATGTCTGCTCGTTTCCACATGTGCCATTTGAGATCACACAGAGCGAAATCGAGCGATTCCTATCCAACGCCGAAGCGGATGCGCAAAGGTGCCCTGATATGCTTGCTCTTCTTTTCGCAGCATTAGCGCTCGGTGGTCAGCATTTCGTTTGGGATAGATCTGGCGGGCAATGGGAACCACGCGCTATGCACGAACAGTTACAGAACGGGGATGTTTTTAGTAAGTCGTACAAATCTCGTCAAGGTCTATTGCTGACCTTCGACAAGTTGCAGCCGCGATGCAGGCTTTACGGTTAGCCTCATTCATGCATAGGCCATCTCTCATGGGCATTCAGGCCCTTATTATGATCGGACCTTATCTGACAAACAGCGGTCGGTTTCTTGATGCATGGACTCTGTTTGGTACAACCATTCGATTGGCTCATTCAATCGGACTCCATCGCCACCCCAAGTACCTGGATCCTGCTCCCCCGACCCAGCGGGAATGTTCTGTTCGTCAGACCCTTTGGTGGTGGATGTTGCATATGGACGAGCAGTATTCAATGACTCTAGGCCGACCACTTGGTATTAGTGGAATTGGAGACTGTCCTCCTCCCCATGAGCTGACAACGGACACTCACATGCTTCGATTCGGCGATTTCGTGAACCACTTCACACTATTAGCAAGAAAAATTCTCAGCAGCGACCGACTAACGAATGCAAAGATCGATGAGTATACAGACGCACTGAGGAATTTGCTAGAAACGATGCCTGAAAGTTTGCAGTTTGACAAGTCTTGGTCGAATAAAGAAAGGGAAATTCCGGAATGGCCTCTCAGCGCCATGGCTGCGGGTATGTCACCTTACACGGCGCGTGGTTTCCGAGTTAACAAAAGCCAGTCTACCATTGCAAGACTCATACTTATATGCTACTTCTCAATCGCCAAAGAGTCAAAAAGTCCTCTTCAAAATCTGCTGAAGTAGATACTAAAACGCCACCATTTTCCCGAGCTGGAGAAAGGATTGTATTATCGAGTCCATCCCCAGCCACATCCACTACAACTTCGCTCAGGGGTCGAGCTCTTGTTCTCTCGTCTGCCGAGCAAGTTGTCGATGCATTCCTATTCTTCTATATGAGAGTTCCAGCTGCCTTGATCTCTTGGACGATGGGGCAGCAGGCTTTCAACGCATGCATGATCCTGCTACTTGACGCCATAGAGCTCCGACAGATCACACCGGGTGCATATACAGCAGAGAAAGCGTACGTGGTGTTCCAAGGCCTCCAAAACGTCCATAAGCTTGCTACTTTGGCAATGGAAAGAATAAGCTGGGGCTTGAAAGAGCTGCGCGACGTAACGCAAGCACAAACCCAACCACCTCCAACGCGACAAGATAGAGATGGCGACGCAAAGATGCAGGGAACTGGAAGTGAGGCAACGTATCCTTTACGTGCTGGATACGAAAACACCATCATGAATGCTACAGGCATGCTCCTCCTTGAAGATCCAGGCTTACAAGGCTTCGTCCCTGAGGCCTTTGCACCAATTAACTGGAATGTGTCGGAATTTCAAGCCGGAATACCACAACTCAAGGTAGAACGAAATCCGCCACAAGATCAGCTAGTACACCGGGCTCAACGGCAGATTTCAAGGGGATCCGACGAAGACGTCCATGACGTTCGATCCGCGGGGGCCTTGCAGGGACAACGGAGATCGACAGCTATACGCTCGGCGCACACGAGCTATGCAACATCATCTTTGGATGATCCTCAGCCACCAAGTATCACAGTTCCGGACTCGCGTACCAGACTGGCGAAACCGATGCAGCAACATTACCATGTATCTGCCACTGCCACAAATCCGAATTTTCACTATGGACCTCCGCCTCACTTACGGCATGCACAGTTACGCGATGTAAGCAGGGATAATCACGAATTTCGGCCAGCATCTAGCGTATCTGATAGAACACCTCTTCATCATCCCGTAACATCCCCGGACCAGGATCCAAATCTTTTAGCGCAATTGCGACACAACTCATGCCCCTCGATATCCATGCCCTCTGACCCAGGATCTATGGTATCAAACTTTTCTTATTCCTCGTCCAGTTCACCAGAAGCTGAAGACTCAAAAGACATGAAACTTGATCCTCCTGGATCGTACATTACAGGAGGCCAAGCAACATACGCCAGCCTCCTCGACTCTGTGCTCGCACCTACCAGCGCCGAGAATAGCCAGAATTTCCACCCTTCATGGGCTGACAGGCTGTCGGGACAGCTAGAAGTTTCGACTGCTAGCTCATTGGGCTACTTGCCAACCGCACCAATAGGGCAGGCTCTAACCACTATGTTCCAACCTGTTGATCAACGGTCCCAGCAGATATACCCCTTTGTTTCTCAAGCATCTGGAGATGCAACCTTTGCAGTGAACCCTGTGACGGAAAACGTCACATTGGACGAATGGCGGCGCTGGCTTGGGACCAGTCGAGCTGGGTGAATAAGAATTCCATCTTGTGCTATAGTCAAGATTTCTTTTATTGGACTGTACCATTATAGCTCATTATTTCAATGGCTTGTAGATTGGACCGCACGCGCACATGCATAAACTCGTTATATACACCATTCTGAATTTGAACAACAATTTACTAGAAAGTGCGAGCACATTCACCCACCCACCAAATGCGAATACGCGATCTATTCCCCTTCCATCTTACGCTGTCATTAGTCAGCACCAAAAAGTAACTACCATCCATCGCACATATGTCCACTTGTGAACACGAGATCGCATTAAAGGAGCAATAAGCTTTCGGCAGACTTGAAAAGGCGCATGCAGTACGTAAGATAAAGCGGCGACGTTTGTCATATCTGCTTTGCGCGAAATGCTTGGTTTTGATGATGGCATGGATCGGCGTTACAGCCTCGCAGTGAAATCCTGTTCCTTGATAATGACTGGTAGGTACATATGCTCGTCACACTCTACAACGTGGGGTGACCGATAATTGGGACTCGACTGTCCGCCGCCATCCCCAGCAGGCCAACGGAGATGGATCCTTGATACCACAGCGATCCACTGTGTATGAAACATGCTCGATTTGGCCAACCCTGACGGTTCTCTCCACATGCTCCAGGACTAGGTACCCGGCCTTGGGAATGTTCCCTTCAGCCTGCATACACACTAAAAACCCGTTCCGATAGCCCGGGCGTGACAGGCGTTCGGTTGTGAAGCTTGGACGGCGACTGCGATGCCAAAAGCAAGCAACATGGCATCGGTGAGTGCGTGTGACGTCGCACGGCAGCACCCTCTTCCTTGCTCATCTGAACGGGCCTGCACACTCTCGGCGCCCTCTCGTACTGGATATCCACCCTCGGTTGCTGCTGAGGTTTCCTCCCTGCAGGCAACTGTTTCGGATCGTCGTGCCTCCGAAAGAATCCAAATTCCGCCCATGAGGTAGATACGGCTTGCAGATGCAGATTCGCGAGATTCAGTGGTTCTCAAAAGATCCGGTCTTTGTCGTCGTAAACACCTCGCTGAGCCTCACTTTTACGACGATCTTTTACGAGATGAGGTAATCTAATCCTTTAGACTTTCGAAGCAAAATCGTTTCATTATTCTCGAGTCTCGCCATGTCTGTTGATCTTCGCTTGCTTGGGAAGCTATTCGGAGGAATGCCATTCGTCATTGACGTTGAAGGCCCAATGCAATGATCCTCCTCAGGCACGCAGGTTTTGTCACTGAGGCAAAGACACCCATCTCGAATACTAATCAGTGGGGCCAAATCTCGTAAAACGCCTGTAACGCAATGACAACAGCTCCGTCAGAGTAGTATTGCTTTTCTGGTCTGGGCTCTTGCTTCGATATTGCACACTGGACTCGACGCACCATTGGCTTCTTTTCGCGCTCGCTTGTCGAATCGCATAACAAAAGGATGGAATGACAGGTGCCTCGTTCCCAGGCAGTTGGTGCCGCCAAGCAGTGCAGTTGCAGGAAAGAAGTGTTTATCCTGGACCATGGCGTAACAGTGCATATTTGCTTTTGACCTCAGTACCGGGATGCGGGAAGTTCCATCCAAGCCACCAGCAGCCTTGCATTCACCACCAATTTCCTAATCCGACTCCGACCGAGCGCCCACAACGGCTGAAGGATGCAAGGAAGAATAGCAAAACCTAGATGCAATTTTTCAAAAAGATCAATGTCATGACCTACATGGGGATTTGTGCTTTTGCCCCCCAAAAAGCCGCCTATCAAATCGCCCGTTGTTACAGTCAGCATACCTAGTCGCACGACACCATCTTTCCCAGAGAGAATGGCCTGATTATTGCAGCCGGGCATGTATCCATGACGGGACAATCCTTCCGCACACACTACGATCTGATTACGCATGAGCGCCCCTGCATCCGGTGGCGCTCGTTCTCAATCTGCATCACGCTCGCGGGCTGGGCAAGAAAAAGCGCAGGTGTTTGATCTGATGGGGGTGGGCTTGTTTTGATCGAGTATCCCAGCACGATGTGAATCGTGCATAACACGATGAACTGTTTTACAATCCATGTTCCTTGCCTATATCTGTTCCTGCATATTACCTTTGGATACAACATCTTGCTCGTGAAAATTAACATCATCTTGCTATTGTACCCGGCATCTAACAGCCAAGACACTTACTGGCATCAAAGCGCGTACAGATCATATCCGCCCGCCTGGTAGCTTTGCTTATACGTCCCACACAACACGCCTCACATGACTAACTATAGCAAAGTTTACGCTCCTAGCCCGGCTATTGGAAACTCTGTATATCACATTCCACGCGGTTGGGAAATTTCAAGACTTGAATGATGCCCAAGGCCTTTCGCATTCGGAGTTCTCTCCCTGATTCTCACTCGTTTTCGCGTTTCCATCTTGCTCGACCTGGACGACACTGCCTGCCACGTGCTCTAGCAAACCTTAGCATACTTTGGCACATTTGGGGTTCTGCCCAACCAGAGCCAGATGTCGCCCATGTTGAGAAATCAGAAAAAACATTGTCATTTTGGAAATACGGATCTAGTGAATGCTCGGCGATTTCTCTTTCCGGGCCTCGATTCGAGGTTTGGGGGTTAGGCACGGCACGGCGCGCGTTCTAGTGGCGGCCGGATCGGAAATGCGCTTCCGTCCGATGCTGGTGGGGTTTAGTGGTGGTGCTGTGGCGTGGGCTACTTTCCAATGGGAAAAGGTGCCGCGAGAGGGATGCTATTGGTGTGGGCGAAGGACTATTGTTGAGGAAATGATTGTTGTGTGGTGTGAAAGCGAAGTTGAGGAGGGGCTTGAAAAATGATTGAAATGTGGGTAGGTGAACATGTAACAGTAGCATGATTGATATGTGATGAGACGTACTATACTTCAAGATGTCTGCAGAGATTATCTAAGACCTGGATTGATGTTTGTTCGATTAAACAAAGCCTAGCGAATGAGTATGACAATAGAGGAAACACACAGAACTTCTTGTTTCTAACTTTGTATCTGTATTTGCAATCAAACTAGCCCAGTCTGCTCCTCTGCATTTTCTCAATTCACTGCCACCAAACATGCTATGTACATCCCAAGCTTAATTGTGACAATCCATGGTCTTTGGTTGTCTTCTCCTGCAACTAAACATACTGCGTTTATCTATTCTTTCTCCGGTACCCTGTCATCAATTTTGACAACAACTTCTACCCATATCCCTGAACGAATCATGGTAAAGTTTACTACATAAGTCGTCAGTGTATTATCATTCAATCGCCCTGAATAAAGATTTCCTTATACTCGATCTCCACCTCTCCCCTCTCCCCTCCCTCTACTGCGTACATAACAACCTCCATTTCCTTTGATTCATCGATACACCAACCTACAAATCCCACCCTCAAACTCTAATCTTGTAGATCTCTATAACTCCAAAGAGAATCAACTATCTACTATAAATTTGCTCCAAAATTACACATACTCACTCACATCCAGACAATCAAATGTCTCCGCCCCAGAAATGCCAGTGATGTATATCCAACTACTTCGAATTGTTCCTCTATGAAAGCTTCATAGAGATAATAGGGGAAATGAACCGTATCAAACATCCGCACCTTACGTCTCTTTCATGCAAACTAGAAACCCCTTTTCCTCACCCACCCTTCTCTTCCATTCTATTTCCTCAATATCAATCACACTCCTACCCACACAACACACAACACTCAACACTCAACACTCAACACTCAACATACAGTACATAACATATAATATACAACACACGCTCTAACATAATTAAAAAACGCGCGAAAGTCATAAAACACATGCAGACAATACTCATTCCCCCAATCCCTTCTAAGAAGATCTGAATATCATCCATGTCCTACTCCCCCTTTGACTTTGAAAATTCACACAGATTGAATACCTACCCTCTTTTTCCCTCAACACCGCATACGCTCTTGTTCATCTTTATAGTCTTAGCATTTGCCCTTCCTTGTTACCTATAAATTTCCTACAGAACAATATGCTGCCCCTGGGGTAAACGCGTATGACAACTCCGTCCAAAATCCCTTGCTTCTCGCAGTTTTGCTCGGGTTTTCAAGTCTCCATAATCTTGGATACTTCAAACACATAGGATATGGCCAAAAGAAATATTTGTGACATCAAGCAATCAACAAGCAAGCGAGAGGAGGTAAGAGAAAGAGGAGTGTAATTCCATTCCAATCAATTCAATCCACCCAGTCCGATCCAACCCAATCCAGCTATGTATATGATATCCAATTCAATTCAATTCAAGCAAATCATAACGCTACGCTCGCTTTACGCCTTTATAATTCACTCCAAGCGAATCCAGTTCAAAATCAAAGTCAAAGTCAGAGTAATGACTATTACCACCCAACCAAATCACTTGCTCACGCACTCACTCATGCAATTGGTGCGTAGGACACGCTCCTCTACCTTTCATGTCCCACCATTCTTTAATACATTTCTATTTCCACAAATCAGCCCTTCATCCCTTTCTGAAGAATACATGTCATATGGGGAAAGGGCAGTGATGAAATGGGAGTTCTGTTGGTGAAGGGGCTTTGACATACCTCATGGAATTTACACCAACATACCAACCTCGCCATGCGATCTCCAGCCTCATACTCCTCGAAGCAAATGATGCATTCTTCCTCGTTGCCCTCGGCATCGACGCAATCTTTCTCAGTGGCTACAAAGGGAAACATGCCACGTGCAGCGTGGCTTAGGCGATTTGATGAACTCGCGCCTTCGCCTGCGTTGCTCATGCCGCGTGTGCGTTGGCTGGGCAGGCTGGCGGAGGTTTGTTGGGTGAGTGGGACGGGTTTGGGGGAAGATGAGTGGAGGGCGATGCATTCTTCTATATGTTCGGTACGTGGGGTTTCGTCGTCGTTAGGGCCTTTAGGGGGAAGTTCGTTGCCGCAAATGGGGCATTCGTCTTCTTCGGCAATTTGACGTCTGGGACGAGGAGGTTGTTGTTGTTGGCTTGGGAAAGATCCAGGGGGAAATGATGTCAAGCCAGAACGGGGGAACATGTTGATAATTGATTGAGATCCTGGGCCCATATTGAACGGAAGTTGCCCATTGTTGGGCGTAGTGTAGCGCGATGTAGATGAGTGATGGTGAGTTGGCTGAGTGTGGTTAGCACCTGGTAGAGGTGGCAGCCAGCGCTCTCCAATGGTGCTGGCGTGATAGCTTACCCTTCTGTTGTCACTGAAAGGGTCACGCAGAGCATGTGGTTGTTGATGACTGTCTGACCGTGACGGTTCGTGTACGTTTGAAGAGGATCTGTGTGCTCGGGGATGTGGTGGCAAGCCAGGTGGGAATGGTGACGGCCCTGAACTTCTCGCTGAAGGGAACGACCGTGATGGTGCATTAAGATACTGGGGCGGAGGGTTATAGTTGGGGTCTGGTACACATGGATTGCAAACGCGGACTTCTTCTCCACCACCCAGCGCTGGATTGCGAAGGGGCCCATATGCAGACATGGTGTTTTCATCCTCACCTGTAAGATCGATGATATGCGAGAGGTCGTATGATGGCGGATGAACGATGAATTGACGTGGTATGGTAATGCGATGCGGTGAGCACGATGCACAGACAACTCTACCGCATTTGCGACAATGATGTTTCCGGTGCAGAAAGGTGAAAGTCTTTCCACATACAGGGCATTGTGAGACCTCGGCGTCTGGCTGCCATCGGGGCAGGACAAGATCGCTTTCTCTCCTTGACGGCCTCATATTGGGCGGCGGTATTGGTGGGCGGGAAGGCATCGCCGCTGGCCCCGAGGCTGGTGAGGAGCCAACAAGTATAGGGTCTGATCGCGAGTTGCCGGTGTTGTGTGAATGCATCCGGATGCTCGATGGAGGACGTCTAATGGGGGAGTCGCTAGAGGTTAATCTTCGCTTGCGATCGGAGCTCCGTGAAGATGAGCTATCGGTTCGTGGTAGAGGGCGGTCTGGGAGAGCATAGCGTGACGACGAGGACTGTGGTTGAGACTGTAGATCGGGTGCGGTAGGGTTGGCCAAAAAGTCCATCCATGTCTCTCCGCCTGGCGCATCCTGGGGTTGTGCTAGGAAATGTGACGCCACGACCCCATGTGAATAGCTTGGACCGCCTATATATGCCTCTTCAGCAGCGGCCTGATGCCTCCCTTCTTGTTCGTTCTGCTGGGCTCTATCAAGATGATTCTCAAACGACGAGGTTCGTGGGGGGTAGGGCCTGTTCGAGGACTGATTCATAGCGTTCGGCGCCATGTGCACAATAACGTGGGACCAGGCAAAAGATGGCGCGAAGGATGTACAGTGGATGTGGCACGGTCAAGGGAGGGGAAATGGGCGATATGGTGGATGGGAAGCGTCAGGTCGACCGCTCAAGTACCGCCACCCGCCTCCAGATGGCGATAGCAATAGCAAGAGCGGTTAGTAATAAGGCAAAATCACAGCGCCCTACACTGCAATTAGCTGGAAGTCTTTACTGATCAGGCAGACTTCGCGGCTCACCCGTTACATGCAAAGGGTTGCGGTGGGAGGCTTGCGTTGGGGTCCAGGATGCCGTCGCGGGGATGCTGCGGACTTCCGGCGATAGGGAATCAAGTGTAAGACGCAAGAAAAGGTGGGACCGGGAAAGAAAGAAAACCACGCAAGAGACCAAGTAACGCTATGCAAGACGTGTGTGTTGTATCAGAGATGTTGCTCACTCCCAGCCTGCGGGAGACATGAGCTTCGGTTTGGAGGAATGTCTCGAGCCTCAGGCGTCGCTATGATACCAACGGCTTATCGTTGCCCAAACAAGCACGAGCCACGCGACACCAGACTCTCATCCGTCCGCGGTGGAGAAACAACGGGCCGACACGCTACCACTTTCTTCGACGGCGCTCGCTAGACTCGAGTCCATTGTCAGGTCAAACACTTGGGGCGACAGGACGTATTATTAACTAGACGTTTGTATTACTAATATACGGCGGCATCAGAGCCCCCATTTCCCTCCATCAGACATTCCTATACATGCACATATGTAAGCCTTATCCTCCTCAAAGCAATGCATATACATGCGCCCCCCATCTACGCCTTGCCCTTGGAGCGCTCATGTCCCTTGTCCAAGGAAACGCCAGAAATAACTACTTTTTGTGACTGTACAGCAAGGAAATTCGTCCGTCCAAAATCAATGGGTTACAGATATACTTCAATTACAACGAGACGGTGCGTGGTACTGGCAGATATGCCTAGAAAAGAATAAAAATCAATGTCCATCTACGCCCTGGACCTCCGGCTTTGCCCACTTCTCTGTGTGCTCATGCTTCGACTGCGGTCCACAAATTCTGCTGATGTTTCCAGATGGCTGCCTGCATCATATCCATCACTTTGGAGGCTATCCTTAGTCATGTGTTGATGCACATAGCCTGTGCTTAGAGGCCGATCGCCTTGCATGCCTAATGGCCCTGGAGGCGCATTGATTATGCTTGATGTTGCTGAATGTCCGGGAGATCGCTCAGGTGAGGGCTCAGAGGAGCCAAATGGCAAACGAATCGGCATGCCACTGGACGTAGGCTGCAAGTGTTGGGTCTGTTGAGTATTACGATACATGGTTGTTGACGGTGACGAGCTGTCCATCACAGTCGAAAGACGGTTCGGTAAGACTGCAGCTTCTGTGGAGCCTGTCCGGCGCGAGTTCTTCCGAGGAATGGTGGGTGTTCGACTTGGAGGCCCGCGTCCTTGGGTTACTCGAGATGCCCGTGATCCAATCCTGCTTGGAAGTTCAATGCCTCCTCCCGTTTCGATAGGCCCTAGAGTCGGTGGGGCAGCAGAAACTCTGTGCGCTCGCTCAAATTCATCGTCACTGGTATCAGAGAAGCTATCAGAGGATCTTCTTCGCTCGCCCGCCAACACACCAGCAGAAGCCACACCTGGGACTGCTTTGGGTCGAGGCGGTGATTCTGGACTGTCGTGATATGGTTCGTTCGGTGCTTCTGGCGACTCATCATCTTCTTCAACCGCCATCATTTGTGGTGGCATGCGTGTGCTTCTGACAACTTCGAAACCTTTGCTCTTCTCCTTCTTTCTGCCACCTAACAAATTCAGACTCTTGAACCAGCCAGTGGCAGAAGACACAGGGCTCATGGGATCTGCAGGTCCAGTCTTCAGTTTGCGTGTCGGCTGCGAGGAGAGTGCAGGGCCGCGTAGACCGTAGTAGAAATCAGACTCCCGTACGGAATAATCAGTCTTATTCCGCCGTTCGAGGTTCGGATCTGAATCGTCGCGGTTCATGCGCAAATATGCCGGTGCAGGTGTTCCTGAATTACGAGCTGGGCCTTCAACAGCAGTTCCAGTATCGATGTCATCAGAGTATGGTGCATCCACAATATCTGCAGTGTCTACAGCGGCCCTACCAGATGTGCCGGGCGCAATGGAGTCCATGGTATGTTTGCGTGGCCTTGGAGGGCGGTAATACGGATCGGCAGTATCCAAAGTCGTGCCCATTGTCGGTCGGCGCGAGCTTGGCCCTGAGCTTCCACCCAGGAAATTGAAGGGCGAGGCACTGGCTCCAGGTGTGCCTGGACTTGTGCCACCGTCACCCTGACTGAAACCTTCGAAGCCCATGCTGGCACGTTGGCTTTCTCTGTCGTATGGACCGTTCAATAGTACCCCTGAGCTAGCAGACATGCTTCGGGAGCGGCTGTCTAGAAGCTGTACATTCTTGCCTTCTTCGTTGTTAAGCATAGCTGCGTTCGAGCTGAGGCTGCTACGCTGTTGGCGGTGGTTGTTTCTTTTGGACAATTGACGTTTCCCAAACACTGTGGTAAGCCCCCCTCTTTGATCTGCACCCGCACCACCGAGTCTCAGGAGGACTTCGATGATAGTCTGGAGGGCGTTCAGGAAAAAGCCAAATACCAGAACAATGGCATGGAGAAGAAGTATGGCATAACCGATCCAGCCTTTGGGGGCCTCGGTGACGCCCAGAGAGGGGACAAAGGCGACTGAGAGCAGGATACAAATCAGTCGTACTGCTGAGAAGAAGGTGTGATAAGCATTCATCGACGTGTTGGATTGGAACGGCTTGAAGGCATGTATGGTAAGAATTAGGATTACCTCGCAGATTGCGAGCATGATAATCTGGGCAATGCCTGAGGGTTGAATAGCCCCAATGGCAATGCCGCGTATAATGGTAAGTAGTACGGGAATGAAAGCAAAAGGTGCCGCGTCATCGGAATATGTGTTGTAGAGTGGACCATAAGTCAAGACTGTTGGGAGGTCGTCGAAAAGGTGAGCGCGAGGGCGAGTGGTAAATATAAACCAGAATATCCAGGCGGCTGATCCGGCCACTATGATGAGCAGGATCACAGCAGGTGCCACCACACTTGCAGGTGAGCGTGGGGCAACCACCAGCTGAAATAGTGATAGACTCATAATGGGAAGCAAGAAAAAGTTGAACACAATGCGGACAATGTTGCCGGCGGTGAAAGGCCAGTTTTTGCCAGTGAGGTCGCCGTCTCGGTTGTGGGTAATCATTCGGAATATGAATCGGCCAAGGAAACCAAGTTGGGTAATGACAACGACAATAGCTATGAGTACGAGCAGGAAAACAGCCATACACGCCCAAACGTCGTAATCCTGCGTCATGCCCACGTACTGGCCCATACGTCTAATACCATAGGTTCCGTTAGCGATGTAGATGCCATCGAACAGAGCCTGGGATCCACCGCCGTGGCTCACGAGACTCTCATTGAACAAGAGGACGGACCAGCTAGCTTGGCTGACGACTGGCTGGAAAAACCCAGGATAGTTCAAACTCAAGCTGCCTGATAAGACGATGAACTGAATATATTGAAGGCAATCGCCGAATCCCGGGGTGACAAGACGCAGCAGGTCTTCGTCTCGACCATAATTGCTCGACCAGCGGAAAAGGTTTGATGTTCCCCACGGGCTGCACGTGGCAGCAAATATGGTTGCAACGGCAACAAGTGCGAGCACGGCAGCGGGTAGGTACCGAATCGTGTCCGAAAGCGTGCGTCCCAGATCTGGAGTGATACTAGCTGAGATGCAACCCAAAGGTTGAGCATCTGCATTGCCTGACACGATGCGGATGTTGGCCTCCCATGTAGCGAATGAGTAGGTGCTATGGAAATCGTTTGAGACACTGAAGCGTGGCAGATCTGAAGGATTGTTCACACGTGTGAAAACTGGACTGATAGGACAGGTTCCATTTACGACTGTTTCGCAGAATCGCTGCGGTGGAAGCCCTCCAGCCGAGTATGTCAAGACGTGGAAGTCTGTGAAAAGTGTAGTGTATTTGTTGTTGTTGGGCTCGAGATCGACGATTTTGCCAAACGTGGTATTGGGATCGTTCCAATAGGTCAGGTTGTTGCGATCTGGGTACGGGCCCAGTTGGGTTTGGCCAGAGACATTTCCGTAGACTGTGATCTTCAGAGTATGGGCTGGGTCGGTGGTGTTGAATGAGGCCCACACCCACCTTGGGGCCCATCGCAGATACGGGGTTTTGTCTGGGAGTTCGACGCGATTTAGGCAATCCTCGAATTGAATAAATACGGCTTCTGCGAGTGGCAGGAACAAAGTGAGGACGAGGACAAGGAGGAGCGCAGAGGGCGAGCGGTATTTCCGTCGGGGTCGAGGCGGGCGCTGTGAAGGTTGGTGGGTGGGTATGTCGCGCGGTGTGGTCAACCTGCTGGGAGTGAAGCCTGCGCCATTGCGCGGTGAAGTATCAGCCATCATCTCTTTGACGCCTCGCTCCTCATCATCGCCCGCGACTGATTCCTGCAGCGTGGTCGACGAGAGGATCGAGCTGCAATGGCTGTAGGCAGCGGCGATGGGTCGGGGCATGCAACGGCTGGGGTGGGAGGGATCCGACTGGCCCGTTGCGGTCGTGAGCGTGAGCGTGAGGGTGGGCGTGGTGGTGAGGTATACGAAAGCGGTGGCGGTTGGGGTTGCGGGTAATCAAAGAATAGCGGCGGCAGCGTGATGGAGATGGGCGATGGTGATAAGGGGACTTTTTTCAGCTACGCCCAGGCTGAGTACGAAAGTCGGCGAGCGAGGCCTGTCGTAAAATGAGACACGAGCGTCGGGGCAGGAGCGACTTGGTGCGTTGGCAGGCGCAATCGGACAATGGGCGACGACGACTGGGCCTATGCGGCAAAACTCATGGTAACAGCAAAGGGCAAGCGAATGTAGAGAAGTGAACAGACACAGAGACAGACACAGACAGAGACAGCTCCAAGTGGTGACGACGGCCTACCGTGATGAGAAACGATGAAACTCCTGAAAGTGGCGGGGTGCATCGAAGCTTGGAGCAAGCGCGACTCTTAGCTGCCTTGATGCATGTGTATAAGCACCTCAGCACCACCTCTCTGTCGCGTCACAGCCTGACTTGGCAGATACAGAGCCGTCGTGGGTGAAAGAAAGCCCCATGCTTCCCCCATGCACTTCCCGCCAATCACCCTGCCGCCTACCCTGCCCATAAGACCCCTCTCTATCACCACCCTTTGCACTGCAGCGTCAGCGTCATTGTCAAACGCTAGACAGGCATGAATTGGTTCCCTCGTGCAAAAAATCCGGATGCAACACTGAAAAAGCATCGCGATCTTCCCAACGCCATGCTCGCCATCGGACTGCTTCGGGCTGACGGCTGCCGCTGATTGGCTGCCATTATGCCTAATTTAGGAACATACGGATGTCGTTTCTGCAAAGCCGCCACTCCCGTAACGTTCTGCGACGTGCATTTTCTCTGCCCATCTTGCCTGCTTGCTACCTGGCCCCTGTTTATATACACACACACTGCTCTTTAGCCCTTGTGTTTACATGGTATGAGACATGTTCTGGTCCATCTCAACTCAGCCTGGACGGCTACCATACTGACACCCACAAGACATGCCGCTTGATCCTGCCATGATTCACAAGTCTCTCGCTTGCTGAGACTCGGTATCGTGGCGCAGCACACTATTTGTAGCTTGCTGGCGTGGATCGAGTCTCGCCTGAAGTTGAGTGACGCGTGTGGGCATTGGAGCCAACCACGTTTCATCATTTCCAGGTTCCCCATGGAGTGGCTCCCACCGTTCAACCAGCTAACAAGTAAGCTGATTACCTAGCGTGGCCTACCCTCATAGAGACGGATCATACAAACTTTGAGCCATGTCCACTGGTTCATACTTTAGTCCAATATATTGTGCAGATGCCAGAGTATTTGATTATCGTCCAGCAGCGATCATCTATCAGTACATGATACTAATGATTCCAGTTCCCTCAAAAGCACTTGATGCTGGAAGTTGGGGTGAGATCATGTCGTGAGCATAGGTCGCAATCACGTGAGGTCTACGTAAGCAGTCACGTGGCAGTGAATCAAAATGTCCCAACCATCCGACTCACACCTTCGGACAGGTGCCAGAGCTTCTTGCTAGAAACAAGGAGGACATGCGACAACTCCTCTCGTAAATCAATCCTTTTCTCTCCCTGATTTCTCCATTTCACTTTGAGTGTCGTGCCATCGCGTCATGCAAGGCACACATCCATCATCCTTCCATGACGCTACATAACCTTCTACGGCACACAATCACCGGTAGTTTGATACCACTTCTGGCAGGTCAAACTGTCAGCTCGTGATATCTCCCAACGAATCCGCTCCACCCAGCGGATGGCTAGTCCCGGCTCAATCAAAGGTGGTCAAGCCCTAGGAAGCCTTTCTTGGCTCCTGCCTCATTGGAGCGCTTTCTCTTGGCATTGATTATCACACAACTGCACAGGAAAGGATCTTGTCCCACAAGCCGAGTAACTGGAATTCTTTAAGAAGCTCGTCATGGCTGATCACATTTCTCGTCGCCTTGACCTGTGTCCTTGCTGTCTTCGCGTCCAAGCAAAGTCCATCAAGAAATCATGGCAATCAAATCGGCAATATTGGCTGCTGGCCTGTTCCTAAGCTCTGCCAATGCCATTACTGTTGAGGGGATGCTTGCTGCACCTCGGCGAAGCACTGGAAACCTCAGCCCCAAAGGAGTATGTGACATTGCAATCCCAGTATCACGCAACACTAATATTGTAGAATCGTGCATTGTTCTCCGAGACGAAGTACAATTGGACAACAGCAAAGGCCACTTCGACCTGGTACTTTTTAGATACTGCGACTGGCAACACCACCAAAGCACCATTTGGCAGCGCAGTTTCGGAAGTTGTTTGGATTGGCGATACGGATGATAGCATTCTCTACCTGAATGCAACCAATGAGAAGATCCCTGGAGGTGTAACTCTATACACGGCTGATCTCAGCAATGGCACCTTTTCTCCGTACGTCCAGTGTAGAAAATTATTATACTAAAACTAATCAACTCGATACAGCAAGCTCGTTGCTTCACTTGGTGCGCCGTTATCAGGTTTGAAAGCCGCAAAGACTGAATCTGGCTCCATCAACTTCGTCCTCAATGGTTTGGCATACGGCACAAACGGAAGCGCTTACAATCCAGAACTAGCCAGCAAACCCAAGAGCACCGGTCAGCTCTATGACAACAATTTCGTCCGCCATTGGGCGAGCTACATCACCCAAGAGCGCTACTCAGTTTTTGCTGGTTCTCTGAGTGCCGGTAACGGAAGTTATTCGTTCAAAGGCGACCTGAAGAACTTACTCAATGGTGTCAATTACACAATCACTCGACTGGAAAGCCCAGTTCAAGGCTCATCCAGTAATCCTGCCGACTATGATCTCTCCCCTGACGGTAGCATGGTAGCCTTCCGCACAAAAGCACCTGAATTGCCCAAGGCCAATTACACTGCTAGCTACATCTATGTTGTGCCCCACGATGGCTCTGAGGTTGCTGTTCCCGTCAACGGCCCGAAAACGACTGCACCTAAATCTGCTCAAGGTGCTTCTGGTTCTCCAGTCTGGTCGCATGACAGCAAGAAACTCGCATTTAGTCAGCAGGATGGTATCGATTATGAATCAGATCGCTACAAACTTTACGTCGCAAATATGGATGGCCTCAACTCTAAAGTTAACACTGTGGCAGAAAACTGGGACTCAAGCCCATCTGGTTTGAAATGGAGCCCCGATGATGCTGATCTCTGGGTTTTGTCTGAGTTGCACGCAGCGGTGCGCTTGTGGCTTGTGCCGCACAATGCAGCAGCCGACTTCAAACCCACCAACTTCACTGGAACAGATTCTGTAGTGTCTGACTTTTCCATTCTTCCTGATGGCTCAGCATTCGTTTCGGCAGCTTCAAGTTGGAGTAGCCGTATCTTTTACAAACAATACCCTGGTCAAGATAAGAAAGTTCTATTCACTGCAAATGAAGTGGACCCAGAACTTGCCGGTTTAGGTCCAAAGGATGTATCAAACTTCTGGGTTGAGAACGATGATGGCGACAAGATTCAGACGTTTGTATTCTATCCTACAGGCTTCGACCCTAGCAAGAAGTACCCTCTCGCTTTTATCATTCACGGCGGCCCACAATCGACCCAAGGAGATAGCTGGAGTACTAGATGGAACCTCCGTCTATGGGCTGACCAGGGCTTTGTCGTTACATCTACACAATTCACTGGATCGCCCAGCTATAGCCAAGCATTCACAGATAAAGTATGTACTCCATATCCGATCTCTCTTGTATACTTAGCTGACATCAATCAAGATCCAAAACAATTGGGGCGGAACACCATATACCGACCTTGTGAAGGTGTTTGAGCACCTCCGCGATGATGTCCCATATGTCGACACCACTCGCGCCATTGCTGCCGGTGCCTCTTTCGGATGTTACATGACCAATTGGATTCAAGGCCATGCACTCGGTCGCGAATTCAAAGCCCTCGTCTGCCACGACGGTAAATCCTCTCAAGTCGGTTCCTATGCCACTGACGAAATATGGTTCATCCAACACGACAACAACGGCACTATTTGGGACAACCGCAGCAACTACGAACGCTGGGACCCTCTCATTCACGCCAAGAACTTCAGCACTCCTGAGTTCATTGTGCATAACGATCTTGATTATCGTGTTGTTATTTCAGAAGGGTTGCAGACATTTAATGTCCTTCAGGGTCTGGGCGTACCAAGTCGATTCTTGCACTTTCCTAACGAGGGACATTGGGTGAATCAGAGGGATAACAGTCTCTTGTGGCACAAGTCTATTTTCAACTGGATCAGGTATTGGACGGGTCTGGACAAAGAGCTTATAACTGAAGGTGTCATCACCCAGTAACTCGCATCACTTCGGTAAAAATAATAAAACCTACTATCAATTCCATTTTCAATCACACATCACACTTATATCTTCCCTTCCATTCCCTCACAACTTCCCCCCACCCCTCTCCTCCCCCTCCCCCACCCTAAAAACATACTTCACCGCACTCGCCTTCCCCCCCTTCAAATTCGCCAGCCCCGTCTCCACACCCCCTAATCCCCCAGGCACAACCTCATGCGGATGCGGCGCAAAAAACCCCTCCGCCAACCCTCTCGCAATATACCTAAAATACACATAAGCAAACTCCTTATCCCCCTTATGCGCCTCCCCCACACTCGTCACCGTCTTGCGCACCGTCTCCGGAACCCCCTCGTACTCCCTACCGGGCAGCACAAGCGTCAAATGACCATCCGGCTGCAGCGCCTGCACGATGTTCGTGTACGAATTGTGTTCAGACGTAGCATCAAACGCATAGTTCAACTTCTGCCCACCAAGCGCGTCTTTAATTCCGCGCACAACGGCGTCGTCGCCCGCGCGGTAGTCCACAATCGTATCGCCTTTCGAGCGGTCGATTAGCGTTTCCACGTACGCGGCGCCCCGGCCTGCGACGGCGATGATGGGGTGGATGTTAGCTAGACGGGCCATTTTAATAGCGTATGCGCCTACGGCTGCGGCGCCGCCGTAGACGACGAGGGGGGTTTGCGTGCTGTCTGGGAGGGGTGTCCAGGGGTGGGGTAGGCCGAGGCGGAGGTGCAGGCCGATGGCTGCGGTGAGGGCGGCGAGGGGGAGGGTGGCGGCTTGTTCGAAGGAGATGTTGTGCGGGATGTGGGTTGTGGTCCAGGACTGGCCGATTGCGTACTCGGCGAAGGAGCCGCCGGGTGTGAGCATTTCGTGGAAGCTCATGACGCGGTCGCCGGGTTTGAAGTCCCAGACGTTGGAGCCTACGCTGTGGACGATGCCCGCGATGTCGTCGCCCGAGTTGGCGTTGTAGTCTGCGATCCATTCGGGGATTTTCCTGGGGGATGTGAATTGTGTTGCCGGAGGGAAGGTAGGAAATGATGTTGAAATTGAATACATACCAGTCTTTGGGATTGCTTCCACTGACGACTACCTTGATGACAAGTTGATCGGGGCCAGGTTCTGGAATATCGACTTCGTGAATCGTCACTTTCGGTCCTTTCGCTACTCTTGCTTCCTTCATCTTTGCCATTTTTTATATCGTCAAGTTCCTTCTCTTCGTCTCAATGCCAAGTTTCAATAGCTCTTATAATAATCGGGGCTCAATTGGGGTACCAGTCCCAATGTGTCTTCGTCTCTCTCAATTTATTGATGTCGGTTGATATAAAACAACAGGCACAGCGGGGCAACCACACCAACATATATATATACTAGATCAATTACGCCATCAAGCCCCTCCCGCCTACTGTATTCGGATACTCGATGGACATTTCTAGCCATAGCACGCAACGGCGGATTTGTAATGATGCATGTGGGGTACTCGTAGTCTTGATTGACTCGCCCTGGTAATTCGTTCGGATGATGCGGAGTAGTGTAACCGGGTGGGTCGTCTGTATAAGATAGCCGAAAATCGCCGAAACTAAAGATATCGAGCATCAGATCATCAAGACATATGCATGATGTATTACTGCACAGTCAATTGTGCATTTCGAGGGGCTACACGCTCAATGGCAGACTTCACTCCTCGATCTCAAGTCATGATTGAAGTTGGACGTCATCATGTTAAGTATGCTACTTGGTTTACAATATGAACAAGCAAAACTCCTTTAGACCAGCGATCAAAGAAGGAAAAGGAAGAATAGCCAGCTCCAAACGCCAACAGACCTGCTATAAATATAAGCAGCGTCTTTCAAACATTAGCCGACCATCCAATGCTTTGACGATTTTCTCGATATAGTTGGGAAACTCTGTATGCAAATCGACGCCGCTCGCCAAAGGACACCTGATCCAAGCGCCGAAAAACATGGCTCAACCATATCCAAGCAAAGAGTAAAACGAATTGAAATGCCCTAAGTCACTAAGGCAATGTCAGCAAAGGAGTTGCTTCAACGCCAAACACTCTTGGTGTTGGGTGCAAGACTACCTCTGCTTCCATTTGATGAAGAAGTAATACGAACAGGTGCACGATTCAAGCTCACGGGCTCGCGCGGACGGTCTTCACCTGTGACCGCCATGGTGGTCCTTCGAACACCTGCCTTCATGATCGGTGTTACCCTTGGGCTCAATACACTGTTCTTCCAATCCGCATCGTGATTGTTCTTAACCATGCGGCGTGCCGCACTCGCAGAGAACATAGAGTTCTCATTCGGTGGACTACACGATGTTGCGGTGGGACTTCGACGGCGATGAGCACGATTGATGGGTACGGAACCCTGGTTTGTCGAAGAGCGACGCTTGATTGCGGTTCCGATCTGGCGTGCGTCTGAGCTGGACCACTTCTCCTCATCTGAGCCTGAGGAATTGCCTTGCTGTTCCGAGGACGATCCATCTGCAGCATTCTCTACGACGCTCAATGAAGATTTCCGCGTTGTGTTTGTGCCAATTTCGCGCAATGGGGAAGTGTCATCGGAATCCGAAGCAAAAGTATGCATCATAGGAGGAGCAGGCGATCCACTTGAGGCTTTCGACAAAGCTCCAAGAGCGAAGCGGTTTGACCTCTTGAGATCTACTGATACTTTTGGAGGAGATGGAATGGGTGATGAGCCGTTCTGTTCGGCAGTAGGTGCTGCAATCGGTGCTGAGAATGTTGGAGGTGGCAGCTCTACCGAAGAACTGGTTGGTGTTGACTCAGGTTGTTCGGGGGTCTTTTGAAATTCTGCCAGTGTGCCGTTCTCAGTGTCGTCCCTCCAGCGGACGCCGCGTTTTACTTTGGATGGTGACTTCTTTCTCATAGGCGAGAATTGAACACCTTTCTTCACTGCTACCATCTTCCTACGACGCGGCGAAGCCTTCATGGGCGACGAACTGACGTGAGGTGCTTGTGCTTCCACAATCGAAGGCAGTGGTATTGGTCGCATTGGAGATGATTGAGATGGCTCCATAATCTTTACTGGCTTCCTTCGCTTTGGAGTACCTCTGTGACTAGGCGCAAAGAATTCTGTTACGGGCAATCCTCCATCGGGTCGGATTGCTTGAGAAGTCGCGTTTGTGCATGAATTCATGATCTTCGTGAGTAGTTTTCTTGCTGCCTCGACTGCCTCTGTCTCGTCCATTTGAGTAATTTGGCTCAAGATGGTGACAGTTTCGATATGAGCCTGGATGAGCACTTGTACAATGGCTGCGTCGCCACCTCGTTCTTGGTCCAGCAGCGAGTTGACCAACTCTCGATCAGCAACCGCCTTGAGCAACTCATACTCTTTCGACAAATTCGATGCATCGTGGCTGTCCGGATTTTCTCCGATGTCTGTTAGGGCACGCAAGCCGACCTGCAATGCCGTGTCCATCTTGCTCGTCCAGTTCAGGCGCTCCATGCGCCTATGGCAATGCTGTCGTGTTTGTTCGAGTTCGGCCGAAATGCCAACCGCAGTGTCTCGCATGACTGTAATTTGTGATGGCATTTCTTCATTCTCACGGACATCTTTGATATTATCGAACGCCGCAATCCATGACGAGATCAAAGAAATGCGCTTCTCAGCCTGTCTTAGAGTCTTCATCGTGTTAAGGCGATCCTTCCGTTCAGGTTCTGAGTCCGCATAGGCTTGGCGAAGACGGATGACTGCGTCTCGCAAAATGCTGTCCTTCTTCTCGCTCTGTTTTTGATACTTGACGAATGCACTTCCCTCGAAGTCTTTCTGCTTCTTCATCAACTCGTCGATCAGGGCGCGTTGCTCGTCAATCTTCTTCAAATAGTCCTTAACGTGGCGGTTTACGTTGAAGACGTTCTTGGTGACCTTGGTTTGAATGTTCTTCGCTCGGTTTGCATAACGAAGTGTATTTTGTGTCTCGTCAAAGTGAGCACTGGAAGGACTGACACACACAATCATGACTGTTCGGCAATTGCCTCCAAGAGAAAATTTCAGTAATCGGGTGAGCTTCGAGTTTCGGTATGGGACATGGTTCCGCTTTCGCACGTCACACAAGGCGTTGATACAGCTTCCGAGTGCGAGTAGTGATTTGTTGATATTGGCACCTTCAATCAATCGGTCTCCACGATTCTTCGTAACGCTGGCACGCTCGCTGCCTGCCAAATCAATAATGCTGAGTGTTGCCATAGTGTGGGGTTCGTTGACGGATGCGTTGCGGTCTTTTGACGAGACGTTGATTTGCAGTACAGCATGCGATCGAGACGAGGTAGCATTTGCTTCGGTTGGAGAGATTGTGCGCCACTCGTTGCCGCGAACTATCATATCCATGACTTCTTGTACCTGTCACGCTGTCAGGTCGTTCGGCACAGATCCGTTAGTCTACACTTACATTCTGTGGTCGGTGACTAGAAAGGCCTGCCACCGATACAGCCTGATTGGCATCTTCTCGGAGCATGAGTGGTGTCTTGCTGCCACCCTCAACCAGCAGGTCTCGAATGGTCTCATTGTAAATCTCTAGATAGGAGAGTGTGATTTCGGTGACCCTTGTTTCTTGTACTTCTTGGATCTTCTCGAAGAGTTCTTGCATAGTCAGGAAGATGATACCTGGTTGCTGTGAGGTTCCACTGCCCGCTTTGTCAGTATCACAGCCACTACATCGAGAGGGTTATGACCTTACGTGATAGTATGTGTCTTTCCGCAACCAGTAGCTCCGTATGCAAAGACTGTCGCATTGTATCCATCCAGCACGCTGTCTAGTAGTGGTTTGGTAGTTGCCTCGTACACATCGCCTTGTGTGGTCGTTTCGTCAAAAACTCGGTCGAATGCAAAGGTTTGGTCCTTCACACGCTTGCCTTGTGGCCCGACTACAGATCGTGAGAATCTCTGGACCGGGCTGTCTTCTGGAGGATCGAAGATACTATGCGCATATCAGCTACCGTCATTTATGTTGGGTGGGGATGCAGCTCCTTACAGGCACTTCTCATCGAGAACCTTGATAACAGGACGTATACCCTTGGAGCTCAATTTTGGAGTTGGTGCAGCAGCCAACGAGCCGTCACCGAGGAACAATGCTTGATCATCGCATTTGGATAGCTGCGCCGCTTCTCGAATGGTAAAAGGGCGAACTCGCACAGTGACAGAGATGGACGACGCCCCGTCGGCAGCCATTGCAGTACTTTGAAGCTGGAAGAGAGATGGTTAGTACACAGCGCTGCGTTGGCAACTTGGTATGGGCGTGCCAGAGCGAATGTGTTGTTGTTGCGGTCCGCGGTGCTGTATGACGATGCATCAACTTCGGGAGTCTCAATGTTTGGCATGGCTCGTGCGCCCAAAACAGACAGGGATCTCCAAACAGCAACCACGACCCTGACGCCAAGCACGTGACATCTCTACTCCTTTCCCCACCTGGCACATTAGACTCACGGCTACAAGGCTAATTATGGCTTGGATTAGATTGTGTAACAACTTCCGATGTTTCATCTCGGAATGCGCCACGTTCTGTGATTCGCCCACTTCAGCTGGGCTGATGCCTGTGCATGTCCTCATCCAAATGGCTAGGTTGCATTCGAACCAGCTTCTCCTTCTTTCTTCACTGCATTTGCACCACGGCGCTGTCTAGTTTGACTCAGACTTCGTGTTACAGGTCTCAGGCTGGTCTTTCACCATATCAAAACATCACAACAAATTGAGCACAGATCAGCGGATGCGTCCGTCATATTCACTCTCACCCTAAAGGAGGCAGCTAAATACCATCTTCTTTCCCCGAAGCAAGTCCCCGCTTCCGTCAGGCATATCCTAGTACCATTCACCCCTTAGAACCATCCCTTACATATTGTTGCAAGCACAGCAAGCAACCAGCTACTCATATCTAGCTGGGCTTGGTGCACTTCTGCCACTGAACGTAGACGACCTGCTTAAACTTGAGATCGGTGGAGTCGGTAGTCAGAAGGCCAGTGGCGGATGAGACCGTGCTGGTCAAACGGACTTGAGAGTTGATGTTGAGCATACCACTAGCGCCGCAAGGAGACCAGACAATGGACGTGCTGTCCGCCTCGTCGTGCTTGACGTAATCGCCGCTAGCAGGGCCCTCGAACTTATACTCAGTAGAGGACTATTGATACATCAGCAGTTGAATTCATAGCATCATGAGTTGAGACGTTATACCTGGGCAGTCTGTCCAGAGAAGTAGTAGGTGGACTTGAGGAGACCAGTAACACCCTTTTGAATGGAGGCATAACCACGGTAATCGGCAGACATGATGGAGTACTGGAAACCTCCGGGGTACTCAAGATCGACATTGAGTTGGCAGTTCTTGCGCTGTTCGGTGACAGAGATGCCAGGACCAATGGAGGCAATGTACGAATCGAAGATGAGGGTGACAATGGTACGGTCATTCGAGATTTGAGTACTCATGGTACCTTGAGGGCAGCCAGTTCCGCCATAGGTGACGCCTCGGATCTTGACCTGTTATGCATTAGAGATGTTTGCAGTGGCTTTCCAAGTTCAGGAGTCCGTACTGAGCCTGCTGGGGGAGCGTCATCGAGCTCAACAGTGCCTGCTGGAACTGCAGCAGCGAGCGGTAGGAGAGCAAGGAGCCACTTCATTTTGGAAAGACGAGGTGAGACTAGGGTCCTCTGATGTAGAAGTCAAAAACTTGAAGAGTAGCGTAGATGAAATTGAGAAAGCTGGATGATCATCACTCAGGTGGGAATATGACCAGGTTATATACCAACTCTCTACGTTTTGGGGCTGCGTCTAGGTACTCAACCGCAGCTCTGGCAATAGCACCTCCCTCTGTACGACCACAAGACCGAGGCCGCTACCAATGCCAAGATTCCATAGCAATATGGAGTACGGCTGGACCGGCGGGCCGTTCGTGCTCATAGGTCCAGAACGACTAAGCTGCTCAGGTGAGTTCGTGTCTTACCACGGGCTTAACTGGCAGCCTTTTTCGTGTGGCGCTCTCAAGATTGCCCTGAAACTAAGCGCCAATATGTGGGGAAGCGATAGGGCTCAAATCATCGTGATACAATCCCGCATTCTGTTTGGCCATGACTTTCCAGGAGCTGATGAGCCAGGTGCATACTGACCGACCCGGTCGAGACGTTGACTAGGCCCTAGCCTAGGAATACAAACTTTCCACTGTTCATTTGGTGTGCCGTCCATTTAACCCGGGAATTGGTGGACGAGTGTAAAAGGTTTGGCCAGACAGTCTTTGGTTTACATGGGCCGATGGTACAACGAAATGGTGAATACGAACAATGTCTTTGTCATGAACATGAGATGTACTGCTGTCGCATATCAGATGATCACCGGCAGACCCGGCTTACTCTGACAAGACGGATATGCAGCTTCGTCTGATGACAGCGCTTCAAACCCTCGTGGGCCAGCTGGGCTGCCGTAGATTGAGGTTGAATTGAACAAATCTATCTAGCTGGGGTAATGAACCAAGAATAGCAATGCAAGGCCTGGATGCTGGGTAACGGCGCCCGTGGGATAACGTGAGGGGTAAACGCCCTGTTGGAGTTTTCATCTACACTGCCGTATGTTGCAAAGTGTTGCGGAAGCGACAGCTGAAAATAGAGCTTGGACAATGGACATGATTTCGTGATGGCAACTGTCGAGGTTGTCCCTTGTCGTAGATCTCTAAGCAGGCATGCAGACATTGCGGGTAGATTAACCTAGATTAAAGCTTGTCACTGCATCGCTGCTCGAGACCCTACCTATCATTTACTTTAGCGAGCGCCTGTTCCTGCAAGGGCAGGTAGTGGATACGAATGGTGGAGACAAAAATAACAGCGCAGTCGTGTGGCGCGACTAACCTGCTGTACCTGGTGATTGGAAAGCCAGCACCGTGATAAATATCGTGGGGATCCAGGCTCATGTTCGGCCGGCTTACAATGGTTTACTACTACCGACACCGATGGATTAAATTGACAATTGATTGCACACTTCGTGTAGCCAGGGCTAGACACGAGAGGCGCGCAAATAGAAACTTGGCGGTAACGGTGTTGTGAGCTGGAGGATGAAGACTGCGGTGGAACCTCTCCACTTGTGTGACAGCGATACATGCGAACCGGAGTCCGCACCTAGTAGTCCACAAGTAGCGAGCTGAGCTACAGAACGGTCAAAGGTGAGTAAGCCTCGTCTGATGAAACTGACTAGAGGGCAAAGATGTAAGCAGGCCATTGCTGGTCACTCCACACGTACTTGTTCCCTACGAGTCTGTGGTGTGTTGGCTCGCTTGGCTGGTGAGAAAGTCGCCGAAAAGGTCGGCGCATTCAGCCTACAAAATAAGAGCAATATCTATGTATACCCAAGCAATCCATGGGGCTGCATTCAGCTCGTGACTAACGAGCATAGCACAATGAGGTGTACGGAGTATAACTGCAGTGATCGCTCTTCTTGTAAGTGCATGCTTCCGAAAGCTGTCCTTCAGCCGCCATCGACACTACCCGGATAAACACAATTCACCGCAAGCAATCTGATAAAAAAAGATAAGCAAAGAGGTCCAGAGTATGAAAGGCGTCCATTGTGATAACAATTGACGTTCGCGCGCAATGCGGCACAGCGCAATGACGGCGCCCCAGATTTGCGGGAGGCGGGAATCGCCCGTCGCGGTTCAACACGTAAACATAGCGAGATACAACGCCACAGTGGCTGAAGCTCGATTTGTCAGTCGCGATGATGGCGTCAGAGACATCCTTGCGCGCGCAAATCACAAATCTCCATAGCCCTCAAGACCATCTCTTCGCCCCACCAAAGGCGATAAAGTCTTTCAATCTGAAGATAATCAATACCTTTCTCCTCGTTTTCTTTTCATACCTCTCTATGTCCTTTTTGACCAAATTGTTTCGCCCGTTCAGCACCACCATGTCCAACGCCCCCGCTCAACCAATGAATGTGCCTGCGGGCGCGCAAACCGCCACCGTCGCAGCTGGATGTTTCTGGGGCGTCGAGCACATGTACAGGCGACAATTTAAGAATAAGGGATTATTGGACGCGCGAGTAGGATATATTGGTGGCGACACCAATAATCCGAGCTACCGCGCTGTGTGCAGTGGAAGGACCGGACGTAAGTACTGTCATACATCATCTGCATACTTTGGTTACTAATACCATAAAAAAGATGCGGAAGCCCTTCAGGTAGTTTTCGATCCCAAGGAAGTCTCTTATCCCACCTTGTTGGAATTCTTTTACAAGATGCACGACCCCACTACCGCCGACCGACAAGGTCCAGACACTGGCACCCAGTACAGGTCTGCCATCTTCTACCACAACGCCGAGCAGGAGCAACAAGCGCGCGAGGTCACCAAGAAGGTGAATGAGCAGTGGTGGAAGGGTGGAGTCGTCACGGAGATTTTACCAGCTGGACAGTGGTGGGACGCTGAGCAGTATCACCAGCTGTACCTGGACAACAATCCTGGTGGATATGAATGTCCAAGCCACTTCTTGAGGAGTTTCCCCGATTTGAAGGACTAGATGTGCGAGTGGTGTTTTAAAAAGACTGTACATACATGAAAAGCAATACCAATAAACGACTACATGTTCAACAATGATTTTCTAATGTTGCTTGTGAACACTGACTCTGTCTTGTACATGCATGTATCAGGTACATTCCAATGTGATTGTCTTAGTATTTGTCCAGCCTAATAGGACAAATTTTGAGATATTATGCCTCTCTAAAAATATATGCTCATGGCATCTCGGTGGGGGATGGATGGTCCGCCGTTCGCAGCGGAGTTAACGAGCACAGACCACTAGTTTATTCTCGAGCTTTCCACGTCATATCTGCTACCCGAACTACTTGAATCATCCGTCGCCCGCAGTTCCATTGCCAGCTTCCACTCTCCGACGGCATCACTCAGCATCATGGCGTTCCTCTTGCGCAGGCCATTCGCCATCCCGGCGACACTCAAGCAAGCTGCGCCAAAGCCACTGCAATCCCTCACTTGGCGTGCCTCGTTCCACAATACGCCACTCAAGCAACATCCGCACTTGTATTCGCCCAAGGCTCCCTCAATCTCCGTATCCACCTCGCAAAATGTATCCAAATTCCGTCAGACATTCCGTCGCTCGTACCAACAAGCTGCATACAGCAATCCCATGGCGCAGGGCGACTTGCGACAGCGGTTGCTGTATGGAGCAGGCATCTTTGGCGCAACCCTTTTGGCTAT
This sequence comes from Shiraia sp. slf14, assembly GCA_000498155.1. NCBI lineage: Eukaryota > Fungi > Ascomycota > Dothideomycetes > Pleosporales > Shiraiaceae > Shiraia > Shiraia sp. slf14. The sequence continues at coordinate 885,929 of AXZN01000008.1, forward strand.
AAACTTTGTCTTCAACCGTGAGACACGCGAAGATGGCGGCATGCCGCCTTTTGAACGGGCTTACCTCAATGATACCTTTATGCATACTGGCTTGGGCGTGGGCATGATCGGTATTGCTGCGCGTGCTCTTCACATGAATGGCTGGAGCTTCAGGCTTATGGCGGCAAATCCATGGGTTGTCCTGGGTGTCGGACTGGTCGGCAGCATTGGCACTATGTACGGAACTCTGGCTACCAACCCCAACAAGTGAGTGAGATTTTTATTGCATCGGTAACAGTATGCTAATTCGATCCAGCTACGTCCAAAAATATGCCCTTTGGTCTGCCTTCAATGTCACCCAAGCTCTGCTTCTGTCGCCGCTATTCTTCATGAATCCTGCCATTTTGGCTCGCGCTGGTCTTTACACTGCTGGCCTGATGGGCTCACTCGCTTTCGTTGGCGCCACCGCCAAGACAGACAAGTATCTCTACATTGGTGGCCCACTCCTCGCTGGCGTTGCCATCGTCGCCCTCTCTGGCCTTGCGCCCATGGTTGTCCCCGCGACTGCCGCCCGAACCCTGATGTTCACCGAGAACATCTGGCTATATGGTGGTCTTGTTGTATTTGGTGGCTTCACCTTGTATGACGTGCAAAAGGTTCTGCACCACGCGCGCTTGGCTGAACAAGGCCTAAAGCCCAAGGACCCAGTCAACGAAGCCATCTCTCTTGAGTTGGATTTCATCAACATTTTCATCCGCATGGTACAAATCCTGGGCATGAGCCAGAATAGGAGGAAGTAGATTGCGATGAAGGGGTGTCACAGAGAATGGTAAACTGTTAGAAGATATGGCCCAGTGAAGACGTTTCAGTAACAGAACTTGTGCCTTTGCCTGGATTTGGTTTGTGGATTATTCCAATGCATGTATATTATTCTCTGCTCAAGTCGGAAACAACAAATTCAAATAAAAAAAACATTTGATACTTACTGCTCGTACTACCCTTTTGAGAATATGACTCACCATGTAATTCTTGGTTTCATTTGTACGTTTTGATGCATATAATTATTCTGTGCTAGCCAAAGATCCCCTTCCGTAATAATCGATGGTGTGATTGCCTAAAGGGGAAATACGCGGGGCTGGAGTCTTCCCAACCTCGACTATTATCTTCACTGCTCAAGTGTTCGTCCCAAACCCTTTGGAATACTTTTTTGAACTTCGACCATCTTTACGATGGATAAAGCAGTTCTAGAGGAGTTACCGACTTATTCTGATGCCACTACTCAGCCTGCATCACCATGGCACAACCGCAGGCGAAGGCGTAGAACACTTCGAGTGCTTGCACTTGCCGTCGTAACTTACTTTGCATATTCGACTTTCAAAATTGCCAGTAATACGGTGAAGCCAGTCTCGCTTCTTTCTACGCAGCGGTTACAAGAAGATTTTGCTACTTGCGCAAAACTAAGAAGCAAGCCGGTCGCCCTCAGCGGCCGACGAAAGTATAATCAACGCTGGAAAGAAACGACCAAGCCACTACTAGTGCAAAATGCAACCATCTGGATGGGCATACCCCTGGAAGGTACTTCGGAGAAAGATGCAAGAGCTGGAAAGGGGTGGGAGTGGATTACATCTGATATTTTCGTTGATAAGGGCATGATCCAGTACATCGCACCGAAGATCGAGCACTCTCACCTCCCTCATGGAACAGGGATATTTGATGCTCAAGGTCGCCACCTTACTGCTGGAATCGTGGACATGCACAGTCATGCTGGTCTGGGAAGCGTTGGTAATTTGGACGATGATACTAATGAGATGTCATCAGACATTACTCCTTATGTACGCTCAATTGATGGCATCGATCCGCTGCAGCCAGAGATCCAATTCATCAAGTCTGGCGGTGTAACTACTTCTCTCTTCCTACCTGGAAGTGGCAACAACATGGGTGGGGAGGCCTTCGTTCTCAAATTCGCAGTAGGTGAGAAGAATGGTCGCTCAGAAATCAGTCAGGAAGACATGCTGGCAGATCCGGACAAGACTTGGCGTTATATGAAAATGGCGTGTGGAGAAAATCCTAAACGTGTTTATGGGAAAGCCGGCGAACGCGGACCATATAGCAGACTCGGTGAAGCATGGCAATTCCGACATGCGCTAGAACAGGCGAAGCGATACGTACAAGAACAAGATGACTGGTGCAATGCTGCAGAATCTGTAGGGCCCCATCAAATGCCGACCTACCTGAGACAAGAATTACAATGGGAATCTTTAGGTGCTGTTTTGCGTGGTCAGGTTAGAGTCAATACGCATTGCTACACCATTGCAGATCTCGAGGCATTTGTTCGACACACGAACGAGTTCAAATTTCGAGTGTATGCATTCCATCACGCGCATCAGACATATTTGGTCCCCGAAGTATTGAAAAGAGCATGGGGCGGAACACCCGCTGCGGCCTTGTTTGCAGATAACATGTATTACAAAGTCGAAGCTTACAGGGCCTCGGAACGTGCTGGAGCCATTCTATACGCTCAAAACATCACACCGACTTATGTTTCGGATAACCCAGTACTCAATTCTCAGCATGTAGTCTTTGAGGCAGCCAAAGCGTATGGCTATGGTTTGCCTTACCATGCCGCTTTGGCTGGCGTCACATCTGCACCCGCAGAGCTCCTAGGACTGGGTGATCGTATAGGCAAAGTCATGCCTGCATATGATGCAGACTTTGTCGTTTGGGACTCTGATCCGCTCAGTGTAGGAGCAACCCCTGTTCAAGTCTGGATTGACGGAGCACCTCAGTTCGAGAATCCAATACAGTTGGATAAGCCTGCAAGCAAAACACTCAAGCCGAATCTTGATTTGGCTGTAGAGTTGACAAATCTGGATACGGAAGAAGCAGTTGTCTTTACTGGGCTTCGCCGAGCCTACCACGAGGGTCATCAAGACACTTCAGCTGAACAGGGAGATCTGAGTGCAGTCGTAGTGAAAGGAAACATTACATGCGTTGGGGCTTGTAGGCCTGAAATCGAAGCTCTCAGATCCCCGAAAATCATCTCCCTCAAGGACGGCTATCTCACCGGCTCCCTTACATCATTTGGTACCTCTCTCGGCCTTCAAGAGATAGACGCTGAAACCGACACTCACGATGGACCGCCGCCATCTAATGGTATATCATTCGCTCTCGAAGGCCTTTCTTTTGGTGGAAAGCAAGTCTCAGTTGCCTTTGCACATGGAGTCACCCGCGGGATCTCCGCACCATCCCTCGGTGGTATTGACAGTCGTGGCGTCAGTGTTGGATTCCATACTGGCGCAAAGAACAAGCTTGACAACAACGCAATTTGGAATTCCGAAACGGCTCTCCATTATCCTTTAACGTTGACTGCGAAAAATGATAAGACTCCAAGCATTAGTAGTGCAATTGGGGACTTGACGACAAAGTTGCTTGACGCAATCGATGATGTTAATGCAAATAAGTCAGATGCATCAAGCAAATCGCGCTTCTCGGAATCTGCGTACTTAAAGCGTGTAGTCCAAAACTCTTTCCCTCTTGTTCTTAGCGCCCATAGCGCCGACACAATCGCTTCGATTATCCGTATGAAATCGTACGTTGAGTCTTTACTCCCGGCTCCAGCCACTTCCATTCGAGTCATCATTATCGGCGGTGCAGAAGCCCACCTTATTGCGTCTGATATCGCCAGAGCAAATATTCCCATTGTCTTGTCCCCTCTGCTACCGCATGCTCAATCATGGGACCAACGCCGTGGACTCACTGGCCCACCTTTGACCAATGTCTCGACAAATGTCTTGCTTGATGCTGGTGTGCTTCTGGGCATCAGTGTCGAGGAGATGTGGGAGACGAGGGATTTGGGATTGCTAGCAGGTATTGCATGGAAGAATAGTGAAGGGAGATTGAGTGAGAAAGACGCAATGGATTTGGTAGGTGGTAATTTCGATAAGATGCTTGGACTCGAGAACGAAGACTCGAAGCAAGGTAAAGTTGGAGAGTGGGTCATTTGGGAGGGCAATCCGCTTGAAATCGGTGGAAGGGTAAGGGGCATTGGTGGAATGGGAAAGGCTCAAATCTGGGTTTGATATCGATGTCATCATCTACCATGTACTATTTCATGGATTGTTTGTTACTAGTACGTTCGTAATATCAAGTCTCTCGCACATCAATAACCGTATCCTTACTCGTTCTTCCACCATCCTCATCCCCCAGCGTCCCCATCCTCTTCAACCCACTCTCCCTCCCCTCACCCATCCTCTCGACCATCCGCTGGATATTAGGATGACTTTTCACCCTCCCATTCACTCCTCCCGTCCTCTCCCTCACTGCCCTCAACCGCATCCCTTCTTCCGTCGATAACGTCCTGCTAACCCTCCCTTTTACCTCCCATTCGTCCCCCTCACCCTCTTCATCCTTCACATCCTTCTTCGGCCGCAACCATCGCCACACCTGTGCCGTCTTTGCAGCCCACATGCTGTAACCATACTTGGTAGAAAGGAAGCCTATGATGCTGAAGAAGGGAATGCAAATAGCAACGAGTGTGACGCCAAACGGCCAGAAGGGCGCTGGCTCAGCGGCCATATTGGTCATGCCGAAGACGGAAGTCACGAATGTTAAGGGCTGGAGATACGTCAGGAAACCATACTCGAGAGAAGAAGAACAAAAGGTGAAGAGGGAAGATTACCATAAAGAACAAATTGACAATCGTCAAAACCTTAATATTATACCCCTGATGCACAGTCACATCCGCCAACTCCACCGACTTCCTCGACTCCTGGATACTCGTGCCGGAGAAGAGTTGTTCTTGCAGCGTGTCGATTTCGTGTCTTCTCTCGTTATTTTCGCGCTGGATGGTTCGCAACTCTTTCATCTCGCGCTCGAATTGTAGGCGTAATGTGCGTAGCCGGCGTTTCCAGTGTTCATTGCGGGGGGATTCTTCGAAGAGGGGCCAGAGGGTTTTACTGGAGCCTTCCCAGACGTCTTCGGAGAAGGTGTCTTCGAAGGCGTCGATCATGCTTTTGATGGAGTCGTTGACATTGCCGAGGGCTTGGTGCGCGTAGAAGTAGCGGCGCGTCCAGGTGAAGTCTTTGTCTTCGAAGAGGCGCTTTTTGCGCATTTCTTCGTTGAAGAGGAAGCCTAGGGGTGGGGTGACGAGATTGGAGATTTGTTTGTAGATTTCGTCGTAGCGCTTGCGTGCGTCGCGGTACTCGGTCAGGAGGGCGTGGAGGAAAGCTTCCGCTCCATTGAGGTACCGGTGTCCTGCTTCAAACGTGTACGGGACGCCGTTGACTGGGGTGCTCTTCCAATCTGGAAAGCATTCTAATTGAAGCACTTGCCATGGGCTCCAGATATCATGCACCCAGCCGTATTTGGTTTTTGCACGCCGACCTCTATTCCGAACGCGGCGCGGGTTTTTGTCGAACAAGGCCAATGCCACTACAGCACTACATCTGCTCAGTGGAATGTGACTATCATGTATGTTGGTAGTTTTGTCGGCGCGTTGCCAATCCATTGGTCTACATTCGTCCCCAATGATTGTATAGTATTCAAAGTTGAAGAAATAAGTATTTTGGTGCCTTGGATCTTCATCAAAACATCGAAACATATGAGCTGACGAGGCCTCAGTTTGAACCAAATGTCGAAACAGCTCGTCCATGTCAAACACTTTGTGAAGTGTTAAATGCAGTGCACCAAACAGTATGGGCGATGGTTCACGTGCTACAGTGATACGTCCGACTGTCTTCTTATCCTCGCTCTTGCCAATGTCTCTCAAACTATGCCAGATCTCTGTGGCCTTGCTCATGGTATTGTCAGCGCTACTGACTTCCACCAGCTCTGGCAATCCGTTGGGACCGACATCGTAGACCTGAAAGTGGCTGTAGTGGCTTCGGTCATCCGCAGGACCTGGTCCCAAATGAAACAGATGTGGTTGCTTAGATATTCTCGCTGGATTGGACACTATCGGTGCCAATATCTCTCTGCCGTGCTCGGTCCAGTTGTGGGTCTTCAGATGTTCGCGCAAGTGCTCATGATCAAAAGAACTGGGCGGCAACGAATCCTGAACGAAGAAATCATCTTCGTCGTCGCTGCTACTATCCGAAAGTGTGGATGTGTCGGCAAAGACGGCATCTGTACCCAGTCGTGTCTGCGAACGTCGAGGTGGAACGTCTGATGGGCCGAAGCTTCCGTTGGAGACTGATAAGCTTTTTAGGAGAGCTTCGTGTGATCGCTGTAGCGTCTCCAATTGCGCCCGGAGATCGTCTAGTTCTCGCGCAGCCATGTGCTACCAGACCGTCTCAACTGGCGCAGGCGATTTAAGCCTGACAATATGCGCAGAAGAAATCAACGTTTCATGTGAGATTTTCTTCAAATCTGACTTTTGGTCTTTCGGCGAGATTTGGCCCCCACCCTAGCCTAACGGACGCCCAGCCATGTCTTGGATGGCATTTGTGCTTGCTCGCCCAATGCCCATCAAGGCCAAGAGTTGATGGAAGGACACGATCCAGCCTAGATGAGGTCAATGGCGTGCAAGGTGTCATGGTCTGGCCCAACTGGAAAACAACATGACGCGACCCTCACCGCCTTTTCTATCTCTTCAAACTCAGGCAGAATCGCGGCAGGTATCGCTCCATATAACCACTGTTTGGAGCGTAAGGGGTTGAAAATAACATGGTCTCGAAGATCAATGTCAAGGTTACCATTCCCTCTCCCTGCTTGTGTTAATTAATGCAAGTTAACTGTTGTCATAAGCAATGGAGGCTTACAAAGTAAAGAGCTTCATTGAATCAAGACAAAGAATAATTGGCACCGATGTTGGAGCGTCTCAGACTTGTATAAATTGCTTGGAGTGGGATATCAAGTCGTGGTTGCTGCCACAGTTCTTGTCAACTAATGCTCAATCTCGATTGGTGGATGAATTGTGGCCTCGTTCCCCAGATTCACCAGGAACATTGTTGTGGAGTGCAAGCCTCACCCCGCATTCATTTGAGGCTTACAACATCATGATTGGAGCAACAACGTAGAAGGTATTATTCAAAAGAGCGTATTCACGGTCTCGAGTACCAAGACAAATTTCCGTAGCTACTGGATGTAAAAATTTGCGGAGAAATCCTGAGCATATTGACCAAAAACAGTAAAGCATTTGGTACATAGGCATTAATTAGAGCTCCTAGTCGCTACCATAAAGAGTAGAAGAGCCAAGATCATTTGACGCAATCTGGGTATCTTGTTTCTTCGTTTGTGGCCACCATGCGGCTCTCTCTTATTGTTGTTACAAGCATCTTGTATACTTGCAATGCATTTCCAGCTGTTCACCGCAAGGCTTGCCAACATCCAACTAAAAACCCTTTGGATGGATGCCCCTTGAACACGCTGCTTGTGGGTCCTGGTCAGCAATACGCGACAGTTCAGTCAGCTGTGCTCAGCCTACCCAACGATACTACCGCCCATCATATCTTGATTTTGCCTGGGCAGTATTTTGAACAAGTGAACGTCACGCGCCCTGGTCCAGTGTATTTGCTTGGTCAAACAGATTGCCCCGACGACCAGAGCAAAAATCTGGTAAATATTGTCTGGCGCAGTGCTACTGGCGCAGAAGTCAATTCCACACTCGATAATGCATACACATCCACTCTCACTGTAGCCCCAACCTTCAACTCGAGTGCTACAGGAAGCGGGCCTACAGGTAACCATGTGCCGAAAGACACGCCATTTGGAAATGTAGACTTCAGGGCTTATAACTTGAACTTCATCAACGACTACAAGAACTACTCGGCTGGTCCATCCCTCGCAGTCTCCGTGAGCTACGCTAATGCTGGCTTTTATTACTGTGGATTTTATTCTTACCAAGATACGGTAAGCTGAAGAGCGTTCAATACGTAATGGTAAAAAAGCTAAGAAAACTGTCCAGGTATATGTTGGCAAGCTTGGAAATGCCTACTTTTACAAAAACGAAATCGCAGGCCAAACCGACTTTTTCTACGGTTTTGGTACTGCTTGGATTCAGTCCAGTCTGATCACGTTACGGAACTGCGGCGGGGGTATCACAGCTTGGAAAGGCACCAATACCACTTTCGAGAACAAATACGTGAGCGGCCGTAACTGATTCCACTTCATAATACTGACCATCTACAGGGCGTTTACATCCACGATTCCGAAGTCAAAAAGGCAAATGCATCACTTGAGATCAAAGGCCAATGCGCTCTCGGTCGTCCATGGAATGCTGGCCATCGTTCTATTTTTGCAAATTGTTATCTCGATGACTCAATAAAAGCAAGCGGGTACATTTCATGGGGTACTACTGATCCTCGCCTTGGTGCTAATACCACTATGGCTGAGTATCAAAATTATGGTCCGGGATGGAATGCGACTGGAAGGTTTCAAGCCAATGTGACTATTGTCATGGATGAAAAGCGATATGAGCCATACTCAACACCACAAAAGGTTTTCCAATATCCTTTTGATGGGAAGTTCGGCAATGTGGCATGGATTGATCGCCATCCAAATAATTAAATTATTCTATGATCAACAGACATGTATCACAAGTTCTTCAAGGTCACATTTTCTCTTTCACCGTTAGGCCTTCCAAAATCCCATCTCTCAATCTGCCACAGGTTATCCCCAGGATTTTTCAAATACAAGATGAACATCTGGAAGCACGTCAAGAAACTCCTCGCCCAGGTAATCGTCGTCCGAAGTTACACAACCATGCTTGTTCCAACGGTCTGTGCGAGGTTCGAGCTCCCAGAATCCGCCGTTGTGAGAGTAGGTGAAATCCATGCGACACACTGCAAGTGAACGCAAGGACCGGATCAAGTAAGAATGACCGTCTTCGATATCTTTAGGACATGCATACGAGACCATGCGAATGATATTCAGCTCCAGAAATGGTTTCGCCGCCATCAGCTTCCGGAAGCCTACCAGCATTTTCTGCAGTGCGTGGGAATCATAGCCAGCAAACCGTCCCCAGCAATTCGTCTGGAAATCTGGAAGTACCAACTTCAAAGACTCTAGTTGCCGGAAATCAGCTAACTTCTTGGCGAAGAGCTTCCATGACGTCTGGTAATCATGGCGCCTAAAGTCATACCGTTTCTCTTCCCGGGGAATTTCAACCGGCATCCAGTCGTAGAGCCTATGCTTTTGGCATCCACTGTCAGGGTAGGTCAGAAGCCATGGAAACCGGCACGGCATGCCTATCGTCAAAGACCGTATGTGGCCCCAGTTGCGTCGGCCTATCTTCGTCACCCAAGCATAGGCTACCATGTGTCCATTAACTCCAGAGAAGCGAAACTCGTTTCTACTATAAAAGATTTGCGCGGCTTCGAAGTAGATCTGCCAACTGACTCGAAGCAATTGGAGATTGAATTTCCTCGGTGGGCGCCTGTACAATTTTCGAAGGTGATGATCACTCCAATCTCCCAGTACACCACCCGTTCCACGGCCGAGTTCTGGCCAAATCTCAAATGGCTTTTCAGAAATCATGACTCTCTCGTATATATCCAGCCGGATCTCGGCTGGAAGATCGAGGAAAGATCCTCGCAAAGGTCGCTTCTTATCATAGTCAGCATGTTGCAGTCTGGCCAAGAGAATTCTAACTTACAACGCGTCTTTGCTTCACCAACTCCTCGTGCAATACTGGGAATTTACGGTATTTCCTCAGCGTTTTGCTCTTGTGTACTCTGGATGCTCGTTCATCCAGCAAACTCGAGCCTTCCCACTTTGGCCACATGTTGACGATTTAATCCGTTGTTTATATATAAAATCGAAAGGTCAAGAGGAAATAAAAGATTTTAACGATAAAGTTGAAGATATAACGGAGGAATTGATGAAGAGAGTGATAGCTACGTTGCTGGGTAAGCTTTTATACACATTGACGGCTCTCCGTGCCTGCTAGGTAACCAGAGAAAGCGTCCCAACACAGTTGCCTTCCAGCAAAATTACCCCCTCCTGACTGCTTCACTATAGATTCTTCCATGGTTGGATTGTGATCCTAGTAGGGAAGAAAGAACACCGCGCTATTGCAAGGATCGTGGCCGCGTATGTTCTTGTCAAAACTTTGGGCGAAGACCCTGACTAAGTCGCCAAATTATGATCATTGATGATAATATGAGTATTGTAATTGGCGGAGAAATGAGTCCAAGGCATTTAAAATAGACTATTGTTATTTTTAGATGATTTGTTAGTTGAATTTGTCGAGACAATCAAGCTTTCACTCCACAAACCACACTGAATTTGTCACATGATCCTGGAACTCAGGTTTTGGAACATTCATTGAAAGAATTTTTGCCTAGCAAATAATTTGCGGTAGTGGCTGCAATTCGTCAAGTAAGAGTTGGACCATGTTCATGTACACTCTTTCGAACTCATCGGAGCAGTGATTATCATTGCTTCACCACATTGCTCGTTCCAAAATAGTAGTAGCAAGGCAACTTGTATGCACAATGCCGTTTCACAGATTGTTGGGTACTGTTGGAATAACTTGGGCTTATTTATCACTTGCTCCCGTGACCTCCACTTTGGAGAATGGGGTGTGTGTTTCGTGGTCGATGCCTGGATTGGCGTGTGCTTTGAACCATTCTAGCTGATCCTTGTTGTTTCTGTGGGTCGCTCTGCCTGGACGTGAGCCATCTTTGCCTTGCTGATGGCGTACATATATGCCCCGTCGGAGTAGAATTCGTTGCTCTCCACATGTCCAACAGGGTCGAAGCGTCTATCCTCTTCCTGGATTGGTGCTCCCAGGAAATGTGTCCAATTGAGCTTTCGAGGCCTGCGACAAAGTAGATGGCAATTGGCTTCGTGGGAGCGATCTGGACACCGCAGTAGAGATCGCCTCGTTTGGTCCAAGCGGCAGCGACGTGGTACCTTCCTCCACCCGCAGCTGAAGCAGATTCCCCAGAATCTTCCTTGTTCTAGGCAGCAAATATTTTGCCTAACGTTCACACATACAACACCATTCCCAGCAAGAATCTGCTTTAAGCCACAAGAGTAGACTGATGGCAGAGGGAACGCTGAGTGTCGTTAAGAAGACAAGGAGCTTCATAGTACATTTGACTGAGGTTGTGAATAGTTAAGAACGTGCACAATAAGCAGTGAAAGAACTGATCAGAGATGAACTGTGTTACGGAAATCTAAACTATAGCGGATGCACTACTTCCTTCAAACCAAATCACTAGTAAAGCAAGATATTTCCAAGCTATATCACTCCAGCCCAAATTAAGCATTCAATCACAATCCTAACAATATTCCCACCTTGGATACGCAAACTTTCAAAACACAACAAGAAAGCACATTATAAATTCATACATTCATTACTCTATTCCAGCTTAGCAATATAGATATATATCACATACTGCCTAGCTACATACTTCCCATCATCTCTCCCACCACATGCACGCATGCACATCATACTCACCGTACCACAAGATAAGTGAAAGAAGAAAAAAAGAAAGCAAAGCGCTATGTTCATCGTTACAATATCATAAGCCCCCCTAGAAAAGTGCCCTCAACACCAACACCAAGCCCATGCAGTTCGCTGCAAAAAGAAGAAAACAAAGAGGAGGTATCGCTATTCTTATCCCAATCCATACCAGCACTTTCAAAACACCAAGGATGTACCCTACTATGCTTTGATTTTTCAAAAAAGTCTTATTCGTCGCGGTAGAACTTCTTGAAAATCAAATGTAAGAACAGATTAACATTTACGCGTACTGCGCCTGAGCCACTGCCATCGCGACCATCGCCAAAGAGGTTCATGAATTGGTGGTTGTCGAATTGCGCTTGGAGGAGGCCGTCGAGTGGGACTTCTGCAAAAGCACCAGGGATCATCATGGAGCCTTGGGAGCCCTGGATTTCGAAGATACCCGTTTGGTTGCTGGAGATGGTGATGTCAAGGCGGTCCCATTGGCGCTCGGGGTACCCATTCCAGGACACGAGGATACCCTTTTCAGCAAGGTTGCGGGCCGAGTACTTGAAAGAGCCGAAGAGGTAGGAACGACCAGAGTTCTTGAGTTCGCGCATGTGGTTGTATTGCCTTGTGAAGGGTAGCAGGAATTTCTTTTTCCCTTTCTTTGATTGCAAGGTGACCATGGCTTGTTCGATGTAATCGTTATATGACTTCAACTGGCCTTCCAAGAAATGTGCCTTTTCGTCCAGCGAAGATAGTGTGCTTCGTACGCCGTCAAGTTCCCTAGCACGTTGGATTCGGCGTCGGTGCTTCGTTCGAATGTCTACTGCAATTGCGTTGAGGAGGTCTTGATAGTTGTTGTGGTGCGAGATGCGCCCAGCGCGTTGTAGTTGAATGATGTTCTCAAGACAATATTGTTTCAATGTTGGGTAGTCAAGATCCAAAACTGAGTTTGATCCCATATCTGTGGTGTATGTGGATGCGGCGGATGAGCGAACCTGGCTGTATTTTCTCGATCGATCCTTTTGTTGGGCAGCCAGTTCCTCTCGGACAAGAGCGTCCCAGCGATCTTCATCTTCAGGTGTGATTTGTTTGCACATGATCTCAGTGAGGTTGGCACCAGTTTGGACGCGAATGATGTAGAGAACATAGCGCTTAGTTTCCATGAAGAGCGATTTTATCGCAGCATCCGGATCTGTCATTGTCAGAAGAGTCATAAGAAGTTTGGCGAGGAATTCACTTACCCTCTTGTTCATGATACTTGGGGTTGAGAGTCAAGGTGATTTCGGTAGAGCTGACGTGCAACAACTCATTCTCATTGTTCTTTGCGCTACCAAGCTCACGGATGACCTCTCTTAATGGATCATCTTGTGATGGGCAGAGACTTGGCAAATCATCAATGACAAGGTTATGGATGGCGAAAACATCTGCGAGTTTAATGTAGAGGGTTGGCTTCGTTCGTGCGAATAAGTCGTTAAACTCATCAATTTCAAATTGCGTCTCGGCGTCGCGAACGTTGATCACTAAAGAAATGTTAGCCTAAAACAACAAATTAGGGGTTTGTCAGATGGGTCGCTTACTATTCGACCAGATCTCTTGTAGCCGGTCAATAGCTTCTGTGACATAGCTATTCAACGGCTGCAAGTAGAGGTCCTCGCCTCCAAAGAGTTTTCCTGCAGCGATTTGACTGAGCACTTTGCTCACAGCATTGAGATTCCTGCCCATAACTGGCGACAAACCACGGTCGACAACGCCCCAATGTTGGGGTTGTGCCAAGGCAGGTTGAATGTATGCTCGCCAGACCCAATGGCCTACGATTTGTAGGAGCTGTTCTTGTGGTTCATACGGGAACTTCAGGCGCAGCTCTTCAAACATCTGTTGAGCCAGGAAGCGTACACCGTATGGCATCCGATGCAAAACCTCCTCAAACATGGCGAAGTATTGATCAGCAACGTCGCGAAGATCCTGAAGGTTATGAATGAATGTTCCTCGGGTTTCGGGGTCCTTGAGTGCAATATCTCGCGAGACGTTGGGGTCACGTCGACTTCGTTGGCCGGTGCGGAGCTCTTCGTTGTTGATTGCCGACCGATAGATCTGCATAGGATCGCTTTCCAAGTCGAGGTGCTCATTCTCGATGATGTTCTCTCGAATGACAGGGCCCAATACATCCTTCAAAAACTTGCGGTCTCTTGGTGATCGGACGTAATTGCCAAAGAGTTTGGCCCAGAAGAAGTTCCCACGAACACATTCTTGGAGTGTTGCGCAGCCTTCCATCTCTTCTTTCAATGAGCGTGCAAGCAACTTCAATAACCAATACTCTTCTCTGCGCTTCTGTGCAAGTCCGAAAAGGCTCATGGTTAACTGTTCGATACGCTTAGTATCCTTCTCACCAAGACCCTGCTCGCGAACGCGTCTGAAGAGGCGAGCCATGTATTGTGGCTGGGTTTGAAGGATGAAGAATAGCTCTTGGTACTGCTCCAGTTTACGCCGAGAGTTCTTGTTGAGTGCCTTCAGATCAAAGGGGTCTTTAGAAGAGATGTCCTTGCTGCTGAGAAGTGTGCCAACATGGCCACCGAAGTGCTTTTGATGCTTGACAACCTCATCTAGTGTGATTTTGTTCTTGACTAGCAGTGCAATCTTAATGTCAAGCTGATCGATATACTGCTCAGCGAGCTCGTTTTGTCGTACATGTTGCACCACAGTCTTGCGCAGACGCTCGAATTCTATTGCACCATTAATATCCGTTCAAATCATTCGAATCATAATCACTTACCAATTTCTTCATCAAAGTCGATGTCATTATCGTTCAGAAGATGAACAAAGTTCTTGACAGTCGATACGGGTGGATTTTTACCACTCGTCAAGCTCTTGTAAGCTTCGCCCTGTTGACGACCGCGCACGAAGCTTTGGATCTTGATGACCTTCTCCATATTCTCCTTGTAGAATTGTTTCTTCTCGGCATATTTTTGTCGGATCATCATACCACGGGCAAGAGCCTGAAGTTCCACGAGAGCATCTTCATGTTCTTCGACCTGGGCAAGTTGGATGCCAATTTGAAGTCGCAGCACCATGCCACGGGCAACGCTTTGCAGCTGAACAATCTCTGGCTCCTGGGCGTTGAGCTCGCAGAGTATGTCATACGTGCGTTGTCGTTGCATGAATCCTCTGCATGCTGATTGAAGATCCAGAATCGTTGGTGTTTCAGCCTGTAGCGCCTTGAGATTAGAGAAATGCTTCTGTCTCGACAGAAAACCACGCATGTACGACTGAAGGGAGAGAACAACGCTTTCCTGGTTCGCCAGTTGTGCAAGTGTATCAGCAAACCCTGCGCGAATCTTCCCTCCTCTTGCAACAGCTTGAAGATCAGTGACAATATGCTCCTCTGCTTCAAGCGCTTCTTGAATTTGACGAACAGAATTTCTCAAAACATTGCCGCGAATCTTGGATTGAACATCGGACCAATTGACGGCGGAGCTTACCAACTTGTCTTGCACATCAGCATTCTTCCGCCTGGCAAGGATGCCACGTGCAGCTGCCTGTAACATGGTGACAACAGACTCATGTTGACGAAGATTTTCCTGATCGGTGCGAAACGCCTTGCGCAGAATAGCAGCCCGAGATAAAGCCTGGATTTGAGCGATTTGGGCTTCGTTGTCCTTCAAGTCTGCCCATTCGCGGTCGACCTGGGCTCGGAGCAGCGCACCACGGATCATGGCTTGCATGTGGATGACAGCTGGTTCGGTGTCACGAGTCTGCTCATAACGATCACTGAGTCGCAGTCGTTCCAACGCTCCGCGAATGGCTGCTTGGAATTGTCGAATGCCATGTTCGTGTTGGTGAATCCGCGACTTTGTGTACTGAACCTGTGCTCTTGCTTTTCTACCCCTGAAGAGGTTCTGCACTTTGAGAACTTGCAACTCCTTGTCTTGCCAATACTGCTCTTCACCCCGTATCTTGGATCTAACAAGGTACCCTCGAGCTGCGCTTTGGAGATTCACAGCGAAGCGCCGCATGTCGAGTCGGTAGTATGCAATTTGTCGCGCCCAGTCAGCGCGGATGCGTGATTGCAGATCCACAATAAGATGTTCGTGATCCCACAAGTCCTGCATCATATTACCCAAACGAATGCGTACCAAAGCTCCTCGTATTTGTGCCTGAAGGTCTAGAACTATCTCCTCGTGTTCTGCCAGTTCTCGATCGATTCGTTCTTCTTCTGTTTCGACAGGTTCCGGCTCTGGCTCGACAGCGAAATTTGCTTGCATGCCTGAAAAGTTGGGCATGCTAACGCCAGACTTATCCAAACCCTTTTGAGTGGCTTCAAGTTCATGGTCCTCGAATTGAAGCTTTCCTACGAGATTGCCAATTCGGAAATCAACAATGCCCTTGCGAAAAAGAAGCCATGACAGAGCGTGGATGCAGTAGATGACTTTTGGGACGTTTTTCTTCTCGTAAAGATCCACCAATTCGAATCGAAACAGGTCAGGCAATTCGACCTCTGACAAAAATTTGAAGAAGTGTGCGTAATTGTTCGAGTGTCGATATTGGAGTTTGGGATCTCTGAAAATGCGCAGTGGCTGGCCTTTGATAGCTTGGACGATTTCTGCCAGGGTAACACCATTCCGTAGGGCCTCCTCGAGTTCGACTACGGGAGGCAGATCGGTTTCAATGATGTCTTCCATCCATTCTTTTGCTTCACCAATGTGGCAGAGATATTCGTATGCCTGTAGAAACTGTCGTTGCTGATCCATCCAGTTACGGCTCGACCATGTTGAAGTCGACTTCTTCTCGCGTGCAGAGTCGGTTCGCTGTAGCCTCCTTCGTCCATGCAGACCGACTACTTCCTGCTCAGGGGATTTGATTGTGAAGTCCTCTCCCGTTCCCGACTCTGCAAATTTTGACAGTGTGCGTAAGTGTCCAGTAGAAGATTTTTGTAAGCTTTGCAGCGCAGGTCGCTCAAGGTGGGTGGACAGCGGGCGAGATGAATGGTCACGAGTAGGAGCGCGCACAGAGTCAGCACGAGACATGGCTATTGAGAGCGGACGTGGTTTTGGCGGCGGCGATCCCGAGCCATCATATGGCTGTTGTCGCATATTCTCAACACTCTGCGATCGCATGTGAGTGTGCGTGGGACTGTTTGCTAAGGTGCGCGCAGGCATATCGGGAGCTGGGGAGCTTTGCGGCGCTTGTTGAAGGGGTCGCAATGCTTTGCGCACATTGGCAAACTGACTGCCTGGATCAGTATCTTCAGAGCCAAAGTAACTTTCGGTGCGTGGTTGTGAGAGTGCTGTAGCTTCGCTCAGGCCTCGGCGGTGTCCTAATGCTGGGTAGCCATTGGAAGCGGTGCTGGACTGTGTACTTGATCGACTTGGAGGGTACTGATTGGTGCCACTGGAGTACGAGGACGAGCCATTTGAGGCAATCGAGGTCTGGCGGAGGGGAGAAGGAGAGGCAGTCTGGTGCCCCAGTCGGGTACGTGGGGTGTATGAATAGCTCATGGCGGGAGCTGTGTGTTGGGTGTGTATTATCGCAAGCTCAGATTGGGTGACATATGTTGTACGAGGAGAAAGATGGCAGAGGGGTTATGGGAGTGGTGGAGGTTGTCGAGGCCGCCGATCCGACTGCGATATTACAAAGTGAGGTGGAGGCGCCTGCCTATGAAAACAAAGCCCAGCAGAGTCAACCAAGTGTAGGGAGGGACTTGGGCAAAGGATGCGAGCAGGGCAAAGACTGCGCCGCCAAAGAAAGTAATATGGAATGTGAAGATTGCAATGGCAGATGTCGAGCCGCAGCGGCGTAGAGGCTCAAAGTGGAAGTGCGCGAGTCCTTGATGTGCACGGTTGTTGTCGGCGAGTTTTTGTTGTCAAGGGCAACGCCACCATCTCCCTGCCGCCCGCGTCCAGCCCGCCCAACTCACGTCACGCCCTCGATTGTGCGAAACAAGGCCCGATCATGGCTCCAAACCTTGCTGTGTCGTCGCGACCACGGTCAAACTCTGCGTGGTACAGCCATCCCAAGTCGCCTGGGCATGTTGTTGTTGCTGCTGCTGCTGCGAGCTGATGCACCCATTGCACGACGCGACGAGAACACGTGCTTGTCGCTTCTCCCTCTTATTTTCTATACCGCTATTCTCTATTTTTCTCTTCATCTGCAATTGCAACGTTGAACACAATACTTGTATTGTCAACACCCTCCATCTTCGGTGAAGGCGTGCCTGAAGTCCTGAAAGGCCTCTCTACATCTCATCGTCCTACGGTTTTAGCCGCCCTCCGATACGAAGCACATTATGGAACTTTCCAGACACACCCAAAGCCAGCGGATGTCGGATGCAAAGGAAACCGCCCACTCTCGTCCCAATCATGTTCAGTTTGCCAGACATCAAAACCGCTCCGTATCAGCAAGTTGGTTAGCGTCGATGGCACGTGACGACAACTTCGCTCTTCGACACGCGAGGAAGGCACGCTAAGGGCGGGGTCACGTTTCCGCACAGACCCCGGACGAACAAATTCCTTCGCTCAACTTTTCGACTTCTTCTTTTCTCTTGGGAAATTGGAAAATTTCCCCGGCCAAAGTTGCACTCCCAACCACGGTCTGTTTCGTTCTGTCAAGCCTTTGCACCTCTTCTTGGTTCCTAGAGAAGAAGTTTTTCTTTTATTATCATGCCCATTGCCAACGGCGACGCCATGGCAAACACCTCCGCCAACGCCCTGGACTTCACAAAGGCTCTTGAGGTGCTCAAAAACGAGTACCCAGAGCGCGATGGTATCGATGTCAAGACTCTCATCGACTCCAAGAAGAACGGTGGCTTGACCTACAATGACTTCCTCATGCTCCCTGGCTACATCGGTGCGTTGCCTTTGCATTCAGCGCTGTGCTAGCTATGCCACTGCCTCACATTTCAGTGTGCAATTTTTCCAATACACCCGCTCATAAGATGGAGACATCTTAGTCAGCGGCTGGTTCAATGAGCGTTGCAGTGATTTGCTTCTCTACAATGCAGAATGTTTTAACACTCTGTCCAGGCTTCCCGGCTGCTGAAGTCACCCTCGACACCCCCATCACGAAGCGCATTACTCTCAAGACACCATTTGTCTCTTCTCCCATGGACACTGTCACTGAGCACAACATGGCTATTCACATTGCCCTGCTTGGAGGCCTGGGTGTGATTCACCACAACTGCTCTCAGGACGACCAGGCCGAGATGGTGCGCAAGGTTAAGCGCTTCGAGAACGGTTTCATCCTTGATCCTGTTGTTATCTCACCTAACACCACTGTCGGAGAAGCCAAGGCTCTCAAGGAGAAGTGGGGATTTGGCGGTTTCCCCGTGACTGGTAAGCAACCTTTTTTTCAAAATCAATCGCCCTTCGTGATGAGCAACCTTACTTTATTAACTTTCGTTCATCCGCAACGATTCCGTCGTGCTGTGGAGAAATGTATTTCTATCTGACCTGTATTCCCGCAATTCGTTTATAAGAAAAAGAAACGTGGGGACAACGTGCTGACAACGTCTGCAGAGAAGGGTACCCTTCGATCCAAGCTCGTCGGCATCATTACACCCCGCGATATCCAGTTCCATGATAAGCTAGATGACCCAGTCACTGCCGTCATGTCTACGGATCTCGTCACTGCCCGCCACGGCGTGGAACTCAAGGAGGCCAACGATATCTTGAACAAGTCCAAGAAGGGCAAGCTTCCCATTGTGGATGCTGACTTCAACTTGATTGCGCTCTTGTCGCGCTCTGACTTGATGAAGAACTTGAACTATCCTCTCGCTTCGAAATTGCCCCATTCCAAGCAGCTCATCGCTGCCGCCGCGATCGGTACCCGACCCGAGGATAAGATCCGTCTGCAGAAATTGGTCGACGCTGGCCTTGACATTGTCATCCTTGACAGCAGCCAAGGAAACAGCATGTACCAGGTCGATATGATCAAGTACATTAAGGAGAAATATCCTGGACTCGACGTTATTGGCGGAAACGTCGTCACCCGAGAACAGGCTGCTGCGCTTATTGCTGCTGGTGCTGATGGCCTCCGTATTGGTATGGGAAGCGGCAGTGCTTGCATCACCCAGGAAGTTATGGCTGTTGGTAGGCCCCAGGCCACCTCAGTCTACAACGTCACCACCTTTGCTAAGCGCTTCGGTGTTCCTTGCATTGCAGACGGTGGTATCCAGAACGTCGGTCACATTGTCAAGGGTCTTGCCATGGGTGCTTCGACCGTCATGATGGGTGGTCTGCTTGCCGGTACCACTGAGTCTCCTGGAGAGTACTTTGTCAGCCGTGATGGCCAGCTTGTCAAGGCCTACCGTGGCATGGGTAGTATCGCCGCCATGGAGGACAAGAAGGCTGGTGCTGGCAGCAAGGATGCAAAGGCCAGCAATGCTGGTACTGCGCGTTACTTCTCTGAGGGTGACCGTGTTCTGGTCGCTCAAGGTGTCTCGGGTTCCGTTCAGGATCGCGGTTCAATCACCAAGTTTGTTCCATACCTCATGGCCGGTGTCCAGCACTCTCTGCAGGATATTGGTATCAAGAGTCTGACTGAATTGCACGAGGGCGTTGATGACGGTACCGTCAGGTTCGAGCTACGAACTGCGAGTGCACAGGCCGAAGGAAACGTTCACGGTCTGCACAGCTTCGACAAGAAGCTCTACTCTTAAATCAGGACTGCTCTCAGTCTCTGAGTTTGCATTGGGAAGGGCGTTGGTTGTTTGACTTTGTTTTTACACCCCAAGTAGATGTGTGAGGACGAATTAACGGTTCACGTTATGGAGATTAGATAGGCTCAAAAGCAATGATACCACGATCGTTATAACCTCTCTGGCCTGAATTTCTTATTTTTAAGTTTGAAGCTCAATGTCAGCGGATGGTCCGTTTCTTGACTCTCGTGAACGAAGTCACTTAGTGTGAAGCTAGTACGTACTACCTCGGCATCCCCACGTTTCGTACCTGCACGACCACACATCATGGAGCGCTACCGAGAGCCATTGTCATTACAATCCGTGCTCAGCCATGCCAAAGCCGAGTTTGTGTTCTCCCCTCTCCCTGGTTGAGACCACACTCTTTCGTACGCGTGCACTTCAATCAACATTTCGAGCCTCAGCGCGACTTAAACAACGTAATCTTCACATCTGGCCAGCCACTCGCCATAGATCATTAGTCCGCTCCCTTGGAGATTTCAAGAGAATAAATCAAATAAAGATTCGTCAAATGTCTACTCCAACAAATCACAAGCCGCTGAAAAAGCAGCCAAAAACACCTCCAATCCCACGACCAAGCGCAAGGTAAATCTGTACACAAACTGACATCATAAACTATTTCTGAATTCATTAGTGTTCTCTTGATATCACCAACGAATCAGATTCTCCTGCTGCACCGCGTCTCAAAGGCATCAAGTTTTGCTTCAGCTCACGTATTTCCTGGTGGCGCTCTGAGCAAGACTCATGATGGCGAAATTCCCGCTGAGGACCACCCTGGCAGGCATCAAGACGGACCAGCATACCGAATGGCCGCTATTCGGGAGACGTTTGAAGAGAGCGGAATTTTACTTGCCAAATCAAAGAAGACGGGCAAGCTCTTCACAGAGATCAGTGATGCAGAGCGAGAAGAAGGCCGAAAAGCTGTGCACGCTGGCAAAGTGAAGTTTGGAGAGTTGCTTGATCAATGGGGTGCTGTACCAGATACTGAGTCTCTCATCCCGTATACTCGATGGATAACTCCTCCAAATGTCCCAAAACGCTTCTCAACCCAAATGTACCTCTACTTCCTCCCCTTGGGCTCCACCACTCCCACAAAGAAGGCCGCACCAACAGGTACACCACCCGGCTCCGCCCTTGAAGAAGAAGCCGAGATAGTCATCCCCAACCCCACACATGATGGTGGCATCGAACATACAGCCGCCCGCTTCCTCCCTCCCAACAAATGGATTGACCTCGCCCGCCAAAACCGCATCATCCTCTTCCCACCCCAATTCTTCCTCACTCGGATGCTCGCTCCTTACCTTTCCTCCACCGTCACCTCCCCCTCCTCCCCCATCCCATCCACAAGCGACCTCGCCCTCGAGCGCGAAAAGCTCATGAACTTCCTTTTGAAACCGCGCTTCTACGCTGGAAAACCAGAAGTCTCCTTCGCAGAAGCATGTATATCGCCCATTGTCCTAGGCCAAGGCGACTATGGCGAAAGTGCTCAGGATGGCATCGGTGGCGTGGATAAGAATACAGCGGTATTGACGCTGGATAGGCCGGGGAAGGAGGCTGAAGCGCAGGGCCAAAGACGCATGGGTATCAGGGAGTGGGTTGTTACGACGAGGTTTAAGGGAGAGGGGCCGAGGGATGTGGATGTTAGGAGGAGGGATGAGGTGTTGGGGAAGGAGGCGAAGTTGTAGAGCGCGATAGAAAAGAGGATTAGAGTAGTGGTTGGATAAAGCTTAGACGGGATAGATGAATGTGATGTAGATTTACCGTGTAGAAATGTACGTTTGGATTTGTGAGGATTGACAATTTGTGGTAAACTTAGACAAAGATTTTAATAAGAATGTGAAACCGACTTTTTTCTTCATCGCAATTATTTACACTCGCTCTTTTCAAAAGGAAACTAAGAATAAAGCCAGTGCTTTCATGCCAAAATGCGCATGGAAAATTATTTTGCGTATGAAACAGAAAACATGACTCTTCAGCAAATAAGAAAAATTGGAAAACGAACAGACACCAATAACGAAGAAAAAAAAAACGAGATAAAAGGAATATGGCACCACAACACCTCGCCATGCAAATGCCCCAAAATCATGAAATCCTAGAACATGCATAAGACAAACCTCAAAGCCTTCTCCCTCTCTCTTCTTGCGTCGGACTCAACGCCCCACCATTCCCATTCATCGCCCCATAATCACTCACACCTACGCCCTGCGCACCGGGCATAAGCACTTCTCTCGCTTCCTCCGCCTCCTCTTCCACATTATCCCTCAGAATCTTATGACTCCTCCTCCAAACAAACGCCACGAGCGCGACGCCCACCACCAACGCGGCTGTCAGCAAAATCACATTTACGGGCACGGGGTCGTTGTGGAAGGTTTTGTGCGTTGCGGCGTCGAGTGCTGACTGGCTGAAGTTCAAGAGACCGGCGAGACAGATGATGAGGCCGTAGACTTTGCCGAAGGTTGCGAAGCCGAAGACTTTGGCGGAGTAGTCGCTTTTGGATGTGTTAGTATTGTATGTACAAAGAGTGGAAGAGAGAGAGAGAGAGAGAGAGAGAGAGAAGGGGTGACGTACGATACAGCAGTATAGTAAAGCGGCCTGTATAGCACAAACAACATAACACCAGCGTATGCTGCCCATGCTTGTGGGACGATGCCTAGGACGCCGATAGTAGTTGCGACGGTTACGAGGAGGGAGAGTGTGAATGTGGTGCTTGTGTTGTCGAGAAGGAGGCCGATAAAGGGGACGGAAATGACGCCTCCAACGGGGAGTGCGACGTCGAAGAAGTTGTTGATTTCGACTGCTTTTTCGTAGTTGTGGAACAAATATGTGTATTGGGTGCGGATGGTGGCGACAAAGTAGTTGATGCGGGTCATTTGTAGGACAGTGAAAAGTGTGATGAGTATGAACCATGGGGTACGGATCTGCTGGGAGGCAGTGCGACCATGAAGAGCACCCCATACGCCTGATTTTGCCTTTTTCTTTTCTTCTTCTTTGGCTTGGTCTCTGCCATCGGTTGTGCCAAGGAGCTCGGTGATTTCACTGACGATACTGTCGCGGTGAGCGCGGCGGGCGTCCTGGAGGCGCTGAACGACCGCTTCGTCTTCAATCTCGTCGTCTGAGTCGTGAATGACTTGCTCTTCCTCTGCTGTGACAACGAGCTCGCCGACTGTCTTGTAAGAGACTGTGGGCATGACAAGGATCTGGACTACGAGGATGAATACTGGGACCAGAAGATATACAAGGAAAAACTTCTTAAGTCCAAAGTCTCCACTAGTGGCCTCATAGATCAATCGGTAGAGCAAAAACATGGCGCTCGAGCTGTCGAAAGCACCGGTCAAAAGTGCCAGAATGGTTCCAGAGTATTGGGGAAATGTATTACTGAGCTGGAAGGACGAGATGAAAATGAAAGGTCCACCCAGCGCCATGAAAAGGTAACCTGGAACATAGCCATCGAAAGGAAGCTGTGCGGCAAAAGCAAACAACACGGCACCTAATGCGAGAGAAATACCACCGATAATACCACAAACACGTGGGCCGTATCGATCGAGTATTGTGCCAACAGGTAGTGCAGCTACGTTTGTAGAAACAGCTGCGATTGTGAACATCAGATTAAGCCTGCGACATGAATCAGCATACAATTTGAATACTTGTAAAAATAGACCTACCGCAATTCCTGCTCATAGCAAACGATGACATCGTCCTTGAGCTCTTGCTTTGTGCACTTCTCTCGGTAAACACCTTCGTCAATCAAAACTGGTTTGATCGCAGCATATCCAAAGACCACGCCTGCAGCAAACAAGCAGTAAACAACTGCACAGAAGATTTGTACTACGTCTCAAGTTAGTAAAGTGCATTCCATCGAAGACAGGATAGGCAGAACATACCCATTCGCTTCCATTTTGGTACTTCGAATGCGCCTATGGTAGGTTCCTCGCCTGTTGCCTCCGTCCAGGTACCCACAGGGTTGAAGGACATCTTTCGATGCCTCGAGTCTGGACTCGCCTCTCTACTCCACGGCTCATGCTCCTCCATGGCGGTAACACGCTGCGACAACGACATGCTGGGCTATCTTCTTTCTGTGCAACTTCTCCACGAAACGGATATCGAAATTACTGCACGACTCTTTCTTCGTGCGTGTTGTGAATCCCACGCTTCCAACAATGACTCTGTTACTCGCTACCATACACCTCTGCGGCTGGGAAATGACGTCGGCGCTAAGCTGGTTTCCTGCAAAGTAATTGGTCACCAGGACACTTGGGCAATGGGACCGGAGGGCAAAAGAACCAACGGAACGAATGTGTGTAAACGCAGGGAGAAAGGCTCTTGGGTCTATATACAATGCTGTCTAACTAGTGGGTATTGCGAGCGGGGCGCGCTGGTTGGCCTGTCATGCATGCAGGATGATGCGGTTTGGGATTCCGGTATCCGCGTGATCGCATCGCAGGCTGCCTATATGGCGTTATGATTACGCTTTGTGTCTTGCACTGCCTTGAAATATGCATCTTCACGTCTGGGCAGCTCACCTGTGATGTCTTTTTGACGGACTGTGTGCACGCAATTCCATCCCCCTGCGTTTGTTGATAGCTGGGTGTCGTTCATTCGCCATGGCGGGTTCCAGCCAATCGCCGCCCGATCCAGCCGCGGAAGGAGCTTGGGCCATGGCAGCTGGGTTGATGGCAGCAAGCAGGCGAAGCTGGGATGCAGGAAAAATTGTTTTCCTCTGCCTCTCCACACGTTCGCTGCTCGCCGATGCACGATGGCCAATCCCTCTGCGGTCCGCTCCTAGTCTCCAAATTCATGATTTTCATGGGCCGATGCGCTGCAGAGATTTTTCATTGAGCTGGGAGGGTTATTGTGAGGCTTGCTTTAGCTCCAATTCTTATCTTGATCAACCAACAAGAGTATGGTCGATTGATAAGTCACGATTATCGCATGTGATTACAAGACAGGTCCAATACCAAGCATCGGCCAGGTTTCCTTCGTATTCTGTACGCTTTCTAATTTGGTGCTTAGTGATTGCGAGAAACTGTTTTTTAAGAAGGCGAAGATGAACCCAACAGCGGAGAGTTATTAAACTCATATTTCAAAGTGCATCACAACGTAGATGTATTCATTGTATATAGGCGACAATTCGCCGTTAATATCCATTAGGATTACAGACATTCAATGTCCAAGAACAGAAGACTCAAAAGAAAAACTCCTAAACTCCGGCGCAATGCTATTTTTTTTTGTTGGTTTCACAATGGAAGGTAATGGATGGAAAGCTGGCAGAATTCACTCTTGGCAGGCCATTCCTTATTGGACCGAGTTTTGCTGCATCTGCAGGAAGCAATTCTTGCAACCATTTAAGCCGACTCAACAGTCTTGGGCGCAGGCTTCTTGCTCTTGTACCACAGAGTAGGTAGGAGAGCGCAAGAGACTGTAAACAAGATGCTGTTGGGTTGTTAGTATTATTCAAATATGACAGTTTTATAGGTGAAGAGCATACCAGAGCGCAATAGACATGCCCCATACGGTCTTGGCTTGGAAGCAATTGCTGCGTGTAACGCCTGCCCAGTGGCTGAGACCCATACCGGCGCCTTGTTTGTTGAGGTTCTGCGCAGTTGCAGTCACGAAGGCATAGGCATACTGAGCCTCGACCTCCTTGGAAGACTTGCCAATGATGTAGCAGTTAAGGTACGACAATGGCTTTCCAAGTGTCACAGCACAGACAATGAAAGCGATGAGCAGCAGCGAGTCGATAGCAGTCATGACGAGCAAGCCCAGGTTGGCGATCGACCAGTAGTAGCCGACAGAGACCATGATGTAAAGGGTTGCAATGCAAGTCTAGAGAATGATTAGAGATATTTCTCTAATGTCTGCAATTATACATACCACGCTGAGAGTGCCAACAAATTCTTTTGGTGGCTCGACACCAGTAGAAACAATCATCTGAACGAAGTTGGAACAGATGCCAATGACAATGATCATGGAAATGGCTTGAAGAACACGGACACCCAAGAACATCTTGCTCAAAGGCATGGCTCCATAGCTTGGGACAGGCATCTTGGCTGAGGTGTTGTTGGAAACGTTTAACGATTGAACTTGAAAGATCGTGAGGTGTGCAGGACGGTGCAGGTGCTTTAAGTCGCAAGGAATGGATAGCGATCTGCACAGCAGAGAAAGAGAATGTGTTGTAATTGAAAGTTGCCGAAAGAATGAGACCCAGATAGGAAACAAGGAAATAAGGAAACAAGAAAAAAGACGAAAAGGAAACTCGCGCAGTGGAGTTGTTGTGAGTTGGATGTGAGTTGTTTGATGATCATTTTACAGCTGTAGCCACCACATCTTATACATCAGAGATTCCGATTGCAGTATCCAAGTGTTAATCCAAAGTAGCATAGCTGGATATCGTTGCTATTCTTGCATGTTGGCAGTCTGGACCACAGTCGTTTCAGAGCCTCATGAGTAGTCGCTGGTTGGGCCAATGAGCGCGTAGAACAGCGACTGCTCAAGAAATGTCCGAGCTGTCGCACTGACGCAGGACGGCGGCTACGGCCTAACAAACCCCTGGCATACTGAACGTCAGTTCTGGGCAAAGCCATTCAGCGACGAGAGATCTGAGTTGTGCCTGGGAAACCTGGAGATTTGGTTTGCTTTTGGAAACGACTGGTAAATAGGAGACGTTGCGGTAGTCGTTGTCCTTCCCCGGTCCCACATCGACTTACCGACCACTAACGCGCGCGGAATCTATGCTTAGAAAGTGTTGAGGCTCAATCATATGCGTTGGATATCGAAACGATCGCTGGACAGGTAGATCTGAGATGCAATGGCTGGTGTTGCTGAAGAAACACGGTGCTGATGACAGGACCACAGGTGTACCAACGTCAATGCTGGCCAGCCAAGTGGTTGCATTGTCCCATTGATTGGTGTTGTCAGCCTGAACATTGATTAATGAGGCTGTGGGAGTGGAGTGGCATTGTGAACATAGTTTGTGCAGAGTTAGTGTACATTATGTCGAGCCTGTCGATGAGAAAATCTTTCCTAGGTATGCTTCGACCCTAGACACATCAAAGTTTTCGACAGAAAATTGAAGGACGATGGCATGTAAGGAGTACGTATGCCAGTATCAATCGTCCGGATCAGAGCAAAACGCTCATAGTTGTTCGGTCAATTGGCTTCACGCGTTTGTGGCGTGTAGTGTTGTCATGACACGACACACGAATTTTAAGCATGACTTTCCGTCAAATGTGAGTAAGTTCTCTGAGGCAAATTAGAAGGCATGACAGCTGTAAATTTCAATATTGACCAAGAATTTGCATTTATCAAAATTGAAGTTGATGATATCTCGCAAAGAAGTTCCCACTTCGCAAGTTCCCCACCTTGGGGACGCGTGCAGCTCGGATGAGGAAGGTCCAGCCCAGAGGCCCGAGCGTTACCCCAGATGTCATTCCACGCCTTTGCCGGCAGTAGGCGCATCGTCAAAGACATGCCTCTGATAAGCAGGCTCATGCTCCCTCCGAGGTTACTCCTCTGGCCTCCTGGTCTTCTACAGCTCTCCCGTCTTCTTCTTTCCCTCCATCTTCCTCCATAGCCACCATGGGATTGCTCGAGTATAGACAACACAAGCAGGACTGGTAAGCTTCCCCAAGCTTCCCCACCATATCTTCGCGCGTGAGCTAATTCCGCTGCAGCCAACGCAAGCAGTCCGAGCGAGCTTCCAAGATCGCAAACCTCCCAACTTCATATCGCTATCCCCTGTCCTCACAAGAACGAACGATACTAGGCAGACCTATACAAGAGCTCGTTCAAGACGTCCACAAGCAAGTCACCAATCCCATCGATATCCTGCGTGCATATGGGAAAGTCTCGATCAAGGCCCATGAGAAGACAAATTGCTTGACTGAGATCTTGTTCCCCGAAGCTGAGCAATGGGTGAAGACAGACATCAATCTCAAAGGCCCACTTGCTGGCATCCCAGTATCTCTGAAAGACTCCATACAAGTCAAGGGTTTTGATATCTCGGTTGGCTACTCGAGGAATACGGGAAAGCCGTATGCTGACGATGGTGCTATGGTGAAGATGCTCAAGGATGCTGGCGCGATACCCTTTGTCAAAACCAATCTACCCGTAACCCTCTTGTCCTTCGAATCCACCAACGATGTCTGGGGCCAATGCAAGAACCCACACAACGACAAATATTCGCCTGGTGGCTCAACCGGAGGAGAGTCGGCGCTGTTGGCATTTGGTGGCAGTCGCATTGGCATTGGCTCTGACGTCGCAGGCTCTGTGCGCGTACCCGCACACTTTTCTGGCTGTTATTCGATACGATGTTCAACAGGTCGCTGGCCCAAAGTGGGTATGAACACAAGCATGTCAGGGCAAGAGGCCATTCCCAGCGTCTTCAGCCCCATGGCAAGGACCCTCAACGATCTCACCTACTTCACACGGACCTTCATCCAAATGAAGCCATGGACCTACGATTACACATGCCATCCACTGGAATGGCGAGAAGATATCGAGAATGAATACAAGGAGAAGAAGAAGCTACGGGTGGGCATAATGCGTACTGATAAAGTGGTTGATCCATCACCTGCATGTGCGCGCGCCTTGGATGAAGTTGCAAAAGCCCTGGCTGCTGAAGGTCATGAAGTGTTCGACGTTGAGCCTCCGTCGCCTTACGAAGCTCTCAAACTGGCGTCGCACTTACTCCTCAGCGATGGTGGTAGCACTTTCATGTCACATTTTCGAACAGGTGAAAATAATGACCCAGGATCGGCACAAATGATTCGTTACATGCATTTGCCCCGATTAATCAAGTACATCCATTACCTATACGTGAAGTACATCAAGGGTGATAGTATTTGGGCTGGAATACTACGCAGTTGGAGTCCGAAGTCTGCATACGAGTACTGGCAGCTCGCAGGCAAGCGTGAAGCATACAAAGCTAATTTCTACACATGGTGGTCTGAAGAGGCCAAGATGGATGTCATGCTCACACCTCCCAATGCCACCCCTGCAGTACCGCACGGCGGCATGCACGATGCTGTTAGTAGTTGTGGTTATACTTTCTTGTTCAATCTTGTAAGCCTTTCGTCAATACTAATTGGACCTTAATTCCTAACACATGTATAGCTCGATTACTCAGTCGGCGTTATTCCAGTCACACATGTCGACCCCACGAAAGATGCTCTTCCATCAACCTTCAATTTCAGGAAACTGAATGGCGTAGCGCAAGGTGCATACAAGCATTACGATGCTCAGAAGATGGCGGGATTACCTGTTGCGATTCAGGTTGTGGGACGTAGATTAGAAGAGGAGAAGGTTCTGGCAGTCATGGAGCGGGTTGAGGATGCGTTGGATAAGCATGGTGGACGATACGATCTCATGGAGGTTGATTAGATGGTGATATGTATTTCTGAAATTTCAAAAACCTATAACGTTCCAATGTATCCAATACTGAAAGATTGACAACTTTTTCGTCGTCTCTAAATGACTCAAAATATGGACCTCGCGGTCATTTCAACCTCATCACATCAAACCGTAGTCATTGTCGTCCATTGCAACTGGCTCTACCATGCTCAACTCCCCAAAGTCGCTGTTGATATCACTAGCATCATCAAAAGTGCAATATTCGCCATCGGACTCGTCTTCTTCTCTTCTGGCATCGCTACTGGTTATTGGCACTTCAGTTACAGCAACAATA
Source organism: Shiraia sp. slf14 (assembly GCA_000498155.1). Lineage (NCBI taxonomy): Eukaryota > Fungi > Ascomycota > Dothideomycetes > Pleosporales > Shiraiaceae > Shiraia > Shiraia sp. slf14. The sequence goes on from AXZN01000008.1 coordinate 915,677, forward strand.
GGCGCAGTTTTGGTTGCATTGCCAGTGCTTTTCAAGGTCGTATATTCCGGCATATGCACATTTTGGACAACGTTTTCTTGAACAGGCTTCGGAGAACAGCAGTCATCAGACAGCCTGTTTTGCGATGTAATTGACGTACTTTTTTCCATGGGCTGGATCACAGTAGTCTGCTTTGTCGCTCGTACCGTATGTGTTGGTGGAGACTGAGCCTTATGAAAGCCCCTTTGCTCGTCTACGACGTCAATGAGGGTTCTTGAACAAGCTTGTGGGTTAGGTATCGACTTCCCAGTGGTTGGCTCAGCCGTATCTGCCGGTTCCTTTTCCACATCTTCCACCTCCTTGGCTTGTTTCTTGAATTGCATTTTCTTCCTTTCCGCGACCTCCAATGCTCTTTCCTGCTCCACAACCTTGGCATCATTGACATCACCCATACCAACTTCAAGAAGTATCTTGCCGACCACAAATCGATATTTGTCGTGCCCAGTGATCAACTTACTGGCGTCAAAATTTTCGACCCCATTGACACCAGTAATTTCTTGCAATCCAGCAACGCCGAATTGGAGCTTCGTTGACCGGTAAAGAAAGCCTAGAACGTAGTCTTCGGTACTATAAACATTCACTACGCGGCCGGCAACCACAGAGCGTAACTGCCTCCAAGACTTGGTGTCGGATGAGGCGGGCGTGCCCATGAGAATTGCTGACTCGACAAGGCCAAATGCATGTTGCTCTGCGAGCTCAACGAGGCAGGCGTGAATGACGCGAGCGCCAATTGAGTAACCCATGAGCGCTACAGGGCGTTTCCCCTGAACACCGTCGATCAGAGCATGTGCAAGAACTTTTCCAGCTTTTTCAGCCCGCGCAAGAGCGACGCTGAAAGGGTTATCGAGAACACTCGCAATTTTAACAAGACCAAGTGGCCACAGGCCAGCATACAAGGCGCCTAGGAGTGTGCGACTGACGACTGTATAAGTCACACCATCCCAAGCATAACTGAAAAACACGTCTTCTAGTGAGTTGCCGAGTCGAAGCATTGCGTCCAGCTCGAATCGTAAAGCGAAAGGTTCCGTTGTAGCAGCATCAATGACTTCCCAAGGCTTATTAACGTCTGACGTTGAACTTAACCAGCCACTGATGCCAATCGATACGCGAAGGCGATGTTGTTCACGCTTCGTCGGATCACGGGCGTCTTCTGACTCGTCCCATTCATGTTTACGCTGGACAGATGGGCGGTTGGGATCTGGTTGGGAATCGTCAGAATCAAGGTCATAGGGTACGAAACTTAGGCGATCTAATATACCTTGAACTGGGATGAACTCGAAGTCTCTTACTTCTCGTGCATACTGTTCCATCAGTCTTCCTGTCATCTTGGCACCATATGCTCCAAACAAAGACCCCACAAGAACAGAACTGCCTGCTAGCGCCCCAAGGTAAGTCGATACAACACCAAGTCCCAAGCTTCCCATAACAGTACCAATACCAGCGGCCAGCAGTGGAGCAGCCAGACCACCAGTGACACCAATCAGTACGGCACCGCCCACTGCAGCTAGACCAACTTTCCATTTTCGAGAAGCCGCATTGTTGGATGCCTGCCTCTTAGCAGTCTCTTCGGCATCCATTTGTGACGCAGCTGTCGCCAAAAGTCCCTGAGCAATAGACTTTTCATGCTCTACCAACACATCTACCTCCACCTTGAGACTGCTAGCAAGCCGCAAAAGCAACACTCGTGAATGAGCCAAATAGCTCTCCAAACTCAGCAACAATAACACAACGCAATGCAGAATCAAGATCCTCTTGTGCATATCGAAGTCCAACAACCTCGTTACAATGACGTCGTAATTACCATGCTTCTCCTTGTGCTCGTTCTCTGCCTGTGTAGAAAAGGGATCCACGTCATCAAAGTCAATGAGCGATGTTATGCTCTGCTTTTGCCTTTCTGCTTCTTCAAAAAGTTGCTTCCTCTTGGCCTTAGCCTGTCGTACATTTTCGCCACGTACACAGAGCACGTCGCATATACGATGCATGGCGCTGGCGCGCCATTTGTCGAAGAACGTCAGGGAGCTTCTTCGTAAGGCTTGCATCTGGGTGGTTTCGATTTCTTGGTTGTCGGAGCTGTTGATGTCTGTTGTGTCCCTTTTAACTCCATCTTGTGGTGTATTAGAAGTTATGAGGTCTGGTATGGGTTGCCTAGACTTTTGTGTAGAACTGAGGTCTACATTTAGATTTGGTGTCTTTGCCGAATTTTTGCTAGCATCGAAAGTAGCGATAAGTTCGCTGCGCATATCATCAATACAAAGCAGAATGAGTAGTGCCAACTCAATACGCAAAGCTGGTGTTTCGAGGACAGAAGTGAGGGATGCACCTTCATCTTTCGATGCGCTCTCGGGGCTAGCACCGGTGATGGCACCAGTCACTTTGGAAAACATCATGTACGGTCACTATCATGAGAATCCTGTGGTGGTAATATCATGGGCAGCGTGCGATGTTCGAGATAATCAGGCGGCCACCAACGCAAGCTGCGCCACTGTGTGGGCGCCTAAGAGTTCCAGGATTGTGGTACCCATGTTCATGATATATAATTCCTTTTGATTGGTTTGATGATGTTTCAATCATTATGGATAATTCAACAGGAGAAAGTCAGGTCCCGCATTTGCAAAATAATGCAAAGCTGAAAGTCAGCATGAATACGTGCTCTATCTGTACTACTCAAATCCAATCATCACTCGAAACCATTTATACCCCAAAATCCTTTTTGACTTCCCTACCTTCGGCTTTCAGGTTTTCCACGACCCACAGTTGCGCATTGCTGAAAATCAACACCTTTCCGGGCAAGAAAGCAAAGTTGTTCGTCTCTACACCGTTCCAGATCTTTCCTAGCAGTGTTCCTTCTGGATTCCAAATATGTATGCCATCGCCGCAACCTGCCCATACATTTCCTTCTGTGTCGGTGTGAACACCATCTGGGAAGCCATTATCCGCATATGCAAATGTTCTGCGATTCGACAGTCGCTTCGCATCCTCTGAAACGTCGAATGCATAAATAGTAGCAGGCCTTGTGCCATTGACACCCAAGAATGGTCCACCGGCTGCCCCAGTATCAGATACATACAAAGTCTTGAAGTCTGGGCTAAACTCCAGGCCGTTACTTTGTGTGAAATCTGTCGCTACAACAGCAATCTCGCCCGTTTTGGGACTGAACCGATAGACTTGCTTTGGGATCGTGGGCGCGGGGCGGAAGTATTGGTAATACCCGTAATCAGCGTCCGTAAACCAGATATCTCCTGTTTTTGGATGTTGGCGGGCATCATTGATAGAGGAGAAGTTGCGACCAAGAAAGTTTGTCAAGATCTTTTCAGAGTGGCCTGTAACTGGGTCGACAGACACAAGGGCTGAGTAGTTGTGGAAGTCGCCCTCATCGCAGTAGAGGACCCGACTTGGGGTTGTACTATTGGAGTCTGGAGGGACGTATGAAGTGGCGCCATTTGGTTCTGCGAGCTCCGAGTACCGTATCGTCTCGTATGTGTAGTTGTTCCAAATGTCAATTACCGTGACATTGATGGGATTGTTGAGATCAGAGGCCCAGTTGGAAGTCACATAAAGTTTCTTGGTAGCTTGGTTATAAACGCCAGCTTCATGGAATGCTTGATAGTCGAGATTGTACAGTTGACGTGCTGTTGCGTTCGGACCGATTACATTGACAAAGTCGTCGTTGTAGGACAGTAAATTAATGACTGTTGGATTTGTGACATTTGTAGGCACGAATTGATTGAGGTATGATGGGTCTCTCGCGAATGCGCTCAGGTCGATTGGTATAATGGACGACATGGCAATAGTGATGACTGTGAGGATGATAACTTTGAAGAAGAGAGGCACATGCGTTTCCATGCTCTTCATATATAGCCACCTTGTTGATCTTCAAAATTTCTTTCTGACTTAGCAAGACGTCATTTACCCCTCAATGCGATCCCGGTTCTCATCCTTGAAGTTTACTATTGTGGCAGGGCAATTGCTCAATTGCAACATTGTCGGCATTTACGGGTGCTAATAGACCGAATTCGACTAAGTCGACAGGTGATCTTGACTAAGACGGGATACTCACGGAGTTTATCCGATGCTAATTTTTTGTTTCTCCCCACGCACGCGGCTATTGAGAATCGGAGTCAAATTTCTGTCGGCGAAATAGGCGACAAGTAATTGCTTGGTTACATTTACAAAATCCAAAACGGTGTGATCGCCTTGAATTAGCCTTGTGCAGTGGCTACTCTGGCGTACACCTAAGCAACTAGGGAATTGTTTCCCCTGCAACAGCCCTCGCTAATACTCATACATAGTATCAGCGATATTACATCGGTACATCTGATGAAGGTACTTGGTACAGCATGCTGACATGAGCTTATGAAGCTGTTCGTATGCTTCGCACACAACATTTGTAGACACAGCAGCATGCACTGATAAGCGCCCTCTCGTGGCATTTCATCACTTGCACCGTCCTCTCAACTAACAGATTTCAAACGTGGCCAGCTGTTATTCGAGCCTCTTTGAGAGAAGAACAAAATATGTTTTGTCTCCAAAGACCAAGCTTTGAATATACCCACTTTTGACAGCAACTACCATCTCTTAATTGGAGGACACGAAGAAAACCTCAGTCTCGGTTCTCGCTTATCGTTATCTCCGCGAGCCCTGCGTCGATGCTAGGGTCTGGCCAGGCACAGTCCCACATTTCCCTCTATACTTCCACATTTCCCCAATCTTCCACGCGCCATTCCTCCTTCATCCACACGACTTCAAAGAACTTCAGAACTAACCATGGCATTTCTACGATCATTCACTTCCGGCTCGTGTATACGTGACATACGAAACTGACAATAGCTCTCCGTATAATCGTTTTTCATCGTCTACATCATCACTGTCCCGAAGGACTTACGTCGACTACAGGTCTACGTGATTCACTAGCCGCAAACTAGCCAGAAGCATTGGGCACTTCATTTGATCTCACGTCTCTTGTGCTGCTGACCAATTGTTACTTTCACAACATGGACGCCACCCAAAGCAACCCTTCAGCTCCCGCGTCCATCTACACCGCCTCGAGCATCTCAAGGCCTTCTTCAGTTTCTTCGGCTCCACCCGCTTCTCCAGCAGAAGCTCTACCTGTGGGTGCACCTAAATCGTCACTCTTCGAAATCCGCCACACTGCCACCGCGGGCCGCGCCGTCTTCGCTTCCGAAGATATTCCTGAAGGAACATTAATATGGCGGTCAAGTGATCTGACATTGAACGTCCTGCTACGGGAATATCGTCGAGAAGTGTGCGGGCAATGCTTTGGATATGAGTACGGAAGAGACTTGGACATACGAGATAAGACAGTTGGATTCGCTTTCTGCCGCGAGGAGTGCCGATCGCAGTGGAAGGAACAGCACGGCGATGTGGGTGTCGAAGCGTGGGCTTGCGTAGAAAAGCTTGTCAAAGGGCGAAGTAAAGAAGATAACGATATGGTCGATATTGATCTCCCACGGCCAAAGAGGAAAGACATTGCCAAGGCATGGGACAGCGTGAAACTCCAGGGAGAGCTGATACGTACCGCAAGAGAAGCAGAGACCGCGGAGACCGGAGAAGACGGCCGACAACAAGTAACAAAGCAACACCGAAAAGCAATACAGAAAGCTCTTCAGGCGCCCATTTCTCCAGACGTCATGAGCTTTTGCGTCAGTGGCATCATCTGGCGTTACCACTGCCCAGAAGATTGGTTCAAAGTACTCGCGCTTGCCGATGACAACACACCTTACCACAGCGCCGACGACCTCCAAGCATTTACACGCACATACCTTCACCTTCTAGCCGTCCTGCCCTTGGCTTTACTACCACTTGTCACGCCCGAAACAATTTTTCTCCTCAGCTCGCGAGACTCTCATAACTCGTTTGGCATCCGATCTCTAGAAGACGACGGTTCTGAATTCTTTGGCTACGGTTGCTGGCCTGCTGCAAGTTACTTCAACCATTCGTGCGGCCCGAACGTCGAGAAGAAGCGAGAAGGGCGAGTGTGGCATTTTAGTGCTGGCTGTGATATCGAAAAGGGAGATGAGCTGTGCATTACGTATTTGAGCGGCGAGGAGAGGAAGTTGAGTCGTGGGAAGAGAATGATGACGTTGAAGAGGAATTGGGGATTTGAATGTGCGTGTGATAGATGTGAGCCTGTGCTTTAGATCGGTTAGAGTAGATGTCAATATACTAGATTGTCAAGTGTTGATATTTACTGGTTTACATTGCCGTCGAAGTAGAAGGCAATGGAAACCATGCCGTATTGATCATGATGCTGTAAAATCATTCCCAAACCGAAACACCAAGACGAAATCATGTACCCCTCTAAACACCAAAGACAAAGTTCAAAATGCTAATCAAGATATCATCGCCCACATAAAAATCATGCCACTTTTCGTCTTAGACCCAAGTCTATCCATACAAACTTCCCCTCGTCCTCTCCGTGAACTGCGTCTCATTATGCAAATGCTGAGTAACATCTAATGTGGTAATGATATGTTCATGACCCAGCTTCTCATCTTTTCGACTAGCCAACAACCTAGCAATCTTGAGAATATTCTTGATCTGACGACCATTCATATTCATTCGCGATAGCTCCATCAATTGAGACTTGGTAATGGAGTGCTCTTGCACCGACTTATCCAAGAAATTGCTCCAGACGGTCCTGCGCGAGTCGATGGTGAGTTCCTGGTAGTCGAGCGAGATGTGGATGCGCGACTGGAATGCTGGGTCGAATGTCTGAACACGGTTGGTGGTCAAAAACATAGTTCCCTCGTAGTACTCCAACACACGCAGGAAGATGGAGACGAGCTTGTTGCGTTCGAGTTCGTGAAGGGAGCGCTGCTCGAGGAAGACGTCTGCTTCATCGAGAAGAAGGATGGCGTTCCAACGGCTACACATTTCGAGGATATCTTGAAGCTTGGTTTCGACTTTGCGTGGGTCGAAGCCTAGGTCTCCTGCGCTCATCATATACAGAGGGACTTTCATCTCTTCAGCCATGGATTCTGCTGTGAGGGTTTTGCCAACTCCAGGCGGGCCACAGAGAAGTATGATCATACCACGGCCTTTACCTTCAATCACGTCGTCGAAAGTGTCACGGAATTTGCGCTGTGACTCTGCGAAGCCTAGGATGAGCTCCTTCTGATTCTTGGGGAGGACGAGGCGGTCAAAGGCATCCTTTTGCCACTCGATATCCTTGACACAGTTGACGAAGAAATTAAGCCATAGCTTGTTTTTTAGACTGTAGCCTCGCAACATGGGAGTACAGATGAGCTTCTGCTCTGTGGTCAATGGCACATGTTTCGTAGCTTCATCTTCATCGGCAAAAGCACCATCTAGTGGCATGCCACCGTCATCCTCCTCGTAATCATGAGCGCTACTGTAATCATCGTCCTCATCGCCGCAATCTTCTTCGCCATAATCATCGTCACAACGCCCATGGCGGTCTAATGAGTGCTCCTTTTGGTTCAATGGTGCAACAAAAATTGAATAACTTGGGTTAAAGCGATTCCAGCCGTATGTATCAATCACAATGCGGCCTTTTACGTTGTACTTGTCTTTGGTGCCAAATTGACCCTGCCTCCACGCCACACCTTGGTATGCTCGATAGTGTGGCCCAGCTAAATCCTCTGCTTTGGCACCACGTGCAATCAGGCGTTCACGGAGAGCTTGAGACTCGTGGTGATACTCGATCGGATACACACGGAGAGAGCTGATTGAGCGGGTGCCAAAGTATAGGGGAATTGAGAGGTTGAGTTTTTGGGTGCCAAACTTGGTGCCATCCCAATCGACATATTTGCATGTCAACCAAAAGCAAGGATTGCCTTTGGCATCCTGACCATACCGATGCTCGGCCAGGATCATGGCAGTCTCTTGACCATCTTGACGAGCAAACACAACAGCACCTGGTTGGAAGAGAGTCCAGAGATGTTCATATGTCATGACGCGTTTGCTCTTCATGTCTTGCGAAGTGTCGATCATGCTCTTGAACTCTTTGACCAGGGTTCCATGGAGCAGCTCAGCATGCTCCTTAGTGGTCCGTTCATCTTCAGTGTCATGCCCTAACTTTTCAATGGCCTTTTCTAGTTCGGTCCAGCGATGAATGAGCGGTTCAAATCGCCCCGAAAACTCAAGGCGATTTAATCCCACAGTCACACCAGGATAACCTTTCAAGACACTAGTCAACATTTTCTTGAGCAGTGGACTCTGGACGACGATGGAGTGCATAGACAAGACACGTTGTGGATCATTGTACACTTTAATGTTCCGCACCAACAGCGCCCACTTTGCGGTTTCGTCATTCTCAGCGGGATCTCCAATGTCCTCTGGGATCTTATCCTGCCATTGGAAGCGACCCTTTTTGTCTTCTTTGCCAGAGTAGAGATGCTTGAGGCCAGTTTTCATGCCGGGATCAAACTTCTCCTTCTCTTCCTCTTCTTGTTCTACTTCCTTGTCCTCGTCATGGTTTCCGTTGGCGTCGGGCTTGCCGTTCAGAATGACATGCTTGACGCCATTGATGCCATTCGTTACTGGCTGAATGATCTCGTGTGCATCAGAAGATGAGGATGTTGATGCATCAGATGAAGGCATATCTTCAGAATACTGGAGTTTCTACAGCTGTACGTATTCTATACTGATAGGACTGGATAGCTGAGTGTGGATGATGGATCACAGTTGAAATGTCGGCCCGTCTCGAAAATGGGTCAGCCTGAGGTCAGACTTGCAAGGTGTATTGAGGTCGTGAACCACTAACAACATCAAATGGCATAAAATCAAGGTTGCGAAAATCAAAGAGAGTGGCGAGAAGTAAGAGACGAGGAAAGTAAGACGAAAGTCAGGATCAAGGTGAGTGAGTAGGTTTTATGCTGGCGAGGCTGAGCCTGCTGCCTACCTGACTCTGATGATGCAAGTGTTTGCCTGATTGGCAGCAAGCCCAAGAACAGGCTGCCTTTGAGCTTGGTGCACGTGTACTTGGGATGCAATAGGGCCGTGTTGCGTTGGCAACCCACTGGAGAAGAGGTACAATAAGCGGTGTCGTGGCGCAGCGGCGGTACCGGCTGGGAGAGAAGGGCGGAAAGGCGGAGGTGATTGGTGGTGAGGTCTCTCTCACTTTGGTTTCTCCATCAGGATTTGTTCCACCAAGTCACTGCTGCCTTTCCTGTCGCCTTTTACCACTTGTAGAGAGTGAAAGAGTGTTGGAAAGGGTTTAGTCACGAATCGCAGGCTGCAACTGAAGGGGCTTGAGACGATGCAGCTGCGCAGATCTAGGGTGTCGGTCTCATCCCAAGTGGATCCAGTCAGACCGAAAGCGTAGTGACGGTTAGCTATTGGCTTGCTCATGGCTGAGGGTGGTTCCCTCGGTGGCAGCCACCGGTGAGGTAGGAAAGGGACGCAGTCACGTGGTAGGGCCTACGTTAGTAGATGGGCAGGGTGGCAGGGGAGCGACGAGGAGGAAGAAAAAGTTACCCCGCGACCGGCGACTAAAAAGCACCAAAAGTCGTGCGCAAAAGAGTTAGCTGACTAGCCCCGCCATGCCTCCAATACTAAGAATTTCTTAATCCGCCATCCGCCTCAACTTTTTTCTTCGCGCTGCCCACCCCTTCGCCCATGCGCCGTCGCTGAGGTGCTCTTCTCGTCCATCATGACTACCCACATCAAGGTCCCCTGCTCGTCTGCCAACATTGGCCCTGGCTTCGATGTCATTGGCCTGGCCCTCAATCTCTACCTCGAGCTCGACGTCACAGTCACCCGCAAAGACTCTTCAGACCACTCGCTCAATTGCAAAATCACCTACGAGGGTGTAGGTGCCCAAGATGTTCCTCTTGTCGCCCAAGATAACCTCATCACTCGAACTGCCATATACGTCCTCCGCTGCCATGGCATCCGCCAATTCCCCGCCGAAACACACGTACACGTCAAGAACCCAATCCCCCTGGGTCGTGGTTTGGGATCGTCAGCAGCTGCCATTGTTGCTGGCGTCCACTTGGCGAACGAAGTCGGAAACCTGCAACTGTCCAAGGCGCGCATGCTCGATTATTGTCTGATGGAAGAGCGTCACCCAGACAATGTCGCGGCCGCACTATACGGAGGTTTCGTCGGTACATACCTGAACGAACTGTCGCCTGAGGATACCGAGCGCCTCGAGATTCCACTGAGTGAAGTCCTTCCCCAGCCAGCTGGTGGTGTCGATACTGGTCTGCGCCCGCCAGAGCCACCACTAAATATTGGACACTACACCAAGTTCAATTGGGCCTCTGCCATCAAGTGTGTGTGTATCATACCGCAATTCGAGGTGTCCACAGCCAAAGCTCGTGCTGTCCTGCCAGAGACATACTCCCGCAAGGATGCCATCTTCAATATGCAGCGCCTGGCAGTCCTGACAACCGCACTTGGACAGCCCACCCCAGACCCAGACATGATCTACACAGCTATGCAGGACAAACTTCACCAACCGTACCGTCGTGGCCTGATCCCCGGCCTCACCGAGATCCTTCAATCTGTCACACCACAGTCACATCCTGGTTTGCTTGGTATCTGCCTCTCAGGTGCTGGACCCACCATCCTCGCCCTAGCGACCCACAATTTCGACTCAATAGCTGAGCACCTTCTGGCCGAGTTCAAGAAGGAGGGCATCACCTGCGACTGGAAGCTTCTCGAGCCGGCTGAGGAGGGTACCACTGTCTCTCGCCCAACAAGCACACAGCTTGAGACGGGAGAAGCTCTGACGTATGCTGCATCGGGCGTCAGTATCGATGCGGGCAACGAGCTCGTAAAGCGAATCAAGGCATCAACTGCCAGCACAAGGCGACCGGGAGCGGATGGCGAGATTGGCGGCTTTGGCGGCTTGTTGGATCTTCAGGCAGCCGGATATACTGAGGCCCCTATCCTCGTGGGAGCCATCGATGGCATAGGCACCAAGGTGAAGATTGCTTTCGAAATGAACAAACACGACACTGTTGGAATTGACCTCGTTGCGATGAACGTCAACGACCTGGTTGTACAGGGTGCGGAGCCACTCATGTTTCTTGACTACTATGCATGCAGCAAACTTGACGTTGAGGGTGCTGCAAAGTTTGTAGAAGGTGTAGCCAACGGCTGCCGACAGTCTGGTGCCGCCCTTGTGGGTGGCGAAACTGCAGAAATGCCCGGCATTTACCAACAAGGCGAGTATGATGCAGGCGGTGCAGCCATCGGCGCTATCAAGAGAGGAGCAACCATTCTGCCAGACACAGCTTCAATGGCTGAGGGGGATGTCCTTCTGGGTCTAGCATCAAGTGGTGTCCACTCCAATGGTTTCTCCCTTGTCCGCAAGATTGTCGAGAAGAAGGGTCTCTCCTTCCACGACCCTGCGCCATGGAGTGAGGGCGACAACATCGGAACCGCTCTGCTTACACCCACCCGCATTTATGTCAAGCCATTACTCGCTGCGACACGCCGAGGACTCGTCAAGGGCATGGCACACATCACTGGCGGCGGCCTGTCAGAAAACATTCCTCGCATGCTGCCAAAGACCCTAGCTGCAGAGCTTGATGCAAAGACATGGCCCGTTCCCGAGGTTTTCAAGTGGCTGAAGCAAGCAGGACGATTGGAGCATACCGAGTTTTGCAGGACATTTAATACTGGTCTGGGCATGGTACTTGTTGTTGATCACCATAACGTACGTGCCACAACAGAAATCCTGCAGGAGTATGGCGAGCAGGTGTTTGTTGTAGGCTCATTGGTGAAGAGAGTGGGCGAGGATTGCATAGTCCACAACATGGATGTGTGGAGTTGAAAATCTGTCGCAACTACCGATAGCACAACTCCATCACCTACATGTACAGCATAGCTTGGCGCCATTTGGTCGTACTTTTGTGTCACAAGGGCCTGCCGCGTCAGGGTGCTCGTTACGAGGAGGCCCTCCAACGATAATGCCGGTCTATTGAATCAGCCTTGCTCCCATAGCTCTCGTGTGACGAGTTGCAAAAATCGAATAGCGGATGTGGGCTTTTGATGAATCCCGCAATGAATGTGGTCTCGCAAAATCTTTTTTTTTGTCTAAGTCGGTCCAGGCGTTTTGCGCTTTACTTCTAAAGCAGGCATAGACCAAGTAAAATATATACCCACTTCCCTTTTGAGGGCCTGAGTACCAGGAAAATATGAATGAGGGATTTGACACACTATTGTTCCCTCCCTGAAGCATCCTAACATTCAACTTGGTGTTTTATAAGTTTACTCTCATATGATTCTACTCTGAGAGTTATGTGATGATGTTGGATTGTGAATTGATATGAAGAATATCATTCATATAAGCTAGTCGTAGCCAGCCAAGTAATGCATTATACAACTATACATCGAGGTAATGAGACATTATCTCCCGAAGACTAAACAACGCGCCCATTTCGCAATCCCAGATATATACATACACTCAAATAAACGTAAATCCTCCAATCTCGGCTTGTTTCTCACCAAGAATTCCTCCAAATCCCTAACAATTCTTCCTTGTTGCTCACTGAGTTATCTTTCTTATGATACAAATCACTTCAGTTCCAGGATGCCAATGCTAAATGAACTCCATTCCATCCAAACAACTTCTTACGGCTACACTTTTTTCCCTTCTTTCTTCTCCTTGCTAACTATCCCCTCTGTTGGCTCAGGCGTATGCGCCCTCGATCCACCCGTGCTAGAGAATCCCCAATGATCACTCACATGCACGGAGCCTAAACTCAGCGACTCGTGGTACCATTGCCGCTTTTGGTGTTCGGGGCTGTGCGGCGTGGTCCAAGATGTGAAGTCCAGAGGGATGGTAGGGGTGGGGATGTGAGGGAGATGGTGGTGGTTGTGGTAGGAGTCTTGTGGGAGGGATATTGTGCTTGGCTTGGTGGATTTGTTTGGTTTTGTGGTGGTTGGGAGGGTGGTTTGTGAGGGAGAGGTTACTGTGGTGTTGTTAGTTGGATGGTGTAGATTGCCCGATGAGGAAGCCAGAGCTACCTTTTAACGTTGGCCGCGTTGGATGGTCTTGAGCCATTCTTAGAGATGGGTAAGTTGAATTGAAATGTATGGGTGGGTGAAATCTGGATTCGAGTATTTCTTTTGCTGGGCTTCCCAATGAATATCTCTTGTAATATTCGGTGTGAATTTATAGGTTACTGATTTAATTTTAGTATGATCTGCGAACACTCATTTATAAAGACATTTGTATCTTCCGAAAATGACTCGCGGAAGCCTTCGTAAAGGTTCGCGGTTACGTTCTTCCCGTATACAAACGGTCACGCCACATCATATCACGCATGTTCTAGACGAATTACCGCGGGAATTGAGATGGAAGTGCCTGGATTCTGCTTGAAGAAGTGTATTTTCTCCGAACCTGTGAGGTCGAATGGAGACTAGGTGCGATGACATCGTTGTGCCTGTATACCCTGTTCGTATTGTGTGTGCGCATATCATGAAGTAGTCAATGATCGCCATTGAACCCCAGAAGAAGAGAGGTTAGGGACACTAGCATCGTTATCGCAAAATCACTATTCCCGCGGATGGGATCGGATAACCCAGCCGACCCCGCAAACAAAAGCCCATGTGGTGCCATCGTTCGTGATGTGATTGAGCTTGTGCGACAAAGTTCTTTTGTCCTTACTCGGCTCGCTAGGTAATTGGTCGCGTGATGTCCGGCGCCCAAGTAGAGCACCTTACTCCGGACTGTCGGACTTGAGTATGCGTAGGAAGTTTGTGAGACGCAAGGTTACGAGGTACGACTGAAATGCGGGGAGATGTAATATGTATGCAAATCGCCTGGGTAAAGTTATGATTGCGATCTTCGATGCATTTTTCCAATATTGTTACATGTGGCGCATATATGATTTCAAGGGGAGCTTTAATCAGTTTGTTGAATCAAATCGCTCAATGACAGTCGACCCGGAGTCTGATTCTCTTAGGAATAGAGCTTCACTTCATAGTTTACAGTCTGCTGGGCTGAGCTGAATCCGACCCCGCATGTTGAGTTGGGAACGCCTGGCAACATACAGGATGGGGTTCTAGGCCCTCACCAACACTTTGTATGTTTGCGCCAAGTGATTATTTATTGATACAGTCCGAATGAAGCATTCCTGGAATATGCAAAGTTAGTGTCTTAGGCAATATTTGTACCGTTGGTTTACTTCTTTTTTCCATTTGTCTCAGATTAAATTGTATAGTTCTCTGCGTCTGCTCGAGGCTATGCTTGATATAAGCTTTGGTCACTTCAGCATTTGATGGATATCCGAACTATCGTAGCTGTTTGGGCTCCATATAGGCACATATTATGACAAGAATTCGGCCCTAGATCGGGACAATGAGGGCTGGAGCCTGGGTCCTTGGATTGTTAGTACTCAAAGACCAGGCAAGTCTTCGAAGGGCCACCCTAGTCTACAGGCATTAGATCTGCTGTTAGTTCCTGTTGCAGTACCACACCGATCGCCTATTATAAGAATCTATGCTGACAGCATATCATGGATTCCCTCTCGCCAATTAGTACTATAGATTATCGGTCGGATAGTGTTGTGGTGGTGCCAGTGTTGGAAGGGGTAATTGCTTTTGTTATTGTTATAGCCAATCAGTCCTGGAGTAGTGACTGAAGTGTGCTGAGTCCAAAGACGAATAGGGAACTTTTCAGGATCCCACATCATCAGGGATGTACGTCATTTGTTGGTTTGCAAGCTCCACCATCCATGATGCACCTTGAGGGTTGCCCCATAATTGTCTCGTAGTCCCGAAAGAGTATACCGTTGTGTACTATTCCTGGGGGTGGTTGTGTCTAGACCATGAGCTTGTGGGGTGGGCATGTCGTGCATTGTGATCGCCTGTCAAAACGGTCAGCTACCCATGGCAGCACACCACCTTTTGTTGATCAAGCACTAGAGGTTGACGAATAGATGGTGGCTCCCACCAGATAGTGAAGATAAAGTGCTCGCCTCGAAAGTATGGACAGGCATCCCTGGCCCCCTAAAGTCTCCGTGGTTGTGGAGTGGTGATATTGGATCTGGAAACTGCATTTGAGACGTCAATGTGCGCTAAGCGTTCACACTGAAACTCACATACCCATGTCCTGGAGGAAGGCACAAAGGATAGGTGTGTCTAGGTGCATCGGAAACATCCGCTGCAAACGCGGGTATGGTGTGGTTGGTAGTTCGGAACGATACTGCCCACTTCAGCCTAGATTCAGGACGCGATCACCTGAAAGCAGAGCCTCATCCCACCATGATATGGGCACAACGTTTGGAGCGTGTGTGGATAGTGGATCCCCGGCACAACTGCCGAGGGCGTGATTACCAAGACGAGCGCAGACTCTTGACATGGATGTAAAACATCAGCTCATCACAAAGTCTTGAAGAAAAGAGCACGAAGAACGGCCGGCGGGAGGGAGGAAGATTTGGCCATCCTTGCATGCCATGGAAGGTGGTGATGGGCACTAGAAGCGTTACTCAGACTGAGGCGGCTGCAGGGCTAAGTGTTTGGCGTGCTTATTGTGGAGTAAAAAGGGCTGCAAGGACGCGTTGGAGAGTGGGAGCGATGTGCACATTGCATATACGGAGCACCAATGTAATGGCTACCTACCGGAGGGCTCGTCGCCATGGAGCGCGGCGAGGGCGGTTGGGAGCGCAGGTAGGTAGTCGTCTAGTGTGTCTAGTTACAAGGCGGATGGGTTGGATGGATGGATGACTAAACGGTGATTTGCTGGGCACATGTGAGTTAGTGAGGTAGCAGCAACCGTTGCTCACCGCTGCCTTGATACCACCAGCCAGGCAGGACGCAGCGAGCAGCACGTACATAGATTGGACTGCGAGGCCGGTGGATAAAGGAGCGGTGGATGGAGAGCGAAACTGTTGATGTTTGAAAAGTCATTGGTAATATATTGCGTGTTCAGCTTGGATGGGGTTATTGGCCGTGGGCCCAGCAGCGTGTCGAGCCACTGACACCGCACAGCAGCGGCGGTACCTAGGCTCTGCGACTACGACGAGTTTTGTTGGGATGTCGTCAGGATGGCAGAAGGCCGCACGTAGGTAGGGTAGTAAGGTGGTAGGGTGGTAGGGTGGCAGGGTGGGAGGTACCAAGGCGTTGGAGGTGACATGTGGGTGCGCACCGAGAGCGAAACGAGCGCCCGCGTACATACATACATAGTACTATGGCGGACTGGCGGACTGGCGATAAGCATGGCGGCATGGCGGCATGGCAGGCATTTGGCGAGTCTCGAACGAGCTGCCCCATCGAGTGCGCGTCGCGGGTGCAAGGGCACCGTGGTGGTGTAGGACAGGATGAGAGTGGCTCGAGTGGTTAGGCGTTGGCAGTGGCAGCCCGCCATTGGCCCAGGGAACAGCGGTCCGTTTCCTAGACCAAGTTATACTTTTTTTTTCCAATTCTAAACGTCGACGCTCTGATCAGAAGCGTAACCCGATATTCTCACCTGCCTTGCAGCACGCCAGTCCTGACACACTCCCTCACCCGCAACCCCTCCACACACGCACATCAGCCTGACTAACGACTCTCTGCCATCCCTGCGCCCCTCTGCCCTTTTGCTGTCTTCTCTTTTGCCTGCCCCCCCTCCTCTCCTCCCTCTCCTTCATAATGTCCTCGTCCTCCTCGCAACCCCCACCCACCGCCACCCCGACTTCCAGCACCCTCGCCAGCAGCCACCACCACCAACATGCCGCCCAAGGAGGACTCGCCGCCGCCCATCCCTCCGCCGCCGCCGAACTCGCCAGTCTTAAGATAAAGCTCAAGAGCTCGCTGCGCCAATTCCCCGACTTCCCGGAGCCGGGCATCTTGTTCGAGGACATTCTGCCCATCTTTGCCAGCCCAGAGCTGCACGAGGGCCTGTTGCGCGGCCTCGAGCTGGCTGTCGACAAGGAATTTGCCCGCCCTGATGTCGTTGTGGGATTGGATGCGCGGGGCTTCCTCTTTGGCCCCAGTCTGGCGCTGCGACTAGGCGCTGCGTTTGTGCCCGTCAGGAAGAGGGGCAAGCTGCCAGGGCCCTGCGAAACGGCAGAGTACCAGAAGGAGTACGGCAGCGACTTCTTCCAGATGCAGGCCGACGCAGTCAAGCCAGGCCAGAAAGTGCTGATTGTCGACGACATCATTGCAACTGGTAAGTCCATCCCATGTGGCTTGAGACCATGGGGGCATGAGTAGATTTTTGGTGCTAACAGCGATACAGGCGGCTCAGCATCGGCAGCTGGCTCTCTGGTCAAGAAACTCGGCGGCACTGTCAGCGGCTACGTCTTCATTCTCGAACTCGATTTCCTCAAGGGACGCGACAAGCTCGATGCTCCTGTATACACGCTGCTTGCGAGCCAGGAGGAAAAGCTGGAGCAGTAGTTGCACCACTGCACGCTCTGCACTCGGGCAAAACGTACATGCCATAAACTTTTTTCTTTCTCTTTTCCGTTCAACACTACCACTATAGACGAGGGGCTTGCATGAATACGGCGTTATTGAGCTTGGATGGGTTTGTGCAAAGCTACTACGACTATGCTTTTTGGGAAGCGCTGCAAGTTCACAGGAAGCCAACAAGCACGGCGCTACCACGACACACAAGACGAGCCGTGGAGGGGCAGTTGACGTCACATGCGACGAGGCGGGAAGGGCAAGGGACGAATTTCAGGGGCAATTTATAGATTAGCAAAAGCACTGGTGACATTGCACTCAGTCAGTCAGCCTGCGTTGTGCCCATGCTTCTGTTTCCCGTCGCGAAAAGGGGCCAGGAAAACAATTTTCTCGGTGCTGCCAGTCAGGCAGTTACCCCTCCATGCCCTCGATGCCCTCGCCAGGACGCGCCTTCCGCGCTCGGACGTGACTTGACATGCAACCCCCACCTTCCCTCTGCTTCGTAGCTCACCCGCTCAGCTTTAAGAGCCGCCGGTAGCCTCTCTTTGCCCCAAGCAGTCAAGACGTCCATGCCACCAGCTGTCTTTCATCTCCTCCGAGCTCCCCCTTGTTCTTCTCTTCGCCCTTTGCTGCTTCATCGTCCTCGCCTTGCTCAATTGCCTCCTGTTCGGCTCCATCAACGAAACATGTCGGAAATCAAGAAGGTCTTCACCCAGAATGCCTGCCCTCGTAAGTCAGCAATTGTATGCGTGTGAGGCATGGGACAAGGAAGCTGATTGTGCCTGTAGCTGCTGGGCCTTATGTACGTCTGATCTCTCTTCTCTGGTTTATACCCTCCCCGTACCAATATCCAACACAATATACTACAACCCATCTCATGTCATGTACTGACTTGGACGCAGTCCCAAGCCATCATCGCTGGCCCCCAGATCTTCGTCTCTGGCCAGATTCCCGCCGACACAAAGGGCAACCTGATTGAGGGCTCCATTGCCGACAAGACAAAGCAGTGCTGCGAGAACATTGTTGGCATCCTCACTGAGGCTGGTGTTGCTATTGACCGTGTTGTCAAGGTGCGTCTCCCCTTTGCTATACACAACCCCTGGAACCACACACTTACAAAATCAGGTCAATGTCTTCCTCGATGACATGGCCCACTTTGCTGAGATGAACGGTGTTTTTGAGAAGTATTTTGCTCACAAGCCCGCCCGAAGCTGTGTCGCCGTCAAGCAACTGCCCAAGGGTGTGCCCGTCGAGATTGAGTGCATTGCCTATACTGGTACGGCCGCAAAACTCTAAACTTATGACGTGCCGTCTTTGTTGATTATGAACAGGTTAGGCAACGGTCGAAATACGTTTGAGGGCAAGTTGTTAATGAATGGCCAAGTAGTCAGATTTACGAAAAGTCATGCTAAATATACGAAATCCACATACAATCTTTCAGGTCGCGACTTTGCATTGATGAACAAGGCTCCTACATGTCAGATTCCCCTCTCTTGCTTCTTATCCGTCAATTTTCGGATCGTTAAATTGTCCCACTACGGTTCCTTCACTCACCCGCTGAGCTTGCTTCTATACGCCATGCAAGCAACTCGGGCCGTTCAGATCACTCACATCAATGTCTAAAGCCTTTCCACTTGGCGCTTAGCTTTGATTGTGTTTACAAGCCTTATTGCGCCTCCACTTCTCAGGTCTTAGCTTCAAGTGACCCACTTGTCTTGCATCTATGCTTTCATATGACAAGACTATACCAGCAAGCATCAAGTACTTGCCCTCATTTTGATTGGCGTTTTCTTGTGGCAGCGGTGCGCCAACGCCACGCCCAAGGTACCAAGGTCTTGGTCCTTCATGTAGAGTATGTTGTATTCAGCCGGGCAGAGCTTTCTGCTATGCATTGCCGTCTTGGGCTACAATTCAACTGCAGTAATGATGCGACGAATATTATGGGAGGAAGGAAAGGTGCAAAGTTGAAAGAGAAACTCCAATCTCGCTATCAGCACAGAAAGACTAAACCATGCTTTTCATGATGAATCTCGTTGTAAGCACTTTGATTGCGATCCACCACGTCTCTGCTTTGGTCGGCATACTCGACATCGACCATTTACTTCTACCAAATCTTCTTGGGAACCTTCTGCTACCTACCGAAGACCGCCCTTTTGCCCCGTGGTCCCACAAACCGCATTGCACAACTGCCACGACTCTCGCATATCTCGGCCAAAAGTTCTGCGTGTACACGTCCAACACTACAGGCCCTCACGGTCTAAGCTTGATCTTCGAAGCGAACAATGCCCACCTAGCAATTAAACATCTCAATGACATTCCTTTATCAAGCTTTGTTTCTCAAGAAGAAGCAGAAACCCTGTACCTTCGTCCCAGTCCATGGAAAATCGTAAATGTACCAGGAAAGGGCAAGGGCGTGGTAGCAACACGAAAGATTCTACAATACGAAACCTTCATGATTGATCAGGCAGCTCTAGTTGTGGACCAGGAGCTTGAGTCAGCTTTGAGTAGAAAGGAAAAAAACGAGCTGTTGAAGTTGGCTGTTGACAGGTTACTTGTGCCTGGTATGGTGCGAGACATGAGTTCTTCTCATGGAGATGGCCTAGCAACTGGCGAAGAACATGGCAGATTAGAGGAAAATATTATGAGAACAAATGCATTTGGTAGCACAGTTGCGGGAGTAGGAAGTAGGACGCTTTTCCCACTTATTTCAGTACGCGTGTCTAATTTCATTCATCATCAATGAAAAGTGAGATGAGAAGGAAGGTAGCTAACCAATCTATAGCACATAAACCACGCATGTAACCCCAACTCTTTCGTCCTTTTCTCTAAAGCCGGTATTTCCATGGCCGTAAAGGCCTATCGGACTATTGAGCCAGGTGAAGAGATAACTATATCGTGTAAGCGAAACCATTTCCCGTCATTCTTGTGATGAACCAAGCACTTACTCATATCTGAAAGACCTTCTCCTCGGTCTTCCATCTTCTCAGCGTAAACATCAACTTCACCGGTGGGGGTTTGAATGTAGTTGCTCGTTGTGCACTCTCCTTAACGGTGAGAAGAAAGCCAGTGACTTGAGAAGACTGATGATCCGACATGCGGAAAAGAAAATCATCGAGTTGGCTGAGGTATGGGACCCCCAATTCAGAATCACCTTTCTTTACATTCTCACAGCGCACACTCAGGCATACAAAATCGATGAAGCTATAAACCTTGCACTCGAGTCCATTGATATAATTCAGGAAGAGGGAGGGCTATACTCTCTCCTTACAGATGAATACGCCATGTTGGCTATGTTACATCTTGAAAAGGGAGATCGCCAAAAAGCAGAAGTGTATGGCGAGTTGGCGTGGGACTTGCTGGGGAAGTTGGGATACTTGGGTGTGGGCGAGGAAAAGGAAAAGTTTGGATTGGAGACGGTTTTAAGGAGTATGGGCAAGATAGGCGGAGAAGGGAAAGGTTGGAAGCATGCTTGGTGAGGACAAGCAGATAATCATAAAATTCCAGGGTATACCCATGCGCCAACCATTTTCACAATACTTTTGCATAGGCCCGTAAGTGATAGATACTTGCAATCTCTCAGTCTCCTGCATCGCCTCCCCCAGCAGCAGTACCACCAGCAGCAGCTCCTGTACCCGTTCCAGGCCCAGCTGCGCCCACCTCCACGCGGTGCGCCTCCGATTTGTGATGCCCATTTGTCTCTTTACCATTGCCATGCTCGCCAGCTACCGCCATACCCTGACTATTGCCATGGAAATGCATTCCCGGTCTAGCCCCCAAAGCTCCCCTAATCTCTTCCACACTCTTGTCCGCCCACACTCCTACACCCGACTTCGAGAGCGGCCACAGCACCAAATTTTCCTCTGCCGCCACCACATCTTCAAACTTTGGTGCACTCTTTGCCATGATGATCTCCACATCCTTACGGATCTGCTCACAGAAAGTATCGAGCGGGAGGTCATTCACATCGTCGCCAAAAGGGTTCTCAATTTCTCGCCCAATCAGTGCAATACCCAAAATAACGTACGCAGCGAATATGCTCGCGGGGATCGTCACCCAGCCCAATGATTTGTATAGCTGGAAAGGAAGGAGAAGGATATATACCCATGTGATTTGACCAATGGCAATGCTGTAGGCGATGGGAAGTGGTGTATTTAGAATACGATCTGTGCCAGTGAGGACATCGTTCATGGTAGTAATTGCATTGAGCGACTGCGTCTGATAGATTGATACTTTAAAGGTACCGTTGTCGTAAATATGTTTCATGTACGCGCTCAAGTTGCTCAGAATCTCGAGAGGAAGATTACCCAACGGAGCGCGAGCTTTCTTGAGAAGTTTGCGTGGGTTGCTTTCGGCCATAGGGATGCCGAGAAACTGGCCTGCTGTTTTGAGAGGGTTTGCTTTCTTTGGTGGATCTGGCTGATCGGCGGCTTTGGCAAACGTGTCGAGGTGGTTGACAATAGGCTGGAGATCGTCGTAGTGGGTGTAGGGTTCAAAGCGGAGTTTGTGCTTGAGCGCTACAGCGTATGTGGAGATGAGATTTAAGCAGCTTATTTTTGCCAGGAGATCTTGTTTCCCCAGAGCAGCGTCGGCGTCGTGGCGCTCATCAACATGGATCCAAATCAGGCGCGCCAGATTCTGTGAGGCGAGGGTGAGTTGAGCCCAGTACTTGCGGCCTTCGTTGTAGCGTTCATAGGCTGTCGAAGAACGAAAAGATAGAGCGAGACCGACCACGAAACCAAGGACAGTGAGCAGGAGTTGATTGATTCCAACTAAATGCTTCAGTCAGTGTCCATAGAGTGTACTGTGGGCTTTTTGGGCTGTAGATTGCGTACGGTCGTGCACGTATTTCGAAATGCAGGTTATCATAGAGGACCAGCCGCCCACGAATAGAAGAGGTAGGATCATTTCTGGCGTGATGCTGCCGTGTAGGCGCAAGAAAATGGGCCATTTCGAGTGGTGGTCGAGGTTTCGTGGTCCAACCTGGTTAGGTTAATGAACCTTTCCATAACTATAGCAAGGCAATGAAAGGTCACAGCTCACAAAATAATCGTCAAGATCTCGATCCGTATCTTGCTTTTGCAATTGAGGCCGAGTATTGACAGTACTCGACTTAACGTTCGACTTTTCCGCCATGATTGTCGCTGTTTCCCAAAGATGCAATTAAGCTGGAGAAGACCGATTGCGTGTTTCGCGGGGAATTGCCAGCTCATAAAGGAGCAATTAGCATGTGCATGCCTCAGCTTGGTCGTGTGCAAATCACTTAACCCTTCACGTTGGCGCTCGTCCAGCCAATAATTATCTCTCTATGCCGGTAGTTAGCGTTTGGCATTGCAAGTGGCGGCCTTGCTGCATCATTTCGATGTGCGGATGTAGCTGTAAGGGGAAACACGATGGTTCGCGAGGCCAATCGTATCTTGTCGCGTGCTCCCTGAAGGCTGAATACGGGCGGTAGCCGCCTTGGCGCGTAGAGCACCGCTCGGTGCAATTAGAAGATGAAACGACCACTGGCTGATAAGTGTTGGCGGCTTGTGTACTGCTGCGTTGCACTAGGTGCACACAACATACGATCAGTGGTCACCTAGGTATGTTAAAAAACGTGGCACAACGCGGGAAAAAAATCCTCCAGTATACAGACAGGTTTCCTAACTGGCGAAACATCCATGGTTTGTAATGTAATGACTTATCATGCACCAGCGTACGGAGTATCGAGTTTTTGAAAGCCTGATGTGAAGCGCGCAAGGATCTCCGCAGGCTAGATTCAGCATGCGGTCAAGGATGGTGCAATTGGGCATTGACCACAAGCTTCGGACTGTGCTCATCAGTCGAGATCTTGTTCTATAGCTTGGCATTCTTGGTCTTTGCGCACGCAGCAGGCTACGTTGCTGATCAATAGAATCCATAGCCAAGTATCGCACCCTTATTGTCTCGTAATATGATAAGAGATGTCGATATGCCTGTCGTTAAACAGACAGTTCCAGCAATGTACACACATACCGATGTCGAATCAGTCAAGATAAATATGTATCAAAAATCAAAAAAGACCTCCTCAGACACCTCAAGGTTGATAAACGAAGAGAGAAACTTGATAATTACTCGATCGACGAGCCCCACTTACTCTTAATCAACCATTCAACTTATCCGTTTCACCATCCAGAACGTATACTTTGTCCAAGTGAAACGAACAATTAATTGACATCATACAACGGTGTTGGTATAGAGAATCACAGCACAAGCTCCAAGGAGTCAGCAAGGCTACCCATTGTTATGTGGGCCTGGTCAATATGAGACTTTTTATGGGCGTCATAAACATTACCCAAGATTAAGTAAAGAACATGAACTTGACCTTTCAGGATATTTGGGAACTGAACACAAATGGCCACATGAGAATATTATAGGCGAATCCGTACTTGGGCATCGAAACCTTACGCGACACTATGTACAAACAGCACTTCATATCTTAGCCTTCCAATCCCACCCTACCAATGCGAATCGAGTGGCGATCAGCAGAGAGCCGCCTATGAAGAACGAGGATCCAGCCCAAATATTAGCATATGTGTAGCTCCCTCCATGTTGCTGAATTAAAGCACCCGCCAGTGGAGGACCCGTGAAGCTTGAAAAGCTCACAATCGTGAAAGCCATGCCCATTCTGACTCCAGCCTTTTTCATATCTGATTCTCGACTCAAAGAGCCTATAATCGCTGGCCACAGTGCCTGGATGACCGCACTTCCCGATCCATACACGACAGCAAATACATACAGCGCCCCAACAGAATGAATTCCAATCCATCCAAACATCATAATACCGCAAACAAATGCGAATGGTATAAGCACGTTTAAACTCCCAATTTTGTCTGCGTAGTATGTGGGGAGCAAACGGAATACGAAACCCATGCAAATTTGAACGAGCAACAAATTGATCGACTGTTGGTAACTCACCCCCAGAACGTTGCGCCCGTATGATCCGATGTAGAAAAAAGCAAAATACAACCCCCAGAAAGAAAAGAACATCCCTGCACAATACAACGAGTAAGGGGCTTCTTTGAAAGAGTCCCAATCCACGAGTGGCCCGGTCTTGCGAGGAGGAAGGCGTGTCCGGAAGAGAGATATAGTAATGACATTACATACGAGCATGATAAAACCAATGATGCGGATAGTCCATGGGAAGCCAAGTCGAGGTAGGCATTGCTGAACAATGACTGGGAATACAACACCGCCGGTACACGATCCGAGTGCCGTAACACCGAGTGCAAATGCGCGTTTCCTCACAAAATAAGTCGATACGAGAGCCATTGATGGGCAGAATTGCAGACCATTCGCAATACCAAGACACACAGCCTGACTCAAAAACAACTGCCATAGTTTAGTACTCTCGGCCATTGTGAAAATCCCCAGGATCTGGAACACTGCCCCAGCGATGTAAACGGGTCGAAACAACCCAGCATCTGTTGCGCGACCGGTCAATGTTCCAATACCAAAAAGTAGGAAGACCTGAATGCTTCCAATCCAAGAGACTGTGGATGGCGCAATGCCCAATGTGTTTACGTAGTATGTCTGATAAACGCCAAATGAAGTGAAGAAACCAAAAGTTGTGAAAATGGTAAGATGTGTACAAAGTACTTGGATCCAAGCTTGAAGTCCACCTTCAGGTGCTGGCCCAGGATCGTAGGAGACCGCAGATTTCCGGGAAAGGATTCGCGTGAGTACTGGTGGCTGTTCCCTCTGTGATTCCTTGATATCTTCTTGCACTTCTATTTCTTCGCGTGGGAGGGCAATCTCTTCATCGCGAGCGCTTGGCCACTGTTGGAGATTATTTCTTGTTCCATCAGGCAAATTTTCTTTCTCCAGGTGACATGCTTGTTCATCCACAGCAGGCATTGTCAGTTCGTATCGTAGATATTGAAATGTAAAAGTCAAATGCCTGAAACTGAAGGTTGTTTGAATATGCTAATCCCGGTAATAAATGTTCGCCCGACATTTCCGAAGCTTTACCCACTCCATTAATAATAAGATGCACATCCTTGCCAGATATGAGCAAGCTTGAACACCTCCAGCCCTCACAACTGCAATTGCAAGCAGAGTCACGCGTTTGGCAACTCGGGATTGAGCAGCAAAGCGGCCTCATAGTATAATGCGACTGTGTCGCGACCAAAAAGCATTAATCAATCTGAGCACATCCTGAAACTGATATCTATACTAGATACTGCATGCTCAAATATCTACAAGAAGAAAGCTAGACCTGCAAAGATAGCCGGGAAAACAAAAGGAAGTTTGGCGTGCTCATGCGAGGCAGCACCAGTGAATTGTAGCACAGGCTTCGTGGTAGTCGGGCAATTTGCACCAGAGCATCCATATCCTCCAGTTGAGGCAGGGTTGGTTTGTAGGGTTGTGCTCGTAGCTGGCGTACCAATGGCAGGTGTATTTTGGACGGCCGTCGAGTTGTTTCCCACGGGCATGGAAGGTTTTGAGGGTACGGATGACACAGGCATAGCAGGTCTGGAACTCATAGGAGGTCCGTATCCTGGTATTGAAGCAGGTTTGGTAGGCACCGCTGGGGTGCCGGTAGGCCCTTGAGGAAGTGGCGCCGGGGTAGACTTGATGACCGGCGCGGAAGAGGGCTTGTTGATGCAAGTAGCGCAATAAGTGACAGTCACCGATGAAGGTGTAGCGCATGCATTGCAATACTTGACAGTTGTGGTCCATCCTGTTGGAGGACCAGTCGGCCTCGTGGTGCAGCCCTGCTTGCATGTCTCGGTCACTGTTAAAGTGCTGGTTATGAGTCCTGTGGAGCAGACATCAACCATCTGAGTGACATAAATAGTTGTAGAAGGAACGGCGACGACAGTTGTGCGTGTTTCGGTCTTGGTGATGACCGCAGTTGGTGTTGCCGAGTTAAGCGGGCAGTACTGATTGCCACGACATTGCGTGATAGTTTGAATCTGGGTGGTAGTGTAAGTCTGGGTGATGGGCACATAACCGGGCTGAGAAGACCAAGTCAGAGTCGGGCATGGGCTGCTGGTAACTAAAGTTCCTGAGGACATGATGCCGCCATAGTTGTTATTCATGCTGCTCGCCTTGGAAGATGGGCCAGATGGTGCAGGGTAACCATTACCATAGGGGTTGGTGATAGCGGCAGTAGAAGCAGCGGCGCTGCCTCCACTTACATTAATCAGAGATGATGATGCGCCACCAGTTACGCCAGTGGAAGAAGGATTGACTACATTGGAAGTTGCAGAGATCAATGTAGATGACAGTGAAAGAGAAGGAGCGGCACTGTTTACGGAGGAAACAGATGAAGCGCCATTCGGAGATGACTGTACGGTTGATACGGAGATTGCAGATCCAGCAGAAGATGATGCTGTTGAGGCCGAATTAGAAGACAATGGTAGGGAAGCAGCATCAGAAGATGATGGCACCACTGATGAGATAACCGAAGCACCATTGGATATAACGGCAGAAGAACTAGCCGATGTGATACCAGAGCTGACTGAGGCCATAGCTGACGAGCTAGCTGACACGACGGCGGAGGAGCTGGCTGACCCGACAGCAGATGAGCTAGCAGACGCAACAGATGAACTGGCCGATGCAATAGATGAGCTGGTTGATGCAACAGCAGTAGAAGACGCTGCTGCCGAGGACGAACTAGACACGACAGCTGAAGAGCTGGCTGACGCTACTGGCGTGGACGAGGCCGCGATCTTCGTACAGCCAGCTGGGACATTGTCCTGACGCCTGACGATCGATGGCTTGTTCCTCCAGATGCGCGGTGTAACAAAGTCACGCTTGCCCTGTTGTTCGGTCTGTGGTGCATTGGGGATTCGCTTCACAGATGGCTGGAAAACGTTCTCCACATTTGGCTTGTACACAACATTGTCATCTGGGAACTTTCCGGTCTGCAAGTATACCCCAATTGCCTTGTCTAACTCAGGGGACGGGTTGGCGTTTGTACAATGCTACTCAGTGATTAGTTGATGTATGCACATCTTGGGAAAAAGTGCTTACCCCCACGCCTGAACTCACGAGGAGTCGAGAACCAATGAAGTTATCGGATACGTTTTTGGCTGATGCGTAAGGAGTGACGGGATCAAACACGGTCTGTAGTACCAGGATTGGGTGCGCAGTTTTGACACCACGAAATTGAGAACGAACTTTCTCTTTTGAATTAACTCGCCAAGTTGAGCACTGATACAACGATCTGACCGCAGTGTCACCCGAGTATTTGCTGTGATATATCCCATCTTTGGTGAACAAGTTAAACCATTCCTTGAATTTTTCGGTAGTGCCAATCGGTCCTAGTCCTGTTAGCAATTGTAGGTGTGTCAGAGCGACATACTCACTGTTCACCAGATCTCCGCAGGTGATAGCATCCAGAGCCAAAGGCACTTTCCATTGTGCGGCTTCTTCATCGTAATCTACTGGCCAAGACACCTTACGTTTCCTACTGGACGGCTTGGGCGTTTCGTACCACTTGGAAATATTTTTCGCAAGTTCGATGTAGGTGTCCGCTTTCCTGAAATACATAGCTTGGAAAAGTTGATCACGGATCTCATCGCTTCCTTCGAAACCAACCGTCTCAATTTCTGTGTCGAATCTTTGCTGTAGCTCAGGGCCAGTTTTTTTACCATCTGCCACAGCGCAAACTCCAGCTGGAGCTGCTGCGCATTGTCTGAAGAATTCCGATACACCTTTATCAAAATCTGCAGTAGTTTCGTCGCCGCTGAATTCGATATCAGAGACTTTCAATTACAATTATAACAATGGACTCACAGGCCGTAGTAATAATCAATCGGGTTGATGTTTCCGTCAATGACAAGACGCTCAATTTTCTCGGGAAACATGGTAGCTAAAGTCGTGCCGAGAAGAGTGCCGTACGAAAATCCCCTGCAAAGGTCAGTGAAAGTCATCACAGCGAATCATACAGATACACACCAATATCTGATCTTCTGATCTTCTCCGAGCTGCTCAACTATAGCATTGATATCACGTGCAACAAATGTTGTTCCCACGAGGTCAGACTTATATTGCTGATCCTCGCAAGTACCAGCCTGGTCTTGAAAGTACTTTAATGCTGTGGAACGTCCTTCATCTGTGTTGAAGAAGCCTTGGTTATTAGTATTCTTGGGGCAATTGTACTTGTCCGAGAGGCCAACACCGCTGTGGTATGTCAGTAATGAAGGATCAATTTGTTGCTTCAACGTACCGTGGATCAAAGCCGATGATGTGAAAATTATCACCAGCAATCTGCTGAAAGCCATAGCCTCCATTACGAACCTGATTGATACCGCTGGCGCCAGGTCCGCCGGGGTTCATGATGATCGATTTGGCATTGATCGTGTCTTCGGCTGCAGGATAACGCACAAGACGCAAATCCAACTTATCAGAATTGGGTACAGACCAATCTCTGGGGACTTGGATGGTGGCACATTCCAGTGGGCTTTTCTCAATGCCACAGAGTTCCCAAACTATCTTTCCCTTTGCGTAACCTGGAGGGCACTCTTGTCCAAAAACAATCGCGGTGGTGGATGCGAGCACAAGGGCCGCAGCCCCTTGGAGAGTACGCATCCTAGGTAATTGAAATGAATGAATGAATGAATGTGGTGAGCACGATACTCAGAAAGAGTGACTGAGGTGAGTAAAATTGAGTAGACAAAGTCGCAGGACAATTCCCAGTGTGAACTGCTTCCATTTTGAATATGGAAGTGCCCACCCCGTGGCGGCAGCACGATGCAGGATCAGCCATGGTAAGATTGCAGCGGACTGTTTAGGGTCTTGGGGCTGCAAGCCAGTAGAAGGAGGCTGGCTGTAGTCCTCTAGGCTCCAGGTGGAGCGCCTTCGGGAGTACCTGCAGTAAGTCATCAACCAGACTAGGCTTAGTTTGAATTCTGCATCGAGGTATTGTAAACGCACCCAAGTCAGATCATCCCACTAAATTTATGAAGCGTTCATTTATCGAATCGGAGCATCCTCCTATGTCTCTTTCTGCATTGTATCTCAGTGCCAAATCATGTAGATTTCGCGCGACGTCTGCTTTAAGCTGTTTGTTTCTCTGGTACATGCGCTATCGAGTCACAAGTCCTGCAACTTAGCAAGCCATTTTGATCATAAAACAACAAATGAATGCTAAGATCAAAGGTTCATCCCATTTCCATTTTAAACCTGTCCACCACCTAGGTTGCATATCATGAATTGATGATGGTAACGAGACAATGAAACTTGCACAGCAAAATTTGAACAAGAGACCATACGGACAGATTGAGCCTTTCGCTTAGGCAACAAGTGGCTGAAGCTCAGCTGTTACAGCTCTACAATATGGGCGTTAGGAGTACCAAATCATGATGGAGGCGACCGATCTAGGCCCGAATTAGCGGGTGGCCCCTGCTTCCCTTCATCGTGCTTAAACGCGCCGAGTAGCACGTGGCTGTTGTCCGAGAGCTTGGCAGCATTGGAGCCAATGCAACTTGTACTTTTGGGAATATTGTGTGGAAATTTCCTTCAGCCATCAAGTGGAGATTTGCAAATGTAGACTGCCCATAACTTTGGTTTTAGATTATCTTTACTGCCTAGGTAATTTCTGGTCTACTTGACTTCATCCCTACCTAGGTAACCTGAGGATCCTTCAGACTCATGTGCAAGCCTTCACGATACTCAAAAGCCCCTTAAATGTGCCCCTAGGAAATCTTTTCGGTGCGTTGTTTTTGTACCAAGCATCTGAAATGCAGTCCCGAATTTTTGCAAGTCACGACCAAGGTTGCTCCTTTTTTTCTGGCTCTTGTCATCATAGAATACAACGATGTGTTTCGTTATATCACATGTATTTGTCCAAAAGTAAAGCTATGTGGAGTAGCTGTAGCCAGCAAGCTCGTTAGTTTCGAAGCGTCCAGAACATCACATAAGACAAACTTCGCGCAGTATAGCGGTCATAGTGCCACCTTTAAAGATTCTCAGTGGCAACATGACGACAAATATGACCATCTAATCGACACCCTCACAGGATGCGAAGTGGGAAACGATGCAGCAGTGCCCCTGTAGGACCTCAATACGACCGGGGATCAGATACAAGACGGTAAACACCATGTAGAACTTCATAGACAGCCAGCAAGCACTATTACATCCATTGCAATTTCTCGCAAAATGTGTTGATCGCATATACAACAATGCCACATCAAGCATCGGCCAATACACACAATTTAAAGTGTGCAAGCCTCAAGATCGTATGGTACACCACTTCTGGGAGTCTCCAAACTAACCAACTAGTGGCGACAGTATGGTGCACCACAACAAAAGTTTCACGAGATGAGGCGTTTGAAAGAAAAGCAATGTAGTAACAGCCGAGAAGTCTTATTGTCGATGACTGTATCATTCTCTTCAACCCAGCTCTAGTAATGGACCGACTTATAGCTCTTGGTGGCTCCTCTGGTCGTTCCATTCTGATTCAGTTAGTCGCTCCATCTGGAATTAAAATTTAAATGGGGGTATAACACGTACCACTTATCCAATCAACAACAAAATTCTTCAAAAATTGTTGCGCATAGACAACCTGTGCTGGCGGTAGCAGAGGGGTTGTCTCGTTTTCAAAAATGCCATTCTCTTCCCAATGATGAACTCCATGGCTAATCAGAAGCCAGGGCTCATCAGTAGAGGTATTCCTACTTTCCGGATACCACAGCGGTGTCGCGGGTCGCCAAGGATCTGCGTTGCCGCCCAGCTGAGCGAGGCGCTGATACTTGATGCTGAAGTTACCGTACTTGTTCACACGGTCAGTCTCAGGAGGAGTAGTGATATTAAACTGGGCGCGGCAGAAGAAAGTCAAGTATTCCAAGTCAAGTGTACGCGAAATGAGAGGCATAATTTCTGGAGGCGTGTTGCCGGTCTGAATAAATCCCCATTCGGTGCACACTTGATAAGGCCAGGAGGTAGAGCCGTAATCGGAAAGTGAAGTATAGGACTGAAGGGCAGTCGCATTGAGCTGGGTATAATATGAGTCTTGCGTTTGATTGGAACTGCGCCAGCTGGAGAGAGAGGTCTTATTGAGCCAGCTTATTGCATTGAGTGTAACATTCTGCGCAAGAACGTCAGAGCCATAGCCTGCCGCGGTCACTAGTTCGGAAACAGTGGAGCGCAAGTTCTCTATAGTTGGCAATGCGGTGATGTTTTTGCAGTAATTGAAAAATGAAGCAGAATTCTCCTCTGGATCCCAGTTCGTGCTCTGCCAACCATAGACGCCGGTTAATTGGTTCGCAAAATCGCGGTTGTCGGTAATGCCACCGAGTCCAAATGCGTCCTTCAGCTGCTGGACCTTCTCGGTTGTATTCTTGCCCATTAAAATTTTGTCGACGACGTCGATTAAGATCTGGGTGTTCTTAACGCAGTCCGGGGGGGCATATTGCCTAATTGGCTCAAAGTACTCCCAGTAATCGTATATGGCAGCCGTGACTCCGGAAGAGGATATTGTTCCCCAAAAAGTGCCAGGATAAACTACTCTTAGAAAGGCAGCTTGTGCACCAGCATAAGATCCACCGTATGCAATCCAAGGGGTCTTCGGTGCTGTCAAATCAGTAAGGATGCCTTCGAACTTTACATGCTGGGCAAAGTAGTCAATGTCAGCAAGGGCTTGCTCGGTTGACAAGAAGCGCATATTCTTGGTTGTCAGATCAGACACTGGGAAGCTTTTGCCGTAGTATCGATGCTCAAGAATCACCCCCAACCCGCCAGTCGCCTTAGCAACTTGGTGTACAATGCCTTTTTGCAGAAATGGTAGCCGGTCCTCGCCATCAGTCTCTCCTCCGAGTAAAACAAATACAGGGCCGCCCGGCTTGTAATAAGTTGTATCAAACCAATACCGAAGGTTGAAAGTGCCATTGCTATGGGGTTCGTATCTTGTTTCATTATGAAAATGGTCAATCGGGACGGAGATATTGCGCTCTGGATAAAGAGTGGTGAGATCCAAGCCGGCAGCGCGTTTGGCGAGGCTGTGCTTTTTCGTTTTTTGGCTCTGACAATAGATAATCAGCCCTCACCCTACCCCAAACACAAACACATGATTGCAGAAGAGTCACGACATTGTATACATACCTCTGCTTCTGCTTGCACAGCGGCTCTCGGGCCTACTCTGAGCGCAGCAACCTGGAGGCCGCCCAGTAGTCCCGCTACAACAATAGATAAACGCATAGCTTTGGCAATGGAATGCGTCGTCAATGTCCGTGCAAAAGCACGAGAGACAGACAACTTTTATACAGGCAAGTATTATGGCTATGACGAAGCAAGGTCTATCTATGCACGCTGGCTACAAGGGTCTCTTACATCCTTAAGGAAGGTGGGTAAAAGTAGTTGGGTGTTACCATACTGCATGTAGAAGGAGGCTGGGCGATCTGCGGATACAGAACGGTTTCTTCGTGGCGGATACGAAGCTTTCGGGCGCAGTGCTTGATTCGCGGGCCGTATGCTACGCGTAATGATAACAATCAACATTGGCCTACTTGGACTTTGCAGCCAGGTCCCATTTGGGGTTTGTTGGTTGAAGATGATGACGCGCGCCGCCTACCCTCTCAGCGTGGCCAATCAAGCATCGAGTAACTAGTTTCGCTTCCTGTTTTGAACATGATTTTGGGAATTTGTCAAAGGGAAAAAGAAGAGTACAATTCAAGAATTTTCTTCGAGTATTTTGAGCCAAATTCTGATTGAATAAGGAGAGCTCTATAAAAAAAAAACCAAGAAGTTTCGATCATAAACAAATATCCCGGTGGACTTTGGTCTAACCCTTCGACTATGTGTCAAAGCAACTATGTCTATTCAATAGCTCGTTATTACGTCCGCTTTGACTGTAATAAACATGGACAGTTGATGTTCGTAGCATGTTGCAAAATCCCACCCTGTGATAACATTCATGCTGTTGAAGCTACATTGGTGGCAGTTGTGCCATGATGGTTGTGTTGATATTTAAAGCAGGCTCGACATGTGTGGTTTCGGACATGACTTTGAATTTTAGAGTGCAATTTCGCCTCGGGAATGATGTCGCGATCGGATGGCAATTGCTAAAGACGAGGCCAAGATAGTAATGTACAAGTATGCAAGAGAAGAGAGTGCTGGGAGATTCGGATCTCCATAGGCAACAAGGTGGTCGAGAAACTGGAGCATGTCGAGTTGAGGCCGCGTCAGCCAAATTCAAACGGAAGATAACTGGGCTCCGGATGGCGGGATACGTCTAGGATTTCGAGCAGGCAATGGTGATGAATGGGGTGTTAAAGAGTGAGCAAATTTAGCGGACGGAGACTACATAATGGAAGGCACTAAGACGCGGCGGCAGGACGCACAATGATGCATGGTGTAACCCAATGCTAATAATTGTTGGGGGGATGGGAGGCACGGAGGTTGAAGGTTGGCCGGGCGTTCCGTGGAGCCTTGGCTGCCGTGCTGACCAGAACATGCACGTGACGTGGAGAAAGCAAATGCCAAGCTCCCATGCCAAGGCCAGATCTTGCCCTAACCACAATGGGTGATTAGCGTGAACCATGCCCGTTTACAACCAGCAAGCTCCTACCCAGTATATCCTTTTTGTACCTTCACCACCAGCGACTACACTCCGTTCCGCCCCGCCTCACTCCACTCCATATACCAGAGCACCGGCTACGCGAGCTCACTCAACTTTGCAGCCCCCACCATACGCCAAACTTCTAAGCATGGCTGACACAGAGGTCATGGAAGTTGACCAGCCTGAGCGCACAGCCGTCGACGCGCATACCGAAGCAGGCGCAACAGCAGTGCGCTCCATTGAAGGCTGGATCATCATTGTCACCAACGTCCACGAGGAGGCGACCGAGGAAGATGTACACGACTTGTTCGGCGAATTTGGCACCATCAAAAACCTGCATATGAACTTGGACCGACGAACTGGCTACGTCAAGGTGCGACCTTTTCCTTACTCAGTTTTCAAGACTGCTTGCCACAGGCTCTCTCAGGACTGACTGGCTGTAGGGCTACGCTCTCATTGAATATCCGACCCTTGATGAGGCGAAAGCTGCTATCAAGGGCGCTCACGGCGAGGAGCTTCTCGAGCAAAAAATCACCGTAGATTTTGCTTTTGTGCGCCCACCGCCGGCTAGCAAAGGCCGCGCACGCGACCACGATAGAAGGCAAAGTGGCCGTGGCGCCGGCAGGGCCAGAAGCAGGAGTCCTGGTCGCGACGGTGATGGCGATGACATGGAGGATTGAGCAAACAATTACGTCCGTTTAACCTGCCCGCTGCTGTTTCTATAATATAAAACGAGGAAGCATGCCAGAGCTTCTGTTTGCGTCGTGGAACGATCTGGAAATAAGAAGCAATGGTCAGAGCTATGGTACGCAAATGCTTCAGTGGAGGCTTTGAGACAGTAGTAGCAAAAATCAGCCCACCGGCTTGCACTCATTGTGAGGCAAGCCGGGCTTGATACTCCTTTCGTAAGTCGCCCAATGTAGCGCTACACACGAACGCCATTTAACAAAATCCTAGCATCCGCATTATCTGAGTGCTGAACGCCATTCCAAGAGAAGGCGGTTGTGCCGCACTTATCCTGCTCCTGTCATGCAGAACTAAACATCTCGCTCTTCTGACCTCGATGCTAAAAATTGTAGCGCACGAAAAGGTGTCAGTCCACAAGTTACAATTTTCCCGGCATATGTGCAGTGCCTTTTGATTGAGTGCTCGTCAATTGTTCTTTCGTTTGTTTCTGGCTACTAATCACAACGGCGAGTCGAGACGAAACATATTTCACTGGTATCTAGCTTTGTTCTGTTTGGTCCTATTTTCGGTCAGCCGGACATCTTGGCACACTAAACCAGGACCAGGCATCCTCTACGGCGTCTCGTTCTCTCGTTGACCCGCCGCAATTTTCTTAAAACCTACGGCGGCTCACGTTGAATTCCAAGTATAAATACCACCTTCTCTCTTCTATCCCCCAGCCAACAATGTCTCGGGAACGGCCATCAAATCTTGTTCACATTGCTCCGCTCATTGGACGAATTGGTACCGTAGTGGTCTAGCATAACCTTGTGAAACGATGGCTAAAAGTGCAATTAGTTCTTACAGCAATTACACAAGTTTTATCTTATCCTTTACGAAGCATTCGGTGCCCTACTCTTTATCATGATGTACTCTATGCTGCGGTTCGCTGTATGCTTCAACATATAACCATCTCCCAGTCGCGTTACATGAACCCTTCAACAAGCGAGCGCTATTTCAAGCATTGCAAGGAGAATCACATTGAACCCAGGACGCTCCAGACGAAAACTACAACTTCGAGCGTCTCTGCACATTGGCTTGGTAACGAAACTGCCGACACAATCATTCTATATTTACATGGGGGAGGTTACACTCAGTCAGCGAACGACGGCAATTTCAAGTACTTGTCGAGACTAGTCAAGGATCTCAACTACCAAAAGACTGAGTGCTCTGTCTCTGTGCTTATCCTCGCATATACTCTCGTCCCCGAAGCTACGTATCCAACACAATTGCAAGAAGCTGCCGCAATGCTTACGCATCTCATCCACGACCTCGGCTATTCTCCGTCGAATATCGTACTCTCTGGAGACTCTGCAGGCGGAAACCTGGCCCTTTCATTACTTTCGCATATTCTGCATGCGCACCCTAATGTACCTGCGATCAAACTCGACCAAGGACTGTGTGGCGTACTCCTTTATAGTCCATGGTCTGGTTTTAGCACCGCTTATCCCAGTTATAGTAATGAAAAACTAGACATGTTATCACCAGTTGCATTACGAAAATGGTCTGCCATGCTTCTCAACAAGACCAATCCCACGGACCCCGAGACCGATCCCGGCTCAGTGTCGGGTGATGCTTGGACTGAGCCTTGTCTGAACCCCGCATCTTGGTGGGAAGGCTTGCACAATGTTGTCCATAACATCTTTGTGTCGTTTGGCAGCAACGAAGTGCTTACAGACCCCATCAAAGATTTAGAAAGAGAGCTCAAAACCGGGTGGGTGGATGGCCACGGCGATGCAAGCCGAGTGGTGTTTCTCGAGGCCCACAGAGAAGCACATATTGCTCCTATCGTCGACATCATGGTACCAAGCACACAAGGCAAAAAAAGTCTTACCCAAATTGCAATTGAGCAATGGTACAAAGAACGATTACAGAACCAATACCAAGATGGCTAGCTAGCCAGCCCAGTCTTCGCATGTTACAAGCGTGCTTGACAAGACCTCTCACTGATATTGCTGTGCTTGTGGAGTTCCTTTGTGGGTAATCGCGACCGCATCTCATTATGGGCACGTCTTCAGCGTTTTTGATCGCATCATAGAAAATTTATCTGACGAGCTATCCGAAGCGTATTTTGAAAATAAGCAGCTGAACCAATAGCATCAATTACTCGAATTTCAGAGTGAAAGGTACAAGCCATCTGCACAGTATTGATGTTGGGAATTTCGGGGAAATGGACAACACGTACATGGCGCGAAAAATGAAGCCTAATTAATAGCCAATGGTCAGAAGTGCGGCGAAGGAAACGATACATGACAGAAGCCATTGTAGTTTCTATGGATGTTTCGTTCGAAGCATCCTTGAAGCAATGTCTGCCTCGGAATTTGGCTGAGCTTGCATGAGAGACAGGTTTTAACGAAGCTTGGCGATCTTACACAGCCCCCTTCCCCAGCGCCCGGTGCTTTACAGTGCTATCTGCCAAGCTGCGTCAAGCGGACTTTCAAATCCCCACCATGATCCTCTGCGTTGAATTTTGACCTCAGCACCAGCTCAGGCGCCGAATTACCAATGGTTCAAAGAGCATTCTCTCTTCATACGATTAGCGGAGAGGTCAATGTGGAATTTCCTTTCTCGGTTCAGGAATACCAACACTATGTTTTTGGCGACGATAGGCTAGCGTATCGTTTTGGTACAGAGCTCGCTAAAGCATACGTTGCTCATGGCACTATGCAACCTTTGAGCTACACGAATTGCCCTTCAGCCAATGTGGCCGTTGCCGTTCTATCCGATCAAATCCCCACAGCCACTCACAGTCTTCGCCATCACTTCATCGCGTACTTAAATCGACATCTAATCTCCATTGGTGCAAGACCAGCCATCAAAATCGACATCTACCCTGTTCAGGGGGACGCACTTGTTGGTTCTGATTCGCAGCTTTGCGTTACAAACGCATACCATGTCGACGACATGCTCGAATCATCCCGGTCTGTGATCCTACTCGGTGATCTACGCATTCGTCCGGATCAAGAGCTGTGTATTCGGGAGTCTTTTCGGAAATTGAACCTCGACAACTTGATCGAATTCGTATATTTGGCTCAACTAGACGAATCCACCAACCCTGCCATTCTCTCACCAATTTTATCTTCAGTCATTGCTCCTCGATTGAAGGACATTGATGACATTGTCCAGACCCGCAAGTTCATAATGAACTGTTCCTTTGTCCACTATATGCTCGGACTCGAATTCAAAGATTTTTGTCAATTCCTCAGGCGGCAAGATGACTCCTTTGTCAGCTTATTGAATGATTACACTATATGTGGAGGCTATTATGATAATGGGTTGTATCAACAAAATTTCAACTTTCTTTCATGGGAGCTCAAGGTTCGAGAGGATATGTAAACTGGCAAAGAAAATATAATATCAAATATGCTACAATATTCGACAGTGCCAAATTCCGTCACATCATGTACTTCTATTGTATCATGATGTCGAAGCATGTGCTGAACCGATTCTGTCCACCAAAACTCCACACCCAAACCATCATATGCCGTCCCTTCTCCATACATCCTGGTAGCTTCAATGTCATCCAATTTCCTTTGTCCACCAAGCCTTGGGCTGGAGTCCTCACAGCCATGTCCTCTGGAAATGCGAAGCTTTCTTCGCTAAACCCGTTTCTTTGAAGAAGGTTATCATGTGTAAATTCCTTGATGTCGACTATTTCCTGCTCAGATGTGCCTAGCCAATACACAGAAACATTCCCTGGGTTCCCATTCTCACCGGCATTTGCGCCTCGCGAATGGCCATTTCCGCCGAACATGAGTTTAATTTCGCCACCAGCTGTAGCTGTCGCCATTGGTGCTGGATTTTGATGAAATAGGAGTTTGGGATCACTAGAAACTGATTTCGTATAATGTGTGGGAGTGCGCTGATTTGGATGGCAAGCATGCGTGTCTTTATTCTGAATGGCCTTTTGGATGTCCCAGAGGTAATGTATGGTTTCGTCAACCCAATCACCTGGATTCTGTTTGGCGCGAGGCCAGCCCAAGCAGTAGTGCGCGTACCAAGGCATGAGCGGATCGATAACTTTAGTGCTTCCATATTCTTTAGCGTTATCTTTCATCAATTTCAAAATTTCGGTGTTGTTGTGAGAGGTACAGTGCAGCCAAGAATGTGCAGCCGTAAGCGGGAGGGTAAGCAAGGCTACACGAACAAGGAAATCAAGTTTAAAGAACATAGACATCATTGCGAGCTGGCATTTGTTTGGGTATCGAAAGGTACAACTTCATTGCGAGGTTTGAAGCATTTATACAGAATGCAGCTCGCGACATGTGAACGACAATACAGTTGAATTGAATAAATGACATGGTACATTGAATGACTGTAACTCTTCCCGCCTCTCTGCACCATGATTCACAGGTATATTTGAACTCTTCAAACAACTCTTGATTGTCTCCGTCTCCTGGCAAACAATGCGAAAGCACAAACGAACCCGCGAATACACAGCCCTAGCCGAGCATGGATCGCTGGATCCGCACAATCCAATCGCCCCACTGCGCGCGCATTGAATAGAGTCTTACAGAAAACCACTCTGCTAATTCAAAAGATACAGAATTGTTGGATCGTTTCAACGTGGGCCAAGTCATCCCAATGAGATCGCACACGCCACGCCCAACCTCTATGAACTTGTGCGCAAGAAAAAGACCAAAGACCAAAATGGTGTAGAACAACAATGAATCATGAACTAACCCCAAAATTATGCTTATGCTTTTGGTAGCAGCTCGTGTGACTTCGAGTGTGTTGTGTTGCTGGTCATAGGTCAAGCTGGGCTTTGCGAATCTGATATCGTCTTCTTCCTCGTAAGCCAAGCATGATGTGCTTGAATTGTGGCTGGACAGATCAGCCCTGATTCCCCGGGATACCCATTTGGTGAATATCATTAGAAAATAAGTGACGATCAAAATGATTGAGGCGATAAAGGGCGTGGTATAATGACAGACATATTGAATAACTGCTATAAAAATGCCGAGTTTCTGTAGACGTCAGGTGCTTTTCTTTCATGAACAAGTGGTCCAGGGATATACGTACAGTGCAAAGCCGAATTTGTTTTAAGAATGTGCTTTCGTGGTCTGCTTGGTTAAATAAATCTTTCTTGTTTTCCGCCAATTTTCCAACGTGAAAATTATCTCCAGGCGGTAAATGATAGCCATCAAAATTATCCAGGAAGTTTAAAGTTTGCCAATAAGTCATCTTTCTGTCAGTTGTTGGTCTTGTATGGTGTATGTGCATGGAGAAAGTAATAGTTACTCGTCTTGATGCAACCGCTGGAGATTAAAAAGGAAAACCCGGGGACAGGAGATTACAATAGCATAAGAACTATGCTAGGGCTTGTGGTCTACAAACTAAACTATGACAAAGAAAACTCAACCTATCGCCGGATTTGCAAGATTGAATGCCATGCCCTTTCATGTCCTATTGTGCTTTTACACAAAGAGATCAAACTTCAGATAAAGCCTAGCGGTTGACATTTATATATGTTTAAGATATAGAGATAATAACTATTGCCTGCAACGCTCACAACAAACGCATTGAATTGCTTTTATGTTGCAGCGTGCGCCATGCGTTGTTGTTTGTTTCCTTTTTTTTTTTTTTTAAAAACCCTTTCCTCCCAATGGTTCACGGATATTGAAGTCAATGTCCTACCAATCATTTTCCCATTTCCGGCTGTTCAGTCACTGTTCGGCCAATTAAACGTCGCAGCTCAACAATACATCCTCTTGGTTGTTTGCTTTCATCCTGATCAACAATACGCCAATCATGGCACCTGGCCAACTGAACCACGCTTTGCTGGTACATTTAGCTGAAACTGGATCTACGGCTTCAGAAAAGGTACCATCCCACTGCATAGAAGCTACGATCTTCCGCCATACAGCCCGCATTCTTTGCTGATCATCAGCCCAAGATGCATACGCAAGCTCTTGGAAATAACCAAGGGTCCACGCTCCAGGAGAATGAACACTTCCAAGCCCACCGTAAGGGCTTCCCTTGCAGTAACCATTGATGTTCGTAGGCGAAAGGCCAAATTTCATGGTCGACTGCCAAATCTGTATCTCCTCATGAGTAGAAACGAAGCCCCATTCGTAGGCGAATAAAGTTGGGATGTCGTTCGCATCGTGGTAAAACGTATGCTGACCACGGCCATCTACAAGGTACGCGAATATCTTACGACCGTAATTTTGATGTTCAAAGATAAAAGACTGCATTATACGTTCCCTCAATTCTGCTGCCATGCAATCAAGCTCGGTCGATTCCTCGATCTCCGAAGGGCTTATTTGGGCAAACAAATCGCGCAAACGGCAAAATGTCCGCCATAGCAAGACATGGCTGGAGAAATGAAAAGGATAAATGATAGGGTCATCACCTGGTGACTCCTGTGTAAGCCAAAGTCCAGTACATGCGTCTTGTTTACCTTTGAGCAATGTGAGAATTTCCCGAATCATACCAGAGTTGACTATTTTTTGGACGGCTGTTTGGTCTTCTGGGAAGTATTCCAGATAGTCACAGAGCTCAAGCAGCGGGTAGCATTGCTGATCAAGTTGAAAAATTAACGAGTCCTTGGGCTGGCCATTCACCAGGTATGATCGATGCCAGAAACCGTGAGGTCGTTTGGCTTGCGTAAACACCCAATTCAGGTGTCCATATGCGGAAGATTTGATTTGCGCTTCATAGTTTGGTATATGATTTCGATGAATCAAGTCACTTCTATGCCGGTGGGTCTGAAGAAGGAGGCGGAGTTGCCAGCTATAAGAGAGTGAGCAACGCATAGCAATCTATACAAAAGCTTACTAGTTGTCCCTATTCCACCCTAATGGCAATGCCACATGGTCAGTAATGATAGCAGTGACACCTTCAGAGACTGGTATGACACAATTGGCCAATATGTAATCCACATTTCGCCTGAGAATATATGTCGTCAAGAGGCGACCACATTTCCAAGAGGAAGTGACATATTTGTAATCGCTCACAGGCTGGACCGCTGTCCACAGAGATGTTACATCGTCTTCTCTGAGATGGGATAACAATTGAAAAGTTGCGTGAATTCGGGCAGTGGCTTGGGGTTTTATGCAAGCCAGGCTGTGGATACGAGCTTGGAGAGGAGCCCCATCGACTTCTTGGTCGATGAGACTCCCGAAATTGACTGGCTGGCCATTGATCGCAAGGCGTACCAGCAACTGAGTTTCCAGCTCCGGGCTTGAAGCTCGAGCAGTAGTCTTTCCCATGCCACGGAGAATGTTGTGGGACTGGGGTAATGGTAGGGGACCTCCTTCGGTAAGTTGGCCATATGATGCGCGATTAAGACTGAGGCCAAGATCGTAGGCATATGGTAATACTGCAAGTGTGTCGCTCGTGTTGGTCGCCTCAACATACTGCTCAACGGCGCCATGTTCTGTGACCCTGACTACCATGGATAAATTGATGCTGTCCGTGGGCTGGGTACGGTATATGGCGGTGCTAGCTTCCGGTATACAAACAACCATAGGCCTGTTTCGGATGCTGAAATCTAGGCCAAAGCCCGGTTTGTCCTGAAGAATATACTCGAGCATGCGAGCACGATAAGAGCGGACATATTCTGGACTGTAGAATTTGTCTGGATGGAATTGCTCAAATGGCACGGCAAGCACCAAGCCATGTTTGTGATGATAAGTGCTTGCCTGAAGCACCTTTGTTCTTCATCAGCACATCTGCATCCCAAGAACAACAATGGACAAACCCGGCCTTGTGCATCCAAAGACACAGAGATACCCCCTCGGCCAATGTCGATGGTCTTGTTGGGCCT
The DNA here is from genome assembly GCA_000498155.1 of Shiraia sp. slf14. Taxonomy (NCBI): domain Eukaryota; kingdom Fungi; phylum Ascomycota; class Dothideomycetes; order Pleosporales; family Shiraiaceae; genus Shiraia; species Shiraia sp. slf14. Next base: position 958,066 of record AXZN01000008.1, read on the forward strand.
TTTGGCAGCAAAGTCGAACCAGAAGGCATCAGTTGCCATGGCGCCAGGGGAGAAGTCGGATTGATGCCAGCCATGATATCAGCCATGAGGACCATCTCTTTTATGCTCATCCAGCATGGGTAGCTTTTTGCAATCGGTGGACCAGTGCTGGCGTGGGATCATTTGTGGTGTCGATGACGCGGGTGATGTGGTGTGCTACAGCATGTCTGCTTGGCGGGTCGGGACGCCTTCTTCTCCCACGCGTCATTTCTGCCACCTGCCTGCACGACTTCACGACCAGACATGGTTCACTGAACGACGTCAGACGTGGCTCAGGCACATATGCAATCCGGGATATTAACAAACGAGCCGGCTGCACAGCAGCAACGGCGGCTCCCAGTCAATCGTAGGTTGATGAACTAGTTATGGGGCATCTGTCCAGCAGTGGCTGACGTTGCTGGTTCAGCCCGTCGTGAGAAAGTTCCGCCGGAACAGCGAAAACGCGTGGTTAGAGCGTAAGTAGTTTACCGTCGTTGGTAGTGTTTGCGATTCTAGAACCCTACCCCTTTCTCGGCCCGTTCGCGTTTGCGTTTGCCTAGGTCTTGTTTGTCGACTCTCACTCTGGCGCTGGAGCTTGGGGGTTGGTCCGTCTCTAAGTCCAACCTCCCATCCTACGCCGTGCCTTGCCTTGCCTTGCCTTGCCTGCATCCCGCCACCAGAGCCCGTGGATCCTGTCTGCTAATCTACCGACTGCAGATGCAATGCCTGCAATGTTAGGCGGGTCAGATGCGATGGCCAAGCACCTTGCCAACGTTGCCTGAGGGTATCGCGCGAGTGGTATGTTGATCGCCAACTCCTAGTTACTAGCCCTGCGTTTACACCTGCGCCAGTGAGTATCCTGCGCCGGATTCAGACAAAGGCCGCCTCAAGAGCGACGTAGAGCACCTACGGAAAAGATGTGCTGCCCTGGAAAGATGCATCCAAACAATCGCCCCGCATGACGCCGCTGACATCCTCAGCCAGCTAAACAGCGGTGTCACTCAACAGCTTCTCGTAGAACAGGACAACGTTACCGAGTCAGCAGATGGCCGTTTGCTCTTTGACCAAGACGGCTTCGCCAGATATCTGGGTGAAACCTCGGGAGCCACCTTTCTCGACCAATTGAAGAATTTCATGTGTAGGCTGCTCCCTTGGACACCACATCCAGCTGATGAAGACGGGTCTCTGTTCATTACCACCATTGGCCAGTATCAGACATTCGATTCACGCCCACTTCCGAGCCCTGACGTTGATCCGCTATGGTTGCCTGCTCGAACAGAAATGATCATGATGTTTGCCGAATTACGTTATTACTTGCAAGACGGAAATGGGGACATTCCTTGCGGCGGAATCTTCTGGTGATTCTTAACTAACACCCCTTTGATCAGCGAGCATCTTACTGACCTTTCCTACTAGGTGGGGTGACTTCGTCAGTCTGCCTTCAGTCATGGCCCCTTCTACAGTTTGGATGACCACAGAGGATACGTTTCGTTTTCTGGCGAGTACCATGCTTCCGTAGATTGAACTCTTTGGTTCTAATGTGACCAACTCCAGGCATTCTACCACGTGTGCTTTGCGCTTGCAACTGCAGTCAACCCCACTTCGTTCCGCTACTCGGACAAACACACCGGTGAAGCGTACTTCAGACGTGCTCAATTACTCATTGGAAATCCATTGGACTTTGTCCGATTCACCCTCACCGATGTCCCGGTGTTGACCATGATGGCGTTCTATTTGATCGAAGTGAACCGACGAGACGCTGCGTACAGTAAGTCTACCCTTTTTTGGCAAGACCAAGCCATGCTTACACTCACTCGACGTATAGTGTATGTTAGCTTGGCTATACACATTGCCATCATACATGGTGCCTTTCGAGGATTCATTGATGAGCAAAGTACCCGCAAATTTTGGACGCTGTATATCCTGGACCGGTGGCTTTCAGTATTAATGGGACGACCTCCCTCGATTGCAGATGAGGCTGTTCGCCTCCCTCTTCCAAGTGATGCGTCGTGAGTGTACAGTCGAAATGAGTACAGATTTTGACTAATATTGTCACAGTTCAATGCCCCCATGTGATGGGCTTCGAGCACATGTTGAGCTCTCACGAATCTCGGGCTACATTGTTTGCGAAACATTCAGGATAGCGCCGCGTAACCCTGAGCCTTCTGCTGGCACTGCCAGTATGAACAAGGCTCTGAAGATGCTTGAAGATTGGCGAATGCGGCTTCCTACAAAACTGCAAATGCCGCAACATCTTCAAAACAATGATTCGGCGTGTTGCATATTACATATGGAGTATCATCAACTTGTATTGCTGACAACCCGTCCAATATTGTTCGCTACTGTGAGGCAAGCAGTTGCTCGACGGCTCATGACTACACAAAAATATCTTGAACCTCATCGCCAGGATCACCACATTCAGTCCTGCGTTCAAGCCGCACGTTCGAACATAATGCTCGCTCGGCGAGTCACATCATCTACTCGAAGGTTGTTGCAAGCTGGTTTACATTTCGTATTTAATGCGACTGTGGTTCTTTTGCTCAACCAATTCATCAATCAAGATGGCGATCTCGCCACTCAAAGCCCTTTTTTATTGGCACCTGAAAACTCGGATTCTCAGGATATCGATTACGCCATTGCCACCTTCGAAATAGAAGCCAGAATTGGAACAAACTACCCTCGAGATTGCTATAGAATTTTAAAAGATCTGAAAGTTTTGACAGGCCGTATCGTGGAAAATATGAATATCAAAACGTGTCCGGACATAGCACTACCTGCTGAACAGACATTCAAATACCATGATGGACAACGACCTGCGCAACCACTTTTCGGAGGAAACGACGGCCTTTACGAAGATATGCTGAACTGGGTCCAAAGCGATGGCTTGCAATTACACAACACTCTCCTTCTTTGAAGTATGTCATGATGGCTGGCTCAACAGCTCGGATCTCAAAATCATATCTCGTGAAATTCATACCCTTTTCACAAGTGTTAGGTTAAGTTGGAGTGGATAACAGTATACATGATTCAGCACAGTGTTTACTGCCGTAAATTTGTGAGCATTTACACTATTATACAATCAAGCTTAGTAATATTAAAAGCTACGAAATTAAAATCTATATATTGAACCAGATACATGGACTAGAGTAGGGAACATCAGTGTGCCTACAAGCCAAAAATCAACAAGATTGTGAGTCTTAATCTATGGTGACTTTGGGATTGTCGTCGATAAACCGAACATGTGGAACGCATCCGGGTAAACCATTACAATGCACCCAGGGGAAACAAGTGATGACACAACTGGGAATACATCAAAATCTCGGTGGCTGAGATGCTTGAACAACGTTGATTCAGAAGTTTAGGCCTATCGATGCGATATGCAGTCTTTGTCTTGCTATGATGTCACCTTGCCTTACAATAATGCTGGCGATAAATGGGACTATGCATGGACTATATATCGGTGGCCCATTCACCATACGAAACGAGCTGCAGCGCCGTAACTCTGAATTAGAGATTTACATCGATGCGAGGACATCGATGCTGCGCTAGGTCGTGTGACGACAAGATATTGGTATTTCGATTTGGCGAATCAACTGCCCTTACTCGCGAGCCAGCAAAAAGCAAGCAACACAACTTGATCGAGATTGTTATGCTGATCGGGTTGAATATTGGCAACGTTTTTCACAACATGAGTAGTGGCTTTCCTTGTCCCTGCATGGACAGGTATTGTGCAATACTGAACACTCCATCTGGTGAATTTCCACCACACACGAAAGTTATCCTTGTAACTCACATTATGCACGGGATATCAGGAGGATGCCATGATAAATCACGGCATGCAGAACGGAATTGAAGTCACCATGCATCTTTTTTGAAGTATGGAGTCGGCCCTTCAAATTGAATTTGTTGCTCAACACGCCAAGTTCCGGTGGACATGTTCATTTCCCAACTGTCTTCTGAAGTAATATGCAGTTCGGAGGAATTTATATCGAGACGCTGGTATACTCCTCATCACTCTCTTCCTGCGCGGTAGCACTTATTCCTTCTGGCGCAGAATCATCGTCTTTAAATAGCATGACCGCGTGTTTCGGTGCACCAAAGCGCTCAAGCTCCTTTCGCACATCCGCTCGATTCCGACTGAGATACCTCTTTGCTGCCTTCCAAATCTCCTCGCTCCTTGCCATATCATCTCCTTCGTAGGATGTCAATTCCCGCCTCCACCTACTCTTCTGACCTTCGCTCGTTGTTTTGTTATAATCTTCCTCCATTCTCCAGAATGCCAAGGCCGTGCGAACATAAATCATGCCAATATCCTCGCCTTCTATGAGTTCACTTATGTAGTCTTCGAATTCCGCAGCCATAGCTTCCCGCATTAGACGAATGCTGCGAACACCCCAGAAGGCAGCCTCACCCCAATCTTCCAGGTTGAGATATGCAAGAACAACTCTAGCAACGAGTTTGAATCGTAGAACCAAGCGTACTATCATTCCAGTTTGACCAGCGAAACGACCATTAGCAATACCTTCGTGAAAGAAAGCATCACCCATAACACGTCGCGTACGGCCATGGATCAGAATGTGTATTGCGCGGAAAGCATCAACGTATAAAGTCAACGCTTCTGACGGGTTCTTGTTGATTATAGCGTCCCCTTTTTCCATCATCTCTGCAGAATTTGTGAGGCATTCCGTTAGAGTAGGTAAGGGTGTATTCATTCCTATCTCTAGCTCCTGTTTTACTACGTCATCGTACCCGGAAATGTCTTTATGATACAAGCCTTTGACTTGTACGAAGGGGAGTAGCAGGCGTCTCTGTATCGTTTGGCTAATCTTTGTGCCAGGGTAGGGGCTACATAAGACAAATGCTGCTGATAGGCGATCGTTCAGCATAGGGTAAGAGAGCGCGCTATAATACCATGTCTGGCTGAATAGATGAAGGTCGTCAAGGAGCACAATTACGGTGTGTTCGGGAACAGCTTGATGAAAGGGTGCAGTAATCTGCACGATAGCGGAATGTGTTTTGAACATGTCTGCACGCGTATTGGTGCAAACGATTGGCACGAGGCCCTCTGAAGATATATGATTCACTGTAGAAAACATTCTTTGTTAGCCTACATCGTCCTTCACGATTAACGAACGAAAGAAAGGCAAACAACGCTGCGAGAAGGTCAGTATATGTGTGAAGTGCACGCATTTCAAATTGACTTACATCTGCCTCTGACACCAAATCCAGTTGACTCCTGACCTTTCGTAGCTATCATATATTTGCTGTACATACCTGCACTTGGCCAGGGTGTAGCAATCTTAACAAATATGTTTTCTCTATGCCATACTATTCTGGCCTCTTGGTAAATCTGCTTATTGACCTCATACAAATCGAAATCAAAGCGGTACAGCCCACCAAAGAATCCTTGCAGTTCCAATGCATGGTTTTGCACAAGTCGATCCGCTGGCTTGAAGTAAAACGAGTAGATTGTTTCACGAAGCTCAAGTGGGAGCTGAAGGAAGGGAAATGGCTTATCTGCCATGGCCAATGATCACTTCGTAGCGGTCTTGAACAGAGTCGACAAAGGGTTCAAATTATTTCCAATTATAGTTTCGAGAAGAGTTTTATCACTTGAGCACGCTGTAACAGATGGGACGACAAAGGCCGCCACCCCGCCCTAACTGCGAAGTTCGTATCTCCGCTTATCACCGTGCCAAGGCCATCTATCCCACTAGCGTTAGACATTCAAATAATATGGCATTTGAACCCATTCTTTTGTATTGTCACATATAATACAGTTGTATTCGCCATGGCGATTTTGAGGTACAATTGAACCAAAAGCCCATGCCTGTGCTATGCGCCACGAATGAGGAAATGGAAGAGTGGAAATGGCTCTCTAATTCATCAAGCTCCACGTCAACTAAACAGAGAGGCCCTACTTTGCTTGGTCTGGAGGCACACCTGTATTGTGAGCGACTACAGCTTCTGGAGCCGAAGCAGCGGACGGCGTCGTCGCTGTCTGAGGAGCGGGTCCGCCCAGCCAGCCAAAAGCACCGGCCTTCATGTCTTTAAGTTGCGCTTCTTGCATTTTCTTCTCTTCCTCGGCCATTTCCTTGAGCCACTGGTCGCCATTTTCTCTGATTTGCTTATCAAGATGCTCGTAATTTTGCCTGTTGAAATCGCGGTACATATCGATCATCATCTTGCCTTCAGCCATGCCCTGCGAGATATTCTGGTCTCCGAGTATCATGCCCGGCTTCTGTGCGCTATCTAATCCAAGACTCTTCATGAACATGCCACCTGCGCTGCCTCTAGACTTTTTCTTTTGCTCTGCGAGATCATGATTGAAGGCGTCTCGCAGTTTCGCCTCTCGACGAGCGTACTCTGTAGGGATATCTTTACCCTCCATTGACTTGAGCACGGTACGGACATCCATCTGCTGGCCTGTTTGGGACATCATGGCAAGGTATTCGAGGAACGGGATCATGGCTACGAGGCCCTTGTCACCAGGCTCACCCTTCCACTTGGGTAGGACGATGGCATTCTCTGGTTGGAGCTTAACATGGGAGGCGTCAGTGTCTATGATGATGACCTTGGAAAGATCACGGTTAAGGTACGAAAGGTCCTACAAAAGTTAGCCTGAATGTTTGCACTGAGGGGGTTATTGGATCGCATTGTTTCAGACGGACCTTGATATACTCGCCCTTCTCGAATCGAGTGGCCTCGCGGAACAATGGCCACATGACGAGACGGAAGGGATCGAGTTTGCGGATAATGGGGTCAGCGTCCATGGACTTGACCGAGGTGAAGATGACAAGCTCATACTGCGAGCTGAGATACCTGAGGAAGTAATCAAGGCCAGGTCGCTTGGCCAAACGGTAGCCATGCTTGGTGCTCCATTCTGAGTGCAACAGCAAGTCTTCCAAGCTCAGAACGAGGGTCAATTCGGGCGCGCCTCCTGGAATTTTGTCTTTGTCTGGCAACAACTTCTGGAAAGTGGGTTCGGTGTAATAGGCCTTTTGGCCATTGACGCGAGCAGCAGCGCGTGCATATATTTGGCCAATACTCCAGCCGTTGGGGGCATCGGTGTGTGCGAGCTCCTCCTCTTCACTCTCCCAATTTCGGCCCATGTAAACGGCGCCTGTGGTGCCGAAAAGGAGAATGGCGAGATATGACCAATTGGCTACCCGGTTCCTTCGCCTGTCTGTGCTGGTTTCGTATGCAGACTTGGGCAGCTCGCCACCTTCACGGCCGCCAGCGGTGCCCGAGAAAGGCTGATCGTGGTTACTGTTGGGGTCTTGAGCTTCTGTCTCCCCATGTTGGTTGGCCTTTGCCTCGGCCTCGGCAAACTCTGCAGCAAAGGTGGACGGTATTCCATGTCGCAGGTCGGGCAATGGTTTATGCGATGGTGGTGTTTGCTGAGCATCCGAACTTTCTGTAGCACCAGGTGCTTCTGCTGTATCTGAATCGGGCTGCTGTTGTTGCGGCGAAGCACCTGGTGCGGCGGAGGGCGTTCTCCTTTGCTCGTCTGTTCGCGGGGGTTTGGTCCTGCTACTGGCATAGCAGCGCGCCCATTGTGACGTCGAAGCTATGGGCGTTGTGCGTGCACCGGCGGCGAGGGCAGGGCGGATGCGCAGCGCTGCAAAAGCTGCCCGAGGGAGCATGTTGTTCCCAGGATTAAAGATTACGGTTGGAAATCGGGTGCGAAGGGACACTGCCTGGAGCTGGCGAATGGTCGAGAAAAGAGCCAGACTGGTAAGTGCAGGTGAAAGCACATCTTGTCCCGCCGAATGCTTTTGGTCGCTAAAGAAGCCACTACCCACGCCCGTCATTCGTTGCACCGCCACAGGACTGCCACCAGCCACATATACCCCAGCCACAGATTGTCCGTCGTGGGTGTTCTCGCACATCTGTCCGATAGCGTGTTCGACTACAAAGTACTTCTACATCTACATCCTTACGTCCACAGATGGCCCCCTAGTAACACCCTCCTAGCGCCATGCTGCCCGCCCGCTTTTTGTAAATACTCACGCAAAGTACTCTCATGTCGCGCCTACTCAAACCTCTTGGGCATGCGACTGACTGCAAGGCCTCTGCGCCACACGGTTCTGGCGGTGCTGTGGTGCATCTGCTGCTGGACGACCCTCGTGCATGGCATGACCGATGAGGCCATTGCCAATCTGCGACAAGAGACACGCGACATCTTCTATCATGGCTACAATAATTACATGAAGCATGCATTTCCCGAAGATGAATTACGCCCCTTGAGCTGCGGGCCGCTCACTCGCGACCGTCACAACCCAGCCCACATCGAGGTCAACGATGTTCTGGGCAATTACTCGTTAACTCTGATTGACAGCCTCTCTACCTTGGCCATCCTTGCCTCGTCTCCCCCGCCTGGCCCTGGCCGCCTCAACAAACCACTCGACGACTTCCAGGATGCCATCAAGCTGCTGGTCGACAACTATGGCGACGGAACCCCAGGTCCCAGCGGCCAAGGATTAAGAGCGCGAGGTTTTGACCTTGATAGCAAGGTCCAGGTCTTCGAGACGGTCATCCGCGGCGTCGGCGGGCTTCTGAGTGCCCACCAATTCGCTGTGGGCGACTTGCCCATTCGAGGATACCGCCCACATCTCCTAGTCAAGGAGGGACAAGAAGGCATATATTGGCCCAACGGACTCATCTACAATGGCCAGCTCCTACGGCTGGCCACTGACTTGGCTGGGCGACTCATGCCCGCGTTCCACACCCCGACAGGACTTCCGTATCCTCGAGTGAACCTGCGACTTGGCGTGCCCTTCTACGCCAACTCGCCCTACAACATGGATCCCGAATATGGCCAGTGTGGCAAAGACCCAAACGCCAAAACGGCGGAAATAACCGAGACTTGCAGTGCAGGTGCCGGCAGTTTGGTCTTGGAGTTTTCCACTCTGAGCCGTCTCACAGGTGATCCTCGCTACGAAAAAGCTGCCAAAGCTGCCTTCTGGGCGGTATGGCAACGTAGAAGTAGCATCGGCTTGATTGGCGCCGGAATCGATGCAGAGACGGGCCAGTGGGTTTCGCCATACACGGGCATTGGAGCCGGCATCGACAGCTTCTTTGAATACGCCCTCAAGTCCCATATTCTACTATCTGGTCTTCCTTACAACACATCAACAGCTGCCACCGATTCGCCTGATGCTTTCCTTGCTGCCTGGGAAGAAGCCCATCAAGGCATCAAGCGCCAGATTTACCGTGGTGCTCAACATCAACACCCTCATTATGCTCAGGTCGATCTCTACACTGGCGCCATTCGAGCCTTCTGGATCGACAGCCTCAGTGCATTCTACCAGGGTTTGTTAGCCATGGCTGGGAAACTTGACGAAGCCATCGAAACCCATTTGCTCTACACTGCACTGTGGTCCCGATACTCGGCTCTTCCCGAGAGATGGTCTACCGCCACGGGGAATATCGAGCATGGTCTACGCTGGTGGGGCGGTCGACCAGAATGGATTGAATCTACTTGGTATCTTTATCATGCCACCAAAGACCCTTGGTATTTGCATACAGGTGAGATGGCACTTCGAGATATCAAACGACGTTGTTGGACCAAATGCGGGTGGGCCGGCTTACAAGATGTCCGCACTGGCGAGCTGAGCGACCGTATGGAGAGTTTCTTTTTGGGTGAAACTGCAAAGTATCTCTTCCTGCTTTTCGATCCCTCACATCCACTCAACACATGGGATGCATCCTTTGTTTTCACTACTGAAGGGCATCCATTAATCATTCCCAAACGCTTGCGACCGCCGCCAATTAAAGCAGTCGTACCTTCTGTGCTAAAAGGCCAGCCGGCACCTAGTATGTGCCCTTTGCCTCCAGCTCCAATACCCTTGACTATTTCCGCCACTGCTGCTCGTCCTGATATCTTCCATGCTGCAGCTCTCGCTCGATTGCATCTCATGCCCACTACCGATACGCCAGAGTCACCGCTAGTGGAATTCAGTGCCGACCATCCTAGTGTGTCCATTTCCGACATTCAATCTCCGTCGAATTATACATATTATCCATGGACACTACCTCCACAATTGATCCCAGAGAATGCGATGAGCTCAGCAATGGCTAGCCGAACAACGTTTGACCTTTCCTTTCCGAATATGCCCAATGTCTTCCAAGGTAATCCCCTTCAGCGAGTGCATGAAGGCATCTTGGTGAATTCCATGAGCGGCCTCCGGCTTGGTATGGTACGAGAGCAAGACAAGCTGTCGGATATTGACAAAGAAGTCAAACTCGACGAGCAGTTTCGGATCTATGCGATTTCAAACATTGCCCTTGGGCGAGACGAAAAAGTATTCATGGCTCGATCAACAATGGACAATTTCAATCCCTTGGATCCCTTCTTCACCCGAACGCGGGACTCAAACACGGTCGATGTAATCATTGATGTTCCGCCAGAGTTATCCGCCGCTGCTTCATCAAACACGTTCTTTGATTTGGATAATCCTCTCGATGATCCTGGGAACTTATCCGGGGGTGCAGAACTGGCGAAACCACTCGAGCTGGACGTAGATGCTGATGCTTTGGCAACTGAACCGTCGTATCTTTCCAATCTACTTGCCTCGCTCCAGTCACTTCTCTCTGTACCCATGCCTTCTCCGAGTAACTCTCCAACTGGAGTCTCATTTGATGAGGGATCAGCATCCAAGGAAAGACGCCATACGACCCCTGGAGCTCTTCCTTTAGGCCCAGGTGCGGTACCTCTCCCAGATACGACGGACCCAGATGAGCGTTATAGTGAAACCAATCCACTAGCCTGGTCTAGCGTATACGTCCATCCCGGGACGCTCTGTGATGAACGACTGCCGATTGAGGTACCGAAAAGCCATCAAGTCATTGTTATCCAACGTGGAGGCTGCTCTTTCTCATCGAAATTGAGGAACATTCCTGCTTTTCCACCAGACAATGCGAGCCTACAGCTGGTCATTGTCATTAGTTTTCCTGTGCACGAGCACGCGCATGCTAGCGAGTCTAGCCAATATCAAGATGAACGATCAGGAAATCAAGAGCCAAGAGATGAATTTGAGCATGGCGTACCTATGGTTCAGCCCTTCCTAGATGAAGTTCAGTTGACACCTTCAGGTCTGCCCCGCCCTCACCCGATACCGCTGGTCATGATTAGTGGGGGCAAAGACGCGATTACTCTCCTGAAGCGAGCAAGTGGGGTGGGTATCAGAAGGAGATATTACTTCCGCAGCCAGGGCGTCAAGATTGGGAACCTCATCGTACTGTGAAGTGAAGCTGCATGCGTAGTTCGTATTCATGGAGCTGCCTTGCAATTTGGGTGGTTAATCAGATGAGTCGATTGGGGTATAATTGAGCCAATGCGAGCGGTTGAAAGTTCAGATGTAGAGAATGAAAAGTTGTACTTGTTACTGCGCTAATGTTACAAGAAAGATGTAACACCTACAAACCCTGGTTCTCCTGTAAAAGTTGGCGTTGATTGTGAAGGTCCGTGGGGGTGCACCGGTGGTAGGTTTTTTGCACTAACATCAAATGTAGCCTAGTTCAGTGTCGGCGATTCGGCAACCACGACCGACCGCCCACACGAAATTCGACTCTGGAACTTCACGCCTGCGACAACCCCAAGCGACAACGCACCTCGAAACCCGCCCTACCGAATCTACACATCTCCGGATAATCATTCGCAATGGCATCCAAACGCGGGTATGTGTGGCTACATCTCGAAAAGCATTGAATGCGGCGACAACTGCTAACTTGATTTGTGTGTATAGTCGAGGTTCTTCCTCTGGTAACAAGCTCAAGATGACTCTCGGTCTGCCTGTGTACGTTTCCTCACCCCGGATTGCGATTGACTCGCCGCTCGATCCCACGCTCCTTGTTTTCCCCCGGGCAAATTACGCACTCGAAAAGCTACAACATGGGACATTTGGCTAATAGAAGCACAGCGGAGCCGTCATGAATTGCTGCGACAACTCGGGTGCCCGTAACCTGTACATCATCTCCGTCAAGGGTATCGGTGCGCGCCTGAACCGTCTCCCCGCTGGCGGCGCTGGCGACATGGTTATGGCCACAGTCAAGAAGGGAAAGCCTGAGCTCAGGAAGAAGGTCATGCCCGCCGTCATTGTCCGTCAGAGCAAGCCTTGGAGGCGGGCGGACGGCGTTTACCTCTACTTTGAGGATAACGCTGGTGTGGTGAGTGCATGCTAAATATCAAGCCGCACCCTAGGCTGGTTCCTGGACATGTTCCGCTGACAAGACATAGATTGTCAACCCCAAGGGTGAGATGAAGGGCTCTGCCATCACCGGCCCTGTCGCAAAGGAGGCTGCCGAGCTCTGGCCGCGTATCGCCTCAAACTCCGGTGTCGTCATGTGAGGTGTTTCTTTGCTGCTCTTCGATATTCATGGGTTCACAGGCACGGCGAAAAATGCATTTACGGGGCTGAAGGATTTGGAAGTAGGCATTGCAACAGTCCGCAATGGGACCACCTTCACGATACCAGTCAAATGAACATTTACGAATGACCGAAAATAGTGTCATCCCAGTGTCTCCACCCACGTGAATTACGTTGTCTATCTATTCTGCCTCCTGAGGAGGAGCCCTTTTCTTCGATTCCTCTACAATTTGAGCAGGTGTCGCAATAATGTATATCAAAACATGCGACCATTCAACTTTACAAAACTTGGCGAGACTCAGCACGAAGTACGATCACAAGCTACCAGTTGAACGTCGTCCACAACGACAACTTCGTCTCTTTTTGCCCAATCCATGACCACCATGCTCTCTGCATCATTTGACTCACGCTTGCGCCCGCCCGCCGCAAAACGAAGCCTTTCATTACCCACGACACCACTGGTGACCACTCCCGTACTTGGTGCTCCGATTCCTTGAACTGCACCGTTGCCACCTTGCATAACGCTGGCGTAACTTGTCAACATTGTCTGCACTCCACTCACAAAACCCTTCCCATCAAATGCGCAGTGCCCGCCGGATGGGGTGTTATCCACCGTCTGTAGCTGATTGATTTGGTTGGTATTCAAGCCCGCGTCTGCTGCAAGTTGTTCATAGGCAGCCACAGCCTGGGGAATTGAACCTTGCAGAGATGTGAGCTCACCTTGCGTAGACTGATAATGAATCCTCGTTTGTGACATGACTTTTGCAGCGTTTTGAAAAGCAACTTGAGGCGGCATAGCTCCGCAATTCAACTCAACTGCGCTGTTGGCATAATTTGCCATTTGGGCTGGGATGAAGAAACCAGACATCAACAAAGAGCCACCCGAAACGCCTGTAAATACAATGTTACTCATATTGACTGCAACCCGTTGTGGAAGCTCAGTCTGAACAAAGTCATTCACAGCCTGAGCGTGCGCTACCCCGTCAGTACGTTGGAGTCCCTGTCCTCCACCCCAGAATAAGTTTTGATTCGGAGCGAGAAGCGCAACGCCCATCGTATTTGCTTGGACATTTTGGTTGGGCATATCGAAGAAAGACTGGCCACCATCGCCGTGAAGCAAAACATTGGCACCGAGCGTACCCTGTGACGAAGTTGCCGCTGCTCCAGGAACGCCAGATGCAGGGAGAAATTGGTCTGCGGGAGCTGAAATTTTGAATCGGATTGGAAGACCACTGGTAACATATGTCAGTGGTTATTCACTTTCTTGGGCGGCAACAGGGAATTTGGAAAGTGTTGGATCGTGTCATACTTGACCATGACAGTGTCATCTAAAATCATGGAGCCATCCTGAGCTTGCGAGATACCTTGGGGAACCTGGGCTGCCTGTTGCTGGGCAGTCTGTTGACGCCCGCCTCCCCTCCCACCTCCATTTCTGTTCCTCTGAGGTAAAGCAGAAGTAACTACGAGCAGACTCGTTACGGCAAGGAGTCCATGCATTGTGTATAATGAAAAAGTAGTTATATAGAGAGAAAGACTATAGATGAGTGAGATTAGTTTTAAAGAAGGCAAAAAGAATAAAATCGGGCCAGCCTTGAATGGAAGAAAACAGAGAAGAAAGCTGCGTAAAGAAAGATGGTACAGGCAGATATGAGATGGGGGAAGAGTAGTGGTTGTACTGTACCTGATTGAGTGAGTGCCACAGCTCATTCTATGAAACTACATGCGCGAGAAACACCTCGAGATGTCCAATCCTAAACATACCCAGGTAGCCAAGGCCATACTACAGTAACTATACAGAGCTTCATCTAGCCGATCCAAGCTTGGGGTTTTCCATTGTTGGTGGCGAATGTTTGAGGTGTGGGTGCTGCAGCGCGCGCCGTTTGGGATAGTGTTTCGGAGGCGGTCTTGGTTCCGGGCTTATGTTACGAAAGGTTAGACTTGGCTTGGATTTTCCCAAGCTTCAGTGCAAGTGAAATTGAGAGCGATGATAGTGATATGATTTTAAGATGGCGGAGGAAGTTTAATCTTGGACTCAAAATTGCGTGAGCCTTACCTATGTGGAGTGACCGCCCATGCGTATCCTAAAGATGAACTGCGCGTAACCGTCTCAAATCTCATAGCGCGTGTAAAGAAATGATTCCCATACTTTCTTAACTTGTGTTCCACTTGATTGTTCAGGAATTGATGGATCTCCCGTGTCCTCACAGATTCTGAGCCGGTGTTTTCAGTTGTAGGCACAAGTTTCGTCACCCATGATGTGCACATCCTGCATGGAGAGCGATTTTACGGAAGGGCAAACACAGCGCTGGCTAAGTAGACTTGCCTGCTCTCAAACATTGTGCAAATAAAAAATAGCCGCCCACAAATTGAAGTGTGAATTGGCTCGTTGCTGTACGTTAAGTCATGTACCTAGGTAAGATCAAGTGATAATGTGCAGACTGCGCTTAACTCCTTTCAACTCGGAAGCAACCGGCTTGTATTCCGAGAACCACCTCAGACGTCATACTACCTGGATTAATATCCAGTCTTTTAAGGCATATTATCAACTTTGGGTGACTCAATCACAATCAATTCTGAGTTGTTGAAAATATCTATATCAAGACTTAAAACCAGTAAGCAAAATTTTGCGAACGCCGCAAGATAAAATCATTAGCGGTGGCTCCTCATTCTGTCTTTGAAAAACCATGGCAAAAATGTCTCCAGATAAGCAGAAGTACCATAATTTCATGCATCTACCGTTGTCAACATCTGGGCCTCAAGGAACTACTTTGACTTTGAGTTCTCCTCGTCTCGTTTTTGATCTATCTGCTAATCTGACATAGGGCAACGCATTGTTGCGGACGCCTTACTTTAACAAAGGCTCTGCTTTCACTGAAGAAGAGCGCGCTACATTCAAACTAGAAGGCCTCCTTCCCACCAATATCCAGACTCTAGAAGAACAGGTCAAACGTGCCTATGCTCAATACAACTCGCGGCCCAACGATCTGGCGAAGAATACCTTCATGACCAGCCTGAAAGAGCAGGTCAGTCAATTCATCAATTGAGTTATCTCGTGTATTATCGGCTCATATCAGTTCCAATAGAACGAGGTTTTGTTTTACAAGGTATGGGGAAATTCATCGCCGGAGGAACGAAGTGCTAAATTTTAGCAACAGCTCATTCTAGACCATCTGAAAGAAATGTTCCCTGTCATATATACACCAACAGAAGGCGATGCAATAGCAGACTATTCGAGACTCTTTCGACGACCTGAGGGATGCTTCCTCAGCATTGATCATCCAGATCGCATAGAAGATGACATACGTCAATGGGGTGAAGCAGGAGATATTGATGTGATAGTCGTGAGTGACGGCGAGCAAATACTGGGCATTGGCGATCAAGGTGTCGGAGCCATTTTAATCAGTGTTGCTAAGTTGGTCATTTATACACTCTGTGCTGGTATACATCCTTCGCGAACACTACCAGTAGTGATAGATTGCGGAACAGACGTGAGAATAAACTCGACAATGTGTGGGCCATCGCGCTAACTGATCCTCAGAACAAAGAACTGCTCGAAGATGAACTGTATCTAGGTCACAGAATGCCAAGGGTACGTGGAGAAAGGTATGACCAGTTCATCGAAAAGTTTGTGTATGCATGCAAGAAAACATACCCCCGAGCTTACCTGCACTTCGAAGATTTTGGGCTCAACAATGCTCGGAAAATTCTCGACAAGTACACGCCACAAGTTGCATGCTTCAACGACGATATCCAAGGAACGGGGTGCGTTACGCTTGCAGCTATCATGGCGGCGTTCCAGGTCAGCGGCATAAAATGGGGCGAGGCGCGTTTCGTTATGTTCGGATCTGGTTCTGCAGGAACTGGTATCGCAGATCAGATCAAGGATGCAATTATTCAGAACACAAATAAGTCTAATCTGGATGCCGGCCGCCAGATCTGGTTAGTATTCATACTAACCATAAACCAACTCTTACTAACATCCCTAAGGTGTGTCGATAGGCCAGGCCTTCTATTGAAAAGTCACAAAGACCAACTTACATCCGCGCAGATGCCGTACGTACGCGAAGACAAGGAATGGGAGGGCAAGGAACATGGAGATCTGTTATCAGTAATCAAAGAAGTCAAGCCACACGTGCTGATTGGTACTTCGACCAAACCAAGCGCATTTTCCGAAGACGTCGTTCGAGAGATGGCAAAGCATATCGAGCGCCCCGTTATATTCCCGCTATCTAACCCCACGCGGCTACATGAAGCGAAACCCCAAGACCTATATGACTGGACCGACGGCAAAGCTTTAGTTGCTACTGGTTCGCCCTTTGAACCTGTGAAGCATAATGGCAAAGAATATGAAATTTGTAGGTCCATTGGTATCGAAATAGACCCCGGGGAAACTGACAACCTTTAGCGGAATGCAATAATTCTATGACCTTTCCGGGTATTGGGCTTGGTGCAGTGCTCTGCCGTACCCGCCTGATGACACCTGCGATGCTTGTCGCAGCTGTTGAGGCCCTCGCCTCCGCTGCACCAGTTCTCAACAATCGTGGGGCCGGTTTGCTGCCAGATGTTGAAGACGTTCGAGAAGTCAGTGTACAAATCGCCAAAAGTGTTGTAAAAAAGGCCGTCGAAGACAATCTAGCCCAAGAAAAAGACATCCCTAGCGAAGACGCGGACTTGGAAGAGTGGATTCGTGAACAAATGTGGAATGCAGAGTATAGGCCTTTGAAATTAATAGAACAACATGAAGCAAACACACTTGCTAGAGGTGAAGCGGGAACAGCATCGGGTCATAGAACGGCGAGGTTTGAGAATTGAGCAGAATTTCTTGTCGATCTGGAGCGTCCGATGGATGATAAACAGAGAGTTGTTGATGGTATGTTGTTCTTTAAGAATGCATCTACAAATCCTGAACAGATAATTCCTAAGTAGCAGCCGCCTGGTTAATCCTCATTTCCTCGTCATCATTGAGGTTTCTTCTACTTCCATTCTGCAATTATTCTAATCCAGCAACTAGAGATACAAGCCTAGTTCGTCTTGATAATGGAACAAGCTGGAATAGAAAGTGCTGCAGCTGTAAGGCTTCATAACATCACAACAGAGAAGCCGAATTTTATAAGTCTGTACAGGTATTTTGAACACTAGCTCTAGAAGCATTGGACTTACTAAGGCTGACCGTAACAGACGATTTATTCCTCCCTTATAGCTATTCATTCGTATGTATCCAAAGAGGTCCTCGTACGTCGGTACAATTGCAACTACTCGAACAAGGCAAATTAGGCGCCTTACTACTATTGCCACCAAGGATCTGACCAAAGGAAGAGACATATACTGTGATGAATCGCCGTGATACCGCTCCGCTATCTTGGCTATGGGAACCACCTAGTCAGTCCACGCCCGAAAAGGCAGGCGCGATAAACAACACCTTGGCATATCTGGGCAACTAACTCCGCCACGCCTTCGGCTACATGAAAGCTTCATGAATATTGTCTTTTCCGACTTAGCATCCGCTTGGTATGTCTTCTTTGGATCGTTTGCCGGTGCATCGTAGCGGCGCAGTGCTAAGTTGATTATATGGCTTGGCGCATGTGTTCCTTTTCCTCCTCCCTTTCTAATCCTAACCCCGGTGGCCTGGCTCGTTCCACGGTCTTGGAAACCCTCAACTATGCGCTTATCTGCGGTAGCACCATGGGTAAACACATATCGGGTATCTTGCGACTGGACCAGATGCCGGTCAATACACAAAAGTGAGAACGATGATAGGCTCGAGTGACAATCGCTGGTACCACGGCAACTCAGCGTAACATCGCGGTCGCGTGCCATCCCTGTGCAACTCATGCTAGTTCTATCAATTGGAATTGTGGATTTCGTATATTAGGAACGGTTGCCTCCAACTATGTTAGGTTTTGACGTTCAATTCACTCGTTCAGCACTGCTTTCCCCACTCTCACGGGCGAACCTCGTGGGTGTGCTTCGTGGTTCCGAAGTAGATTTCGTGCCTTCCGCCATCGCCAAAACGACTCCTACCGAGCAGCTATATCACATACGAATTCAACATGGCTGCCGCTGCTAACGTCAAGTCTAGCCTAGAGATCACCAAGGGCGCTTCTGTCTTGGACCCAGTCCCGTTAGAAACAAGCTCTTCCAACTCGTTCCAGCACGAGGGGACTACACTGTTGGGGCCCTTCCCTACGGAAGAAGAATGGGCTACACTTCCTCGAGTTGCTGGCAAAATCCCATGGCAAGCATGGACTGTGGCTGCGGTCGAATTTGTTGAACGATTTTCATACTATGGCACTTCTGCCGTCTGTACGTCACACTGACCTGTACATGCCACTGATGTTAAGGAGCTTACTGATTGCATCCAAGTTGTCAATTTCATTCAAAAAGATCTTCCTCCGGGCTCTAAGACAGGTGCTGGCTTCCTCAAGAAGCCTGGAAGTGGCGCCTTGGGCATGGGACAGCGCGCATCAACCGGCCTGACAATGTGTAAGTCGATTGAATATGTTTAGATATGGCCGAGCTTAACCATGCCCCTCAGTCAACCAATTTTGGTCTTACATAACGCCACTGGGTGGTGCTTGGCTGGCAGATGAGTACTTCGGCCGCTACCTTACCATCCAATACTCAAATATAGTGGCTATCATCGGTCACGTACTACTCATCTTCTCTGCGATTCCACAAGTCATCACCAAGCCCGAGGTCTCTATCGCAATATTTGCTGTTGGTCTGGTAATTATGGGCATTGGTACAGGAGGGTTCAAAAGCAATATATCCCCTCTAATTGCTGAACAATACAAGGATCAGAAAGCTTATGTTCGGGTTAAGAAAGATGGCAGCAAAGAAATCGTTGATCCAGCAACTACCACAGCTCGCATTTATATTTACTTCTATCTTTTGATCAACTGCGGTTCTCTTTGCGGTTCATTGGCTATGGTATATTCAGAACATTTTGTCGGCTTCTGGCTGTCATACACTCTTCCGACTATCTGCTACCTCCTCTGCCCGGCTATTTTGATCTGGTTCAAGAAGAGCTATAAGCTCTCCCCGCCAACCGGATCTGTCATGGGCAAAGCCTTTCATCTCATTCGTTTTGCTTGCAAAAAGAGCCCTAGAAAAAATACCTTCAAAGATGATGGGTTTTGGGAACGCGTCAAGCCTAGTGCTCTCCGAGCTGCTGGGGAATCTGTTCCTTCTTGGATGACGTTCGATGATGAATGGGTTGACGAAGTCCGCCGTGGTCTTGTTGCTTGCAAAGTCTTTCTATGTAATAACCTCGTAATTCTGGTGCATGAATACTAGGGCTAACCTTGAGCAGATTTCCCTCTCTTCTGGTTAGCTTATGTAAGTCAATGTAATATTACATGGAGCAGTTGTGACTGACAATATGCAGAACCAAATGACGAATAATTTGGTCTCACAAGCCAATACAATGAATCTCGGCTCAACGCCCAATGATATCGTCGCAAAACTCAATCCTATCTTCATTATCATCGTTATCCCTATCATGGACTTTGGCATATACCCTGCTCTTCGCAAAATGGGTGTCAATTTTACACCTATCAAGAAGATCACCGCTGGATTTGTGCTATCTTCTTTTGCCATGGTATCAGCATGTGTCACACAGTACTACATCTATAAGATGTCAGCCTGTGGTGACCAAATCAACAAGCTCAGTAAAACCCGCAAGGACTGCAACGCTGATATCAGCGTCTGGGTACAAATCTTTCCGTATGGTCTTATTGGCATGGCCGAGGTTCTTGCATCGATCACCAAGCTCGAGTACGCGTACACCAAAGCCCCTAACAATATGAAGTCTATGATCCAGGCTATTGCGCTCTCTACATCCGCCGTTTCCGCTGCTCTTGGCCAAGCTCTAGTCTCATTGTCGGAGGATCCTCTTCTTGTTTGGAATTACGGCTCTGTCGCTGTCATTGCTATGCTTGGAGGTATCGCTTTCTACCTAACTTTCCGAAGGGCCGATCGCGAAGAAGATGCAATGAACAACTTGAAGGAAAGCAAATACGTCGGAGTCACTAAAGTGAACGATACCGAGAGTGATCTTGACAACCATAGTGCTAGCAGCGACATGAACGAGAAGCGATGAAGGCATCTTAATAATGTCAAAATACAGTGATTTGAGGTGGCTTTCCTGTATACTAAAAAAGTGCGTACATGGTGTGCTTTGTAGATGCGCAATCAATTCGCGGACACAGTATATAGATATCTCTTCGCAGCAACAAAATAAAAAAAAGATCGGTACTATAAATTTCACGCTTATTAACGTAACCAAAAGGGAACTACAGCATTCTTCCCGGAATTCTTTGAGAGATTATTGTACTTAATTCTGTTAATTAATCCGATATCTCTAACATAGTGCATACGTGCTTCTAGTTCATAAGTAGGCTGTACTAGCAGCGTTTAGAGTCGGTAGAAGTGCCCACCTCTATACTTAAAAATAGCTTTAGTTTAAAAGATCTTAGAATTAATAAACTTAGGTTCTTCTATAAAGCGTAGCGTTTACTTATAGTATCTTTTGCTCTAATATTTAAATATATATATATATATATTAATAGATAAATATAATAGATAAAGGCTATTAAAGGTACTTTTATATTTTAGAAGTACTTAAAGTCTATTTATAATAGAGTCTTAACTATTTTTAGATTATTATTACTATAATACCTTAGATCTTATTTATAGTAAGTATTATTAAAGTATAATATTTATTTAATAATTAAAGACTAATAAGATTATTTATAATCTATTACTAAATATAAAATACTTTAAAAATTAATAACTATATATTTATAGTAGATAGTATTAGTAGAATTAGTTTAAGAATTAAGTATTAGAAGTAAATAAAAAATTCGCTAGTAGTTTTATTATAGACTACCTATTACTACTATTTTAAAATTAATTTCTAGAGTCTAATATATAGTTATCTAGATAATATACTTTATCTTCTTACTACTTAAACTACTACTATTATACTACCTATTCTACTTTACTTCTATAGATTTTTCTATATCTTTACCTTTAATATCTATAATTATAAATAATTCTACTATTTTTATTTCTATTTATAAGTAGTAGAAAAATACCTTTATTTTACCTATTATATTAGGTTCTTTACTATAAATAAGCTACTTATTATTTCTAAAATAGAGTAAGTAACCTAGATATAAAGTATATATATAATAGAGTAGTAGATATATAATCTAAGCTATAATTCTAGAAGCTAAAAAAAAAAATTAGTATAAAAAGAGTTATAGAAAGTATACGCGGCTTCTTTTATCTTTATACTATATTAAAGTTTAATAACTTATAAAAGAGTTAGTCTAATATAACTTAATAGATTTTAAGGTAGTACTTAAGTACTAATAGTATATTTCTTTAGTATAACTTATCTTTAATAAGGTATAGAATTTATTTAAACTATATAGAAGTATTCTTATTTAAGCTAGAAAAATAATAGTATCTTATATTAAAAGAAGAAGTTATTCTAAAACCTAATATACTATTATTTTTTTATCTTATACTTAATTTTAAATCTCTAAAGTATTATAATACTAGATTTATATTATAACCTAGAAAATAAAAATAAAAGTAATTACTAAAGAATAGTACTAACTAGGTTAGTATTATAGTATAGTAAGTAAAGAAGAAAGTTATATAATATAATTAGTAATTAGTAGATCTTAATAAAGCTAAGAACTAAGTAGCTTATATTAACTACGCTATATACTTAGTAATTAGTTATAATTAGTAATACTAAGTAATTAATTACTACTAATTAAGCTAAGAAATATTATATATATAATTTATAAAATTTAATAATATTAGATTATTATAATTAACTTAACTTAAAAACTTAAGTAATAAGATTTTATTAATTTAAACTATTATTAATTATACTTTATAAACTCTCTTATAAAATAAATTTAAAAATAACTTACTAGTAATATTAGTTACTTTATATTATAACTACTTATTAGCTATCTTAATATTTTAATTACTTTTAAAATAAATAAATAAAGTATATTAATACTACTTACTATAACTTACTATAATAAAGTAAATCTACTACTTAAATACTATAAAAACTAAAGTAAGCTTAAAAACTAGCTATTATACTATAATATATACTTCTTACTAGAAGAATTTATAAAAAATAGTAACTAACTACTTTATATAATATTATTTCTTAAAGAAGATATAGCTAAGTAGATAGTACTTTACCTTTATATATATATAAAAGAAAAAAATAATAATAAAAATATTATTTAAATATTTAAAGACTTTAACTACTTTAAAACTAAGATAAGATAAGCCTTTAAAGTATACTAAAAAAAAGCTTTAGTAAAATATAAAATATAGTAACTATAATAAGTTACTTTTATAGCTAATTATATAAATTAGTTTAAGTAATACTTTATTTAAATACGATAAAATAATAAGATATTAAAAAGAATATACTAATAAAAACTAAAACTTAGAGTTTAAGATATATTAATAAGAACTAAAACCTAAAGTCTAGAAAGAACTTATATAATCTAGAGTAGACTTTAAAACTTTTAATAATTTAATTAATAAAGCTATTAAGATAAATAATAAGCTATATAAGCTTAAGGTAAAGAATATAAGCTTTTAATAAAGTTAAAGATTTAATATAAGTTAATAATAATAAAACTATATTTTAATATTATAAACTTATACTAAAGAAAATAAATACTATAAAGAATATAAGCTTATACTAATATATCTAAATAATATTAATAAGTATTTTATAAGTAAAAAAAATAAGTTATATAAGAGAAGAATAAAAACCTACTATATATATAGTAAATTAGAATATTTTATATATAACTATAAATAAAAAAATAAAGTTATTTATTAAGTTAATACTATTCTTTAAAAGAATAAGCCTAGTAATAATATATAAAAAGTAGTCTACTTATTAAATAATAGCCTTATAAAAGGTAAAGAACTAATAACTTATAAATTAGCTTTAAGTAAAATTAACTTATTTAAGAATAAAGTAGATATTATAGACTACTATAAAGAAACTAGTAGTAGATACTAGAGTAGACTAAATAAATTTATAAATAAGTATATTTATAAGTAACTTACTATACTACTAACTCTATATAAAAAAGATATAGTCTTAAGATATTTCTAATAAAATAAACTTATTAAAAAAAAAGTATATAGTTCTAAGTAACTAAGTAGATAAAAAACTTAAAGACTAAAAGAAATAGTTATAAAATAATTAAAGTAAAAATATCTAATTAAGATATAGCTTAAGAAATAATAGCTTATATAAGATACTATTTAAACTAGTCTAAGAAAAGTTTAAAAAGAAAACTAATAAGCTATAATAGTTATTAAACTAAGTAAATAATATATTATAGTTAACTAGAACTATAAATATAAAATACTAGTACTAGAAAGACTTATATAACTTAATATATAAAGTAATAAGTTAAATAG